>SJYT01083326.1:127333-189595 GCA_006410635.1 Cephalophus harveyi
ATGCTAAAGCTGAAAGTCCAGTCCTTTGGCCACCTCATGCGAAGAGTTGGCTCATTGGAAAAGACTCTGATGCTGGGAGGGATTGGAGGCAGGAAGAGAAGGGGACGACCAAGGATGAGGATGGCATCACTGACTCGATGGACGTGAGTCTGAGTGAACGCTGGGAGATGGTGATGAACAGGGAGGCCTGGCGTGCTGCGATTCACGGGGTCGCAAAGAGTTGGACACGACTGAGCGACTGAACTGAAATGAACTGAACTGAAGGGAAAATGAAATCTAAATGTGATGTAGTGTACAGGACTGTATCCTAGAACAGGAAAGGATATTAATGAAACAACTGGTGAAGTCTTGATAAAGGCAGTGGTTAACTAATAGTGCTATGCGTATATAAATTTCTTAGTTTTGATAACCTTGACAAGGATATGTAAGATGTTAACTAAGGGAAGAGTGAAAAAAAATGTAAATTAGAAGTTTCTGTTTTATTTTTACAATTCTGAATCTAAAAATTTTTTAGAAAAGAAAACATTTCTGTCAACTTATAAGTCTATATTACCAAAAACATCCTCCAACAGTAAAGGCAAAATAAAAACTTTTTCAAACATGTAAAAATGGTAATGATTCACAGATCCACATCACAATAAATGTTAGAGGGGATCTTTTACACAAGCACATACAAATGGATAGATAGCCAATGGGAATTTTTTATATGACTCAAGGAACTAAAACAGGGGCTCTGTGACAATCTAGAAGGGTAGAATGGGGAGGGAGATAGGAGGGAGAAACATGGGTGTACCTGTGGCTGATTCTTGATGTATGACAGAAAACTGCAAAATTCTGTAAAGCAAATATCCTTCAATTTAAAAAATAAAGTGGCAAAAAAATGTAAATATGAGTCTACACAAATGACTGCCAGCCCTGGAAATGTTAAACACATAGGATAATATAAAATCTATTTTCTTACTATTTAAATTTCATTAAACAAAAATAATAATACTGTAGTCCATATTATAACAGATGTAAAAGTAAAATATATGACAATAGCACTAGTTTGGGAGAGGAGAAATAGAAGCATACTCTTTTTAGTTTCTTATACTATACATAAAGTGGTAAAATGTCATTTAAAGGTTATTGTTGTTGTTGTTCAGTCACTAAATCATGTCCAACTCTTTGCAATGCCATGGACTATAGCACACCACACTCCTCTGTTCCTCATTATCTTCCAAAGTTTGCTCAAATTCATATCCATTGAATTAGTGACAATATCTAACCATCTCATCCTCTGTCATCCTCTTCTTCATTTGCCTTCAATCTTTCCCAGCATCAGAATCTTTCCCAGTGAGTTGGCTCTTTGAATCAGGGTAGACAAAGTATTAAAGCTTCATATCAGTCCTTCCAATGAATATTCAGTGTTGATTTCCTAGAAGATTGATTGGTTTGATTTCTGTGCAGTCCAAGTGACTCTCAAGACTCTTCTCCAACACCACAATTTGAAAGCATCAGCTATTTGGCACTCACGCTTCTTTATGGACCAGCTCTATACCCATATATAACTACTGGAAAATCATAGCTTTGACTATAATGGACCTTTGTGGCAAAGTGATAGCTCTGTTTTTTAATATGCTGTATAGGTTTGTCATAGCTTTTCTTCCAAGGAATAAGCAGCTTTTAATTTCATGGCTGTAGTCACTGTCCTCAGTGGTTTTGGAGCTCAAGAAAATAAGATTTGTCCCTTTTTCACTTTTATCACCTTCTACTTGTCATGAAGTGGTGGGACTGAATTCCATGATCTTAGTTTTCTTTAATATTGAGTTTCAAGGCAGTTTTTTCACTCTACTGTTTCACTCTTATCAAGAGGCTCTTTAGTTTCTCTTCATTTTCTGCCATTAGAGTGGTATCATCTACATATCCAAAGTTGTTATTTCTACCAACCATCTTGATTCCAGCTTATGATAGATTCCAGCTTGTGATTCTAATTTGTCCTCTGCATTTAAGTTCAATTTATAGCCTTGTTGTATTCCTTTCCCAATTTTGAACCAGTCAGTTATTCCATGTTCGGTTCTAACTGTTGCATCTTGACCTGCATACAGATTTCTCAGAAGACAGGTAAGGTGGTCTGGTACCCCCCATTTCTTTAAGAGTTTTCCACAATTTGTTGTGATCCCCACAGTCAAAGGCCTTAGCATACTCAGTGAAGCCAAAGTAGGTGTTTTTCTGGAATTCCTTTGCTTTCTCCATAATACAATGAATGTTGACAATTTGATATCTGATTTCTCTGCCTTAAACCCAGCTTGTACATGTGGAAGTTCTTTGTTCATGTACTGCTGAAGACTAGTTTGAAGGATTTAAGCAAAATCTTACTAGCAGTAGTCTGTGATAATTTCAAGATATATACTATAAAACATAAAGGGAACTGCTAAAACAAATCAAAACATTTTATCTAAAAACTTAGCAGCGAAGATAAAATGGAATCACAAAATATATTCAAGGAGCAGATAAAATAAGAAAAAAACAATGAACAAAAACATATTTGACAAACACAACGAAAGAGTAGAATGATAAATTTAAAACGAAACATGTCAACAATCACACCAATTTGTCAGCTTGGATAAATAAGCAAGACCCAACTATAGGCTGCCTACAAGAAAGACACTAAATAAAAAGAAAAATAGGTTAAAAGTAAAAGAAAAATGTATACTATGCTGGTACTGAGAAAAGAAAGATCAAGTTACTATATAATATCAGACAAAGTAGATTTTAAAACAAAAACATATTACTAGAAATAAATGGGCTTATTTCATAAGAAATAACATGTCAGTTCCAAAAAGAAGCAGTCATATTAAATATGTATGGGCTTCATAAAAGAGCTTTGAAATATAGAAAGTGTAAACAAATAGATTTTTGCTAGGAGAAATGGCCAAATCTATAATTATGATCAGGGATTTCAATACTCCTCTCTCAATAAATGCTTGAACATGCAGTCAGAAAATAAGTAGGTATAAAAGATCTGAACAGTACTACCAACCTGTGTGACCTAATTCACATTTATATAACACTCTTCTCTATGTCAATAGAATTTACATACTTTTCAAACATACATAAGCCATTTGCCAAAATGGATTATATTATGAACACTGAGGTGAGTTTGGGGGCTTCCCTGGTAGCTCAGCTGGTGAAGAATCCACCTGCAATGTAGGAGACCCCAGTTCTACTCCTGGGTCAAGAAGATCCACTGGTGAAGGGATAGGCTATCCACTCCAGTATTCTTGGGCTCCCCTGGTGGCTTAGACAGTAAAGAATCCATCTGAAATGTGGGAGATATTGGTTGTGTCCCTGGGCTGGGAAGATCCCCTGGAGAAGGGAATGGCTGCCCACTCCACAAGGCCTGGAGAATTCCATGGACTGTATAGTCCATGGGGTCGCAAAGAGTTGGACACACAACTTTCACACACATACATATGGTGAGTTTTAATAAATTTAAATGAGTTCAAGTCATAAAAGGTATGTTCTATTTTTAAATGAAATTAAATTAGAAGTCAGTAACAGAGAGATTTTGGCCAAGATGGCAGAGTAGAGAGACACTGAATTCATCTTTCACAGACACACCAAATTTACAACTATTTATAGAGCATTAGTGAGAAAGACCAGAACCTACCAGGAAAATTCTAACAACTAAAAACCTAAAGAAGGAACCACAATGAGACAGATAGGAAGGGTGGATATAGGTTTATATAAGATTTACATGCCATATGAATGATCCTTGAACAGGAGATAATTATAATTGCAGAGGTTCTCCCCAAGAAATCAAGAGTTTGGGCACATTAGATTCCCAAGTCCAAGGTTTCCTCATTGAGGAAAAAAGAGGCCTTGGAATGATTGGAGTTGATAGTCAACAGGTCTTATTTTGAGGAGACAAAGATAGTAGTGAGAAATAGTCTCCACTCTTAAAGGGCACGCACAAAACCTCCCAAAGACCCAGGACAGAAGTAGTTATTTGAAAGGTGTCTGGGTCAGGCCCACTTGCTCATCTTGGAAAACCTCCTGGTAATGTGAGAGAATGCAACTGGAGCCCACTCTGGGGACATAGACACTGGTGACAGCCATTCTGGAGCTTATTCTACCATACAGACACTGATGCTGGATCTTCCCTCTAGGTCATTAGCCTCAGTATCCAGCCTCACTCCTACTGGGTACCACCTGTCGGTGGTACTACTGGTACTCCAGCCAATGAATAGTTTGACAGGGCACAGGCCCACCCACGAGTAGGCTGGTGGCCTTAAGACCCCCTGAGCCCACATAGCCTAGGAACTTTCCCAACAAAACTGTGTTGGCACTAGAAATAGAAATTCCAGGGCCCTGCAGATAGACATTCTGCACCTACCATCATTTTCACCTACCATCAGCTTTTTCCATCCATGGGACACACTGGGTCCTGGCCCCACCAATAAGCAGTACCAGGTCTGAGACTCCTTGGGCTCATAGGCTAGCCACTCCATTATATGGCCCCATGCACTGGCAGGCCAGAACCAGCTTTGGGAACCCATAGCCAGCCATGTCAAGGACTGGCCACATCCACAGGCAGGTGGACACTAGATCTTGGAATCCCAAACCACACACTCTATAATCTGCCTTTGACTATGAGTGAGCCAGCACTAACTCTAAGACTTTCCAGTTTTTGAAGCCAGCAGCCTCATGACATGGCCCTGACAAACAATGGACAGCTGTCTCTGAACAAGATAGGGCCTGGTAATCAAACCAAGTAGGGGTCAGCTAGGCCTACCAATCTACCCACAGTAATCAGCACAATAAAACAAAAGGATGCACATAGCAAACATATATAATAACCCCTAGATCACATACTTCAGGTGACCAGAGGGGACCTCTCCAATAAAAGACCAATACTCAAAGGTCAGAAAATATGACTGACCTACCACATATAAGGAAATAAAAACAGCAAATTAAGAAAAAGTAAGTGACAAATATATATGGTCCAAATGAAGGAATAAGATAAAAAACTAGAAGAATTAAGTGAAGTGGAGATGGGCAATCTACCCAGTAAAGAGAAAGAGTTCAAGGTAATAATCATAAACATTCTCAAATAAATCAAGAGAATATTGAATGAACAGAGTAAGAAGTTAGATATTTTTAGAAAGAGTTAGAAAATATAAAGAATAACCAGAGATGAATATAATAATAAATGAAATGAAAACACCCTAGAAAGAATTAACAATAGGTTAGATGATGCTGAGGAACAAGTCAGGGAGATGGAAGATAGAGTAGTATAAAAAAAATGTAAGCTGAACAGAAAAAAAAAAAAAAGAAAAGAAAAGAAATGAGGGTAGTTTAAGAGACCTCTGAGATGACATTGGGTACTAACATTCACATCAAAGGGGTACCAGAAGGAGAAGAGAGAGAGATCATATTTGAAGACCTAATAACTGAAAATTTCCATAACCCGGGACAGGAAACAGACATCTAGGACCAGTAGCATAGTGAGTCCCAAATAGGATCAACTCAAAGAGGACCACACCAAGACACACTGTAATTAAAATGGCAAAAGTGAATGATGGAGAAAATTAAAAGGAATAGACAAAAAGCAATAAGTTATATAAAAGGGAACTCCCATAAGGCTATTAGCTGACTTTTAAGCACAATTGTTCACCAAAAAGGAGAAGCATGTTATATTTTAAGTGATGAAAGGAGAAAACTACAAAGCTACAAAAGAATTATGCTCCATTGAGTAAGGCTTTCATTCAAATTTGATGGAGAGATTGCAAGTATTACAGAGAATACAAAGCTAAGAATTCAGCACCACCAAAACAGCTTTATAAGAAATTTTACACGGCATTCTATAAGCAAAAAACAAAGAGTGAGAAATGTGAAGGCAAATATAAAATAGTTAAATCACCCATATATAAAGCTAGTAGGAAGGTTAAGAGACAAGCATAGTAAAATACTTTATACTCACAATTAATATGTAAAATATTATGATAAAAAAGTAATGGGGGGTAGAATAAAAATTCAACATTGCTGCAATTCATTCAAACTTCTTTAAGATATGAACATCTTAAAATAAACATGCTTATATACAGATTGCTGAATATAAGCCTCACAGTAATCATGAATCAGAAATGTATAACAGATTCACAGAGAAAAGAGAGAAAAAATTCAAATATAATGCTAAAGACACTAAAGGGACCAGAGCAAAAGAAGAATAAAAGAGTGAAAAAATTACCCCCAAATCCCAAAACAATTGAAAAAATGGCAATAAATACACACCTAAGTGTAAACATTAAATACTCCAATCAAAAGACATAGAATAACTGAACGAATACAAATGCAAAACCTTTATATGTGCTGCCCACAAGAAAATCACTGCAGATCTATTAATAAAGAAACAAAGTGAAGGGATGGAAAAAACACTTCATGTAAATGCAAATTAAAGAAAGTTGGAGTAGCAACACTTTTATCACACAAAATATACATTAGAACAAAGACTGTCACAAGAGACAAAGAAGAGCATTGAGGTCAACACAAGGGATCCATCCAAGAAGACGTAACAATTTTAAGTATATATTCACCTAACATGTGCTTAATCACTCAGTCATATCCAACTTTTTGCAACTGTGGACTGTGACCATTCAGGCTCCTGTGTCCATGGGAGGTTTCAGGTAAGAATCCTGGAGTGGGTTGCCATTTCCTCCTCATAGGCCAACCTAAATACATGATGCAAATTTTAACAGACATAAAGGAAGACATTAACAGTAACACATAAGAGTAGCAGATAAACGAAAAAAAAATGCAAAAAATTAAGGATAGTCTCAAAGACCTCTGGGACAATATTAAATGCACCAACTTTTGGATTTTATGGGTCCAGAAGGAGAAGAATAAAAGAAAAAGTCTGAGAAAATTTTTGATGAGATTATAGCCAAAAATTTCCTTAATATGGGAAAGGAAATGGTTAATCAAGTGCAAGAAGCTTAGAGAGTCCCATATATGTTAAACCAAGGAAAACACAGCAAGACACATACAATCAGACTAACAAAGATTAAACACAAAGAAATAATATTAAAAGCAACAAGTAACATACAGGAAACCCCATACAATTAACAGCTGATCTTTCAGCAGAAACTGCAGGCTAGAAGGGAATGGCAGGATATATTTAAAGTACTGAAAGAAAGAAAATCTACAACCAAATACTCTACTTGGCAAGGATCTCATTCAAATTAGAATGAAATAAAAAGCTTTACAAACAAAAGTTAAGAGGATTTAATGGCATCTCACTCCAGTGCTCTTGCCTGGAAAATTCCATGGCCCGAGAAGCCTGGTAGGCTGCAGTCCATGGGGTCACTAAGAGTCGGACACGACTGAGCGACTTCACTTTCACTTTTCACTTTAATGCATTGGAGAAGGAAATGGCAATCCAATCCAGTATTCTTGCCTGGAGAATCCCAGGGATGGGGGAGCTTGGTGGGCTGCCCTCTATGAGGTCACACAGAGTCGGACACGACTGAAGTGACTTAGCAGCAACAGCAGCAGCACCACAAAACCAGCTTTAAAACAAATATCAAAGGGACTTCTATAGGCAGGAAATACAAGAGGAGGAAAAGAACCACAAAAGCAAACCTAAAGCAATTAACAAAATGCAAATAGGAGGCAGTCCTAAGATGGTGGAGGAATAGGATGGGGAGACCACTTTCTCCCCAACAAATTCATTGAAAGAACATTTGAACACTGAGGAAATTCCACAAAACAACTTCTGAATGCTGGCAGAGGACATCAGGTACCCAGAATAAAAGCCCATTATCTTTGAAAGGAGGTAGGAAAAAATATAGAAGACAAAAAGAGAGACAAAAGAGGTAGGGAGGGAGTTCCATCCTGGGAAGGGAGTCTTAAAAAAGAGAGAGGTTTCCAAACACCAGGAAACACTCTCAGTGCCGAGTCTGTGGTGAGCCTTGGAACCACAGAGGGCAACATAACCAGGAGGAAAAATAAGTAAATAATTAAAACCCACAGATTACGTGCCCAATGGTAACTCCCCCAGCAGAGAAGCAGCACAGATGCCTGCATTTGCCACTAGCAAGTGGGGGCTGGGCAGGGAGGTGCAGGCTGCCTTGCTTAGAGTAAGGACCAGGCCTGAATGCCCTGAGGGCAATCTGAGGGAACTAACTTGGGCTAGCAAACCAGACTGTGGGATAACTACCACGTGAAAAGCCCTAACCTAAGACACTTCCAGGCCCACTTACAGAACAAAGGACTGACTAGAGCTACGAGAAAAGCCCTAAACTAAGATACCACCAGACCCGCTCACAGAACAAAGGACTGAGCAGAGCTAGCCAGCTGCAGACCATCCCCCTCTGGAGACAGGCAGCCAGAGCCAGAAGGGGGCAGTCGCAGCCCCAGAGAGGCATTATCTACCAAAGTGCAAGCAGGCTTCATTGCTAAGACTTCTTGGGATTCTGGACAGTCAACATCTGCCTGAGAAGGTGTGCCAGTTGTATACCCAGAAAACTGAGCAGCAGGGATGGGGGAGGCGATAAGTCGCAGCAACCGTGCTCGCCAAACACCTGGTCACCTGAGCTGCTTGGACCTGGGAAGGGCACAAAACACAGGTCCAACCGAGTCTGTGCCTCCGAGGACTACCCAAGTACCTGAACCTGAGCAGCTTAGACCTGGGAAGTGCACACAACCCAGGGCTGGCCTCAGACAGTTCCTGACAGAGCAACCTAGAGCCTAAGCAATGTAGACAGGGAAAGTACACACGCTGTGAGTGGGGGCAAACCCAGTGTGGCCAAGTCACTGCGAGCACACACCAGTGTTATCTGTTGGCAGTGTCCCTCCCTCCCCACAGCACGACTGAACAAGTGAGCCTAAAAAAGTGTCCACTACCACCCCAGTGTCAGGGTGGAAATTAGACACTGAAGAGACCAGCAAACAGAAGAAGCTAAAACAGAGGGAAGCTCCTTGGACGTGACAGGTGCAATAGATTAAAACCCTGTCGTTAGTACTGACTACACAGGAAGGGGCCTATCAGTTCAGTTCAGTTCAGTTCAGTCGCTCAGTTGTGTCCGACTCTTTGCGACCCCATGAATCGCAGCACGCCAGGCCTCCCTGTTCATCACCATCTCCCGGAGTTCACTCAGACTCACGTCCATCGAGTCCGTGATGCCATCCAGCCATCTCATCCTTGGTCGTCCCCTTCTCCTCCTGCCCCCAATCCCTCCCACCATCAGAGTCTTTTCCAATGAGTCAACTCTTCGCATGAGGTGGCCAAAGGACTGGACTTTCAACTTTAGCATCATTCCTTTCAAAGAAATCCCAGGGTTGATCTCCTTCAGAATGGACTGGTTGGATCTCCTTGCAGTCCAAGGGACTCTCAAGAGTCTTCTCCAACACCACAGTTCAAAAGCATCAATTCTTCGGCGCTCAGCCTTCTTCACAGTCCAACTCTCACATCCATACATGACCACAGGAAAAACCATAGCCTTGACCAGACGGACCTTAGTCGGCAAAGTAATGTCTCTGCTTTTGAAAATGCTATCTAGGTTGGACATAACTTTTCTTCCAAGGAGTAAGCGTCTTTTAATTTCATGGCTGCAGTCACCATCTGTAGTGATTTTGGAGCCCCCAAAAATAAAGTCTGACACTGTTTCCACTGTTTCCCCATCTATTTCCCATGAAGTGATGGGACTAGATGCCATGATCTTTGTTTTCTGAATGTTGAGCTTTAAGCCAACTTTTTTGCTCTCCTCCTTCACTTTCATCAAGAGGCTTTTTAGCTCCTCTCAATCTTGAGAAATATAAGCCGAATCAAGGAACTATCTGAAACTGAACTGACCCCATACTGCCCACAACAACACCAGAGAAAGTCCTAGATATATTTTTACATTTTTACTATCATTCTTTATTTTTTAATAAAAAAATTAAGTCCTCTATTACTCCTTTAATTTTCATTTTTATAACATACTATTACTTTGCAAAAAAAAAAGAAGAGAGAGACCTTATTTTCTTAAAGCAAACTTCATATATATATATATATATATTATAATTTTTGTGACTTTTTTTTTTTCTTTAATATTGTATTTTTAAAAATCCAACCTCTACTCTAGATTTTTAATCTTTGCTTTTTGGTATTTGTTATCAATTTTGTACCTTTAAGAACCCAATCTTCAGTACCCATTTTTACTTGGGAGGGAGATTACTGGCTTGACTGCTCTCTCCCCCTTTGGACTCTCCTTTTTCTCCACCAGGTCGCCTCTATCTCCTCCCTCCCCCTTCTCTTCTTTACCCAACTCTGTGAATCTCTTTGTGTGTTCCGGGCGGTGAAGAACACTTAGGGAACTGATTACTGGCTGGATCTGTCTCTCTCCTTTTGATTCCCCCCTTTATCCTCCTGGCCACCTCTGTCTCCTTCCTTCCTCTTCTCTTCGCCGTGTAACTCCGTGAACATCTCGGAGTGGTACAGTCTGTGGAGTGCACATAAAAAAGTGATTACCGGCTAACTTGCTCCCTCCTTTTTTGATTCTACCTCATCTCATCCAGGTCATGTCTATCACCCTCCTCCCTCTTCTCTTCTCTATGTAACTCGGTGAACCTCTCTGGGTGTCCCTCACTGTGGAGAAACTTTTCATTAACTTAGATGTTTTATCAATGGTGCTGTATAGATGGAGAAGTCTTGAGACTACTGTAAAAATGAGACTGAAAACCAGAAGCAGGAGGCTTAAGTCCAAATCCTGAGAACACCAGAGAAGTCCTGACTACAGGGAACATTAATTGACAGGAGCTCATCAAACACCTCCATACCTACACTGAAACCAAGTTCCAGAGCAAGACATATCATGCAAATTCTCCAGAAACACAGGAACACAGCCCTGAGCTTCAATATACAGGCTGCCCAAGGTCACTCCAAACCCACTGACATCTCATAACTCATTACTGGACACTTCAGTGCACTACAGACAGAAGAAATCCAGCTCCACCCACCAGAACACCGACACAAGCTTCCCTAACGAGGAAATCTTGACAAGCCACCCGTACAACCCCACCCACAGCGAGGAGACTCCACAATAAAGTGAACTCCACAAACAGCCAGAATACAGAAAGGCCACCCCAAACTCAGCAATATAAACAAGATGAAGAGACAGAGAAATACCCAGCAGGTAAAGGAACAGGATAAATGCCCACCAAATCCAACAAAAGAGGAAGAGATAGGGGATCTATCTGATAAAGAATTCCAAATAATGATAATGAAAATGATCCAAAATCTTGAAATCAAAATGGAATCACAGATAAATAGCCTGGAGATAAGGACTGAGAAGATACAAGAAAGGTTTAACAAGGACCTAGAAGAAAAAAAAAAAAAGTTAATATATAATGAATAATGCAACAAATGAGATTAAAAAAAACACTCTGGAGGGAAAAAATAGTAGAATATTGGAAGCAGAAGATAGGATTAGTGAAATAGAAGATAGAATGGTAGAAATAAATGAATCAGAGAGGAAAAAAGAAAAAACGAATTAAAAGAAATGAGGACAATCTCAGAGACTTCCAGGACAATATGTAATGCTCCAACATTCGAATTATAGGAGTCTCAGAAGAAGAAGACCAAAAGAAAGACCATGAGAAAATACTTGAGGAAATAATAGTTGAAAACTTCCCTAAAATGGGGAAGGAAATAATCACCCAAGTCCAAGAAACCCAGAGAGTCCCAAACAGGATAAACCCAAGGCGAAACACCCCAAGACACATATTAATCAAATTAACAAAGATCAAACACAAAGAACAAATATTAAAAGCAGCAAGGGAAAAACAACAAATAACACACAAGGGNAGATAATGTGGGCTGAACCTCACAGGAGACTAATATATTAGAGCAAGTTAAACCATTTTCAGCCATGGGATGTGCAACTCTCTGGTGATGATTTGTAACCCATGAGTAGACTGAAGCAACTTAGCAGCAGCAGTTGCAGCAGTAGACAGTGGAAATTATTGTCTTCAGTCAGGGTTAAAATAAGCCTTCTTCAGATCTGTATTTCTTGGCTCAAGGAATAAAAATGACAGTGATTCACTGTTATGTTAGAGATTTTCATTCATTTCTCTGAGAAATAATATTTTGCAAATGTATCAAATGACATGTGAGCAAGTACACTATATTGATATTTCAACACCTGTTCTAGGAGAAAAGAAATAACAGCAATTTAATGAGAATTTCATCAACAAAATAAAACAGTATAGATGGTGTGCATATGAGATATCAGTTGACATGTAGTCATTAAACTACTGACATAACATGATTCTTAGTCCATAAAGCTCTACATTCAGCTATCTTTCTCTAAAGATAGTAGTATTAATTCAGGGATGCATTCTAGAGTCTTGAAATAAGTCATCAATGTAATTTGAGAAGTGAAAAAAATCTAAGTAGATTGTTCTATTAAACTGTAAGTAGGTAAAGGGATGATAAATTTAATCTTATCATGATAAGCATATTTGAGTTTCACCTTAAATTGCAGAAAGTACCTTATCTAATTTCTAGTACATATATAAAATGAAAAAGTCTCCTGACAATTATTTAGTGCCATGAGGCTTTCTGTGTATATGAACTCGAATTCAGCTGTTCACAAATCACTAGTTAAACAAATAATCTAGTCTCTAAATCAAAACCACTTACAGATTTAAGAATTGTGGATGATATAATGACTGTCATATTTTGAAATGGTATTTTGACAAACAGGGATCACAATTACTAATATTTCAAATGAGAGTGAACTTGCATTACTGAAAGTTCAGCTTCTACTGAGCAGAATAAGGAGCTATAAATTCCAGAGAGTAATAAAAGGCTGTTGTAAAGGATCATCAAAAGAGGTCAACCTTTAGATAAGAAAACTGCAAAAACAATCCAATACGATATAGGTTTTCCAAAATGTTTCTTTAGAAATGTACACTCACACATGCACACACACATAACACATTATTTTCAAAATCAGATGATGGTGTACATGATGCAAAGGTTTTAATATTAGAGTATAAGATAAAACAAATTCATAATAAACACAGTTCAATTGGAAAATTTAAACATAAAGAAACCAATAAAGAAAAATTCAGAATCATAAGTGAAAAAAAATAATGAGCAAATTGCCCTTATTTTCACAGAATTTTTACATACAAAAACCTATGAACTTTGTACATGTTGGCAGAGTTCACACTTATTATTATTACTTTAGTATGATATTCATCATGTTGTGATGAGTCACATTTTTTTTTATTCTTATAAGAGAAATAGTACCATGCTTATTTTATTTCAGTAAGATAAGATTACATGCTCAGATGCTTCAGTCGTGTCTGACTCTTTGCAACACTGTGGACTGCAGCCAGCCAGGCTCCTCTGTCCATGGGATTGTCTCGGCAAGAATACTGGAGTGGGTTGTCATTCCCTTCTCCAGGGGATCTTTATGACCCAGGGATCTAACCTGTGTCTCCTGTATTACAGGGAGATTCTTGATCACTGAGTCACCCAGGAAGCCCAAGATAAGAATAACTGTTTTGAATTCAACATCTATCTGATGGTGGCATCAGTTCAGTTCAGTTCAGTCACTCAGTTGTGTCTGACTCTTTGTGACCCCATGGACTGCAGCATGCCAGGCCTCCCTGTCCATCAGCAACTCCCAGGGTTTATTCAAACTCATGTCTATTGAGTCGGTGATGCTATCCAACCATCTCATCTTCTGTCATCATCTTTCTCCTCCCGCCTTCAATTTTTCCCAGCATCAGGGTCTTTTCCAGTGAGTCAGTTCTTTGCATCAGGTGGCCAAAGTATTGAAGTTTCAGCTTCAGCATCAGTCCTTCAAATGGGTATTCAGGACTGATTTCCTCTAGGATGTACTGGTTGGATCTCCTTGCAGTCCAAGGGACTCTCAAGAGTCTTCTCCAACACCACAGTTCAAAAGCATCAATTCTTTGGCTCTCAGCTTTCTTTATAGTCCAACTCTCACATCCATACATGACTACTGGAAAAAACCATAGCTTTGACTTGATGGATCTTTGTTGGCAAAGTAATGTCTCTGCTTTTTAATATGCTGTCTAGGTTGGTCATAACTTTTCTTCCAAGGAGCAAGTATCTTAATTTCATGGCTGCAGTCACCATCTGCAGTGATTTTGGAGGCCAAAAAAATAAAGTCTGTCACTGTTTCCATTGTTTCTCCATCTATTTGCCATGAAGTGATGGGACCAGATGCCATGATCTTAGTTTTCTGAATGTTGAGTTTTAAGTCAACTAGGGTGGCATAGTAATGTTTTATAACAGGCTGTCATACTTTTATTTAGATAGTTGCTGTTTATTTA
Organism: Cephalophus harveyi; assembly: GCA_006410635.1. Taxonomy (NCBI): domain Eukaryota; kingdom Metazoa; phylum Chordata; class Mammalia; order Artiodactyla; family Bovidae; genus Cephalophus; species Cephalophus harveyi. The sequence continues at coordinate 141,668 of SJYT01083326.1, forward strand.
AGAGGCAAAATGAAATCTTATTGGTATGAGGAAAGCAAGCTAAAACAGTATTATCGACCTTTGTTCTCATTCCACACTTTTTTTTAATTGACAGTCTATTTTAATGAAGATTTTCTTATCACTATGGTGATCTTTCTGGTACTATAATTTAAACGACTGCACTCATTTTTCTTTAATTACTCCATGTATATTTCATAGAAGGCATTTGTACAAATACACTAGAATGGATTTGTCATTTATAGGCTATGAAGCTTGGGTTAGGGAACAGTTATTTAATATAACAAACAACTTTAAAAGACTTATGAGTTAGAAGAGTCCAAGTTATCAACCACTGATTTTAACAGCCACAGAATGTGGGTAGGTTAAGTGTCCCTGGAGAGATTCTCCGGGAAGCAGACACTGAGTTGGAGTTGGGAATATAAAGGATTTCTTGGGAGGACCACCTGGTGCGCACGGTGTCCAGTGGCAGATGTAGGTTGTTCAGTTGGACCAGTGTTATGTCCTGCAGTGAAGAGTATCTTTTTTGTGGATGATATACTCTATCCTTGAATCACCTAGAATTCAAGCAAAGGGGCTTGTAAAGTGGCTTGCAAAGTGGGTTTCTGAGAGTGATAATAAAGAGGCCACTCCCGCTTAACCCCATAGTCCTCAAACTCATGTGTTCTTCCTACTGGCAGTACCATTCCATATAAAGTCTCAGATTCAATATATGTTCTATGTCCTGGAAGATAGTGACTCATTCTCATGACATTGCCTTGTAAACTTCCTTCATCAGGCCTTTCCCACACTATACTTAACTGGCAGCTTCTGGAAGGTGTGGTATATGCTAAATGTAGTAAATTCTAAGGTCTTGAGCTAACACCAACAGTCACATCAGCACTCTCCTACTCACAGTCTAGTCCAAGTACTTTTTTGAGGGAGATCTACATAATGCAGTTTGCATCTGCCTCGTTAAGTAACCTATTTAATTTATGGTTTATNAAGGTCTTGAGCTAACACCAACAGTCACATCAGCACTCTCCTACTCACAGTCTAGTCCAAGTACTTTTTTGAGGGAGATCTACATAATGCAGTTTGCATCTGCCTCGTTAAGTAACCTATTTAATTTATGGTTTATCTCCTTTCCAAAAGGAATCTGAGCCCAGTCGTGACGTATAATGAAACACATAAATAAAATTGGGATGCAAATTTAAAAATGACTTGGGAGGAAAGAAAGAAGAAGTCAATTTGTTCACCATAAGGGCAAACATGTTGCTGTAATTGAGGATTTGCTATGGCCCTGAGCTTCCTGACAACCGAATCAGAATTAGTGATGGCACATATCCCATCACTGCCCTCCAGAGAGAGGATAGACAGGCTTTCAATGATGATGGCATTTGGTTACAGCACTGCATTTAAACATTTATTTCTTATGCAGTATGATTTAAAGAGTAAATCTATTAATAGAAGAACATTCTTCCCTGAAAATATTTGATAATAAAAATGGTCATATGAAAATGATAGTTGTTAAGTCGTGTCTGATTCTTAACGACTCCATGATCTGTCGATGGAATTCTCCAGGCAAGAATACTGGAGTGGGTAGCCATTTCCTTCTCCAGGGGATCTTTCCAATCCAGAGATCAAACCCAGGCCTCTTGCACTGCAGGCAGACTCTTTACCATCTAAGCTACAGTAGGAAAAATTTCACAGCATCTGTTAAAAAACTAGAAACAAATTTGCTCTAAAGCTACTAAGAAAGTGAATTAAATTTTTTAAAAAATTTCCTTAGAAATAAATCTCCAATCCAAGTATTTTCAGTGGAGAATTCTACCAAATGTTTAGAGAAAAATGAATATCCACTCCACTTATTTCTTACAGAAAATAGAAGAGGGGACAGATGTTTGTATGTCCCTAACTAATGTATGAATCTAGTATTATACTAATATTATTATACAAGATAATGGCTACAAACAGAAACTAACAGATCGATATCCCTGATGAACATAGACTGAAAATTCCTCTAGCAAATATTAGCAAAAAATTCATAAACATAAAGTTATGAAACTTTAAGTAAAAAAAGAAACATTAAAACATAGAAAATCTTTGTGATCTACTGTTAGGTAAGCAGATCTTAAACTGGACATTAAAATCACAAAGCATAAAAGGAAAAGTTGATAGATTAGACTTAATCCATGCACCTATAGACACCTTATCTTTGACAAAGGAGGCAAGAATATACAATGGATTAAAGACAATCTCTTTAACATGTGGTGCTGGGAAAACTGGTCAACCACTTGTAAAAGAATGAAACTAGAACACTTTCTAACACCATACACAAAAATAAACTCAAAATGGATTAAAGATCTAAACGTAAGACCAGAAACTATAAAACTCCAAGAGGAGATCATAGGCAAAACAGTCTCCAACATACATCACAGCAGGATCCTCTATGACCCACCTCCCAGAATATTGGAAATAAAAGCAAAAATAAATAAATGGGACCTAATTAAACTTAAAAGCTTCTGCACAACAAAGGAAACTATAAGCAAGGTAAAAAGACAGTCTTCTAAATGGGAGAAAATAGCGAAATGAAGCAACTGACAAACAACTAATCTCAAAAATATACAAGCAACTCCTGCAGCTCAATTCCAGAAAAATAAANCTCAAAAATATACAAGCAACCCCTGCAGCTCAATTTCAGAAAAATGAACGACCCAATCAAAAAATGGGCCAAAGAACTAAATAGACATTTCTCCAAAGAAGACATACAGATGGCTAACAAACCAAACAATGAGGTACCATTTCACACCAGTCAGAATGGCTGCTATCCAAATGTCTACAAGCAATAAATGTTGGAGAGGGTGTGGAGAAAAGGGAACCCTCTTACATTGTTGGTGGGAATGCAAACTAGCACAGCCACTATGGAGAGTAGTGTGGAGATTCCTTAAAAAAACTGGAAATAGAACTGCCTTATGATCCAGCAATCCCACTGCTGGGCATACACACCAAGGAAACCAGAGTTGAAAGAGACACATGTACCCCAATGTTCATTGCAGCACTGTTTATAATAGCCAGGACATGGAAGCAACCTAGATGTCCATTAGCAGATGAATAGATAAGAAAGTTGTGGTACATATACACAATGGAGTATTACTCAGCCATTAAAAAGAATACATTTGAATCAGTTTTAATGAAGTGGATGAAACTGGAGCTGATTACACAGAGTGAAGTAAGCCAGAAAGAAAAACACCAATACAGTATACTAACACATATATATGGAATTTAGAAAGATGGTAATGATAACCCTGTATGTGAGACAGCAAAAGAGACACAGATGTAAAGGACAGTCTTTTGGACTCTGTGGGAGAGGGAGAGGGTGGGATAATTTGGGAGAATGGCATTGAAACATGTATAATATCATGTAAGAAATGAATAGCCAGTCTAGGTTCAATGCAGGGTACAGGATGCTTGGGGCTGGTGCACTGGGATGACCCAGAGAGATGGTATAGGGATGGAGGTGGGAGGGGGGTTCAGGATTGGGAACTCATGTACACCCGTGGCAGATTCATGTTGCTGTATGGCAAAACCAATACGGTATTGTAAAGTGAAATAAAAAAGTAAAAAAATAAAAAACAAAATAGACAACCATCAAGAGCCTACTGTATAGCACAGGGAGTTCTGCACAATTTTCTGTAATAACCTAAATTAGAAAAGAATTTGAAAAAGGATAGATATATGCATATGTATAACTGAATCACTTTATTGTACATCTGCAACTAACACAACATTGTTAATCAACTGTACTCTAATATAAACTAATTTTTTTTTTAAACAGAGCAGTAGTCTCTCTGTTGCTAAATCTCTTTAAGGAAAATCTCAGGAAGGCTTCTGAGCCATGGTTTGATAGAGAGAATCTCTGCTCCCAGCACAATATTGTGATTAATGTCTGTTCTCTAAGAACAAACCTACTAATCTGCTTGTACCACCCATGTCAAATTTAGAAGTGGAATAAGTTCTTTTTTGATCAGATAATCTCCAGGTTAAGTCTAAGGTCATAGTTCACATTTTCATTCTCCCTTATTCTCCCAGTCATTGTCTCATTCATTCTCCCTTATTATAAGATTCATATATTAATTTTTTACTAAAATCTTCTGATAATAACAGAGGATGCCTGAAAATTATGAAAAATAATGGACATTTGGTGATATTTTTAAGAAAGATTATCATATCACATGTGGTTCTGTAGATTTTTCAGTCCACTTCCCTAACTTTCCTTTTCATACTGTTCATGGGGTTCTCAAGGCAAGAAGACTGAAGTGGTTTGCTGTTCTCTTCTCCAGTGAAAAGGCAAAAAGATATAACACTGAAAAATAAGCTCTGCAGGTCAGTAGATGTCCAATATATTACTGGGGAAGTGCACAGAAATAGCTACAGAAAGAATGAAGCAATTGACTCAAAGTAGAAATGATGCCCAGTTGTGGGTGTGTCTTGTGGTGAAGTCCAATGTTGTAAAGAACAATATTGCATAGGAACCTGGAACATGAAGTCCACGAATAAAGATAAATTGCATGTGATCGAACAGGAGATGGCAAGAGTGAACGTTGAAATTTTAGCAATCAATGAACTAAAAGGGACAGAAATGGGTGAATTTAATTCAGATTCTGTGGCAAGAATCCCTTAGAAGGAATGGAGCTCTCATTGTCAACAAAAGAATCCAAAATGCAGTACTTAGTTGCAATCTCAAAATGACAGAATGATCTCAGTTCATTTCCAAGGCAAATCATTCCACATCACATTAATCAAAGTCTATGCCCCAACCACTAATGCTGAAGAAAATGAAGTTGAATGATTCTGTGAAGACCTACAAGACCTCCTAGAACCAACTCAAAACAAAGCAAAACAAAACAAAGAAACTTTTTCATTATAGGGGCAAGGAATGCAAAAGTAGGAAGTCAAGAGATACCTGGAGAAAAAGGCAAGTTTGACCCTGAAGTACAAAATGAAGCAGGGAAAAGGCTAACAGAGCTTTTCCAAGAGAAAAATCTGGTCATAGAAAACATCCTCTTCCAACACAAGAGGTGACTCTATACATGGGCATCACTAGATGGCTAATACTGAAATCTTATTATAGTCTTTGCAGCCGAAGGTGGAGAAGCTCTATACAGTCAGCAAAAACAAGACCTGGAGCTGACTGTGGTTCAAATCATCAGTTCTTTATTGCAAAATTCAGACTCAAACTGAAGAAATTAGGGAAATTGGGCTACTACTAGGCTTTCCTGGTGGTCCGATGGTAAAGAATCCAGCTGCAATGCAAGAGACCTGAGTTTGATCCCTGGGTTGGGAAGATCCCCTGGAGGAGGGCATGGCAAGCCACTCCAGTATTCTTGCCTGGAGAATCCCCCATGGACAGAGGAGTCTGGTGGGCTACAGTGCTTGGGGTCACAAAGAGTCAGACATGACTGAACGACTAAGCACAGTACAGTACAGGGGAAACCACTAGGCCATTTAGGTATGACTCAAATCAAATCCCTTATGATTATACAGTGGAAGTGACAAATAGATTCAAAGAACTAGATCTGGTAGACAGAGTGCCTGAAGAACATAGATGGAGGTTTGTGACATTGTACAGGAGGTCATGATCAAAACCATCTCCAAGGAAAAGAAATGTAGGAAGTTGGAGTGGTTGTCTGAGGAGCCCTTACAAATAGCTGACAAAAGAAGAGAAGCAAAAGGCAAAGGAGAAAGGGGAAGATATACCCTACTGAGTGCAGAGCTTCAGAGAAGAGCAAAGAGAGATAAGAAAGCCTTCTTAAGTGTACAATGCAATGAAACAGAGGAAAACAATAGAATGAAAAAGACTAGAGATCTCTTTAAGAAAACTGGAGATACCAATGGAACATTTCATGAAAGATGGACACAATAAAGGATAAAAATGGCAAGTACCTAACAGAAGCAGAAGAAATTAAGAGGTGGCAAGAATATGCAGAAGAACTGTACAGAAAGGTCTTAGTGATCCAGATAACCACGATGGTGTGGTCACTCACCGAGAGCCAGACATCCTGGAGTGTGAAGTCAAGTGGGCCTTAGGAAGCATTGCTGTGAACAAAACTAGTGGAGGTGATGGAATTCCAGCTGAGCTATTTCACATTCAAAAGATAATGCTGTTAAAGTGCTGTACTAAATATGCTAGTAAATTTGGAAAACTCAGCAGTGGCCACAAGACTGGAAATGGTCAGTTTTCATTCCAATCCCAAAGAAATGCAATAGCAAAGAATTTTCAAACTACCATTCAGTGACAGTCATTTCAAACGTTAGCAAGATTATGTTCAAAATCCTTCAAGCTTGACTTCAGTAGTGCACAAACTGAGAAATTCCTGATGCACAAACTCAATTTAGAAAAGGCAGAGGAACCAGAGATCAAATTACTAACATCTGCTTGATCATAGAAAAAACAAGAGAGTTCCAAGAAAACATCTTCTGCTTCATTGGCTATGCTAAATCCTTTGACTGTGTGTATCACAACAAACTGTGGAATATTCTTGAAGAAGTGGAAATACCAGACCACCTTACTTGCCTCATGAGAAACCTGTATGCAGGACAAGTTAAGCAATAGTTAGAACTGGGCATGGAACAATGGACTGGTTCAAAATTGGGAAAGGAGTACATCAAGACTGTATATTGTCACTCTGCTCATTTAAATTATATGCAGAGTATATCACATGAAATGCTGGACTGGATGACTCATAAGCTGGAATCAAGACTGCCAGGAGAAATATCAACAACCTCAGTTCAGTTCAGTTCAGTCACTCAGTCGTGTCCGACTCTTTGCGACCCCATGAATCGCAGCACGCCAGGCCTCCCTGTCCATCACCATCTCCCGGAGTTCACTCAGACTCACGTCCATCGAGTCCGTGATGCCATCCAGCCATCTCATCCTTGGTCGTCCCCTTCTCCTCCTGCCCCCAATCCCTCCCAGCATCGGAGTCTTTTCCAATGAGTCAACTCTTCACATGAGGTGGCCAAAGGACTGGAGTTTCAGCTTCAGCATCATTCCTTCCAAAGAAATCCCAGGGTTGATATCCTTCAGAATGGACTGGTTGGATCTCCTTGCAACCTCAGATATGTATAATATGCATATGCACTATAATATAATATGCACTCTAATGGCAGAAAGTGAAGAGGAACTAAAGAGCTTCTTGATGAGTGTGAAAGAGGAGAGTGAAAAAGTGAATGTTAAAACTGAACATTCAAGAAACGAAGATCATGGCATCCATTCCCATCACTTCATGGCAAATAGATGGGGGAAAAGTGGAAACAGTGTCAGATTTCACTTTCTTGGCCTCCAAAATCGCTGCAGACAGTGACTGCAGTCAGAGAATAAAAAAATGCTTGCTCTTTGGAAGAAAAGCTGTGGAAAACCTAGACGTTGTATTAAAAAGCAGAGACATCACTTTGTTGACAAAATCTCTAGTCAAAGCTATGGGCTTTCCAGTAGTCATGTATGGATGTGAGAGTTGGACCACAAAGAAGGCTGAGGGTTGAATTAATGTTTTTGAAATGTGCTGCTGTAGAAGACCTTTGAGAGTCCCTTGGACAGCAAGGAGATCAAACCAGTCAATCTTAATGGAAATCAACCCTGAATATTCTTTGGATGGACTGATGCTTAAGATGAAGCTCCAATACTTTGTCCACCTGATGAGAAGAACTGACTTATTGGAAAAGTACTGATGCTGGGAAAGATTGAGGGCAAGAAGGAGAAGGGGATGACAGAGGATGAGATGACTGGATTGCATCACTGAATCAATAGCATGTGTTTGAGAAAACTCAGGGAGATAGTGAAGGACATGGAATCCTGGCATGCTGCAGTTCATGTGGTCACAAAGAGTCAAACATGAATTAGTGACTGAACAACAATAAAACCCTAATTTGATATGAGACTGAATATATATGAAATAAAAATAAGTGAGATCATGGAGTTAGGTAGGTAGATTTTTAGGATTTCAAGTTGAAAGGTGAGACTTAACAGAGAAGACATGTCCAGAAAAGGCAGGTTTTAGGGAGTAGAAATTTTAAGAGCTCCTTTATTCAGCACACACTATGTTATGTCTGTGCTGGCCCTGAATTTCTGTCCATAGATCTATCCCTGCCCCTTCCCTGCCTTGATCTGTGCCTTATGGATGTTAACAGCTGTGGCTATGTCACCAGCTCCTCGGTGAGTGGATAAACTGTTGTTAATGGGAAAGGTATCTAGCAGAGCAGAGAATGGAAGAAACTAAGGTATTTTCCCCTCTTCTTGTCTATTTTGGTCTGTTTCCCAGGGGCATAGAACCCACTAGCTTCTTATGAGGCTGCTTTGAATTGGGCTTTCAAGAAACTACTCACAAACTCCCTTCTTTGTCCCACTAACCTGGGGGTATAGTGTCTTCCATCCTTACCCATCTCTGGGTTGTTTCACTAATCCAAATTTATCTTCTTTGTCCTTCAATTGTCTCACCAATTCCGTGAATTTACCCCTATCTTTTGTTTTTGTATTTGTTATTTGACAAGTTCAACCAGTCCATTTTGAAGGAGATCAGCTCTGGGATTTCTTTGGAAAGAATGATGCTAAAGCTGAAACTCCAGTACTTTGGCCACCTCATGTGAAGAGTTGACTCATTGGAAAAGACTCTGATGCTGGGAGGGATTGGGGGCAGGAGGAGAAGGGGACGACCGAGGATGAGATGGCTGGATGACATCACAGACTTGACGGACGTGAGTCTGAGTGAACTCCGGGAGATGGTGATGGACAGGGAGGCCTGGCGTGCTGCGATTCATGGGGTCGCAGAGTGGGACACGACTAAGCGACTGAACTGAACTGAACTGACGTTCAAATCAGCTGATGTTTAAGGCATATTTCTCATACAGAGAGAAGTATGCTTGCTTCTCTAAGTTTATATCTTCTGTGAGTATTTGCACTGTGCTTTTTAGGCACTGGACCCTCTTTCAGTGGTAGAGACACACTGTTCCATTCAACAGCCTGGCAGCTTAGAGTCACCTTCTCATCAAATGCAGCCCTTTGCCTGTTGAGTATCACATTGTCCTTCAGTTCTCAGTTTCAAGTTTGCCTTCCTGACCACCGGGTCTAGGTCATGCTCTCCTGTTCCTGTCTACTTACAGAGAATTGTGCCCATTTGATCTCTATTCATCGCAGTTGTGATTTCATACTTCTCTGTGACACTGCTGATTAATATCTATCTTTCCTACAAGACTATAAACTCCATGAGAGCTGGACTTGTGCTTCTGTCACTCACTATTTAATCCCCAATACTTAGCAAAAGACATTAGTCATAGTAGATGATTACTAGATACACCAGCCAATAAAAGAATAAAAATCCAGTTGCTGCTTTAAACTAAAGCCAAATGGACTAGTATGTTAAGCAAAATATTGCAAAGGAAGGGATTTCAGTGAGCTCTCTCTTTGGGTCATATTTTAAGCACCTGCCAGCTTTCTGATGAGATTTATTGGCTCAAATACAATAGTTTTATTCCCTGTGCTTATCAGAATGACTGATAAGCATATTTTCTCATCCATCATTATAATTCCTATTTTGTACAGAAGGAGTATAATGCAGTATTTAAAAGCACAGCTATAGAAACTCTACTGTCTGGATTTCAGCCTGGTTGGCTCATTTTTTGGTGCTCATCTTCCTCATCTGTGAAACAGATTGCCAACAATAATGGCAATAGGATTAACTAAGTTAATAAATGTAAAGCCCTCAGAACAAGGGCTAGCAGAAGGAGGCTGTTAGCACATGTCAGCTGTGTTTTAAAGTATGGGGTTCAAGATGGCAGAGTAGAAAAATGTGTACTCATCTCCTCCCATCAGAGTACCAAAATTGCAACTAGCCGTTGAACAACCATTGATAGGAGGGCATTGGAACCCACCAGAAAAAGATAACCCACATCCAAATACAAGGAAAAAGCCATGTGAGATGGTAAAAAATGCAGTCATGATAAAATCAAATCCTATTTCTGCTGGGTGGGTGACCCACAACCCATACAATAATACCAAAGAAGTTCTCCTACTATTGTGAAAGTTCTGAGTCCCATGTCTGGCTTCCCAGCCTAGGGATCTGGCATAGGGATTGGGAATACTCTGGAAATCTGATTTTGAAGGCCAATGGGATTTGATTACAAGAATTCTGCAAGACTTTGGGAAACAGAGACTCCACTCTTGGAGGGCACAAACAAAATCTTGTGTGTACTGAGAACCAGGGGAAATAATCATTGACCCTATAAGAGACTGAATAAGATCTACCTGCTAGTGTTGGAGGCTCTCCTGTGGAGACATGTGTCTGCAGAGGTTCACCATGAGGGTAGGGGCACTGGTAGCAGAATTCTGCCATTGCCTTGACATAAGCATGGGCAGCTGCGACCGGTGCACTGAGTGCGTGAGAGGCGTTACCTCATGTTCAAGGTCAGGGGCAGAAGCCAGGAGGACCCCATGCCCAAAGGGCGGCAGCCAAGAGGAGTTACCCCACATCCGAGGTCAGGGGCGGCGGCCAGGAGGAGTTACCCCGTGTCTGAGGCCGGGGTGGCAGCCGAGAGGAGCTACCCGGCGTCTGAGATCACGGATGGCTGAGAGGAGCCACCCCGTGGGCCGGGAGGAGCCACCCTGTGCCTGAGGCCACGGGCGGCATCAGGGAGGAGCAACCCCAAGTCCAAGGAGCCGTGGCTGTGCAGGCACAGAAGGGCCTAGAGGAGCTATCCCATGCTGAAGGTCAGGAAGGGCAGCGGTGAGGAGATACCCTTCCTCCAAGGTAAGGAGCAGCGACTGTGCTTTGCTGGAGCAGCTGTGAACAGATACCCCACACCCAAGGTAAGAGAAACACAAGTAAGATAGGTGTTGCAAGAGGGCATCAGAGGACAGACACACTGAAACCATACTTACAGAAAACTAGTCAATCTAATCACTCTAGGGCCACAACCTTGTCTAACTCAATGAAACTAAGCCATGCCCATGGGGCAACCCAAGACGGGAGGGTCATGGTGGAGAGGTCTGACAGAATGTGGTCCACTGGAGAAGGGAATGGCAAACCACTTCAGTATGCTTGCCTTGAGAACCCCATGAACACTATGAAAAGGCAAAATGAGAGGATACTGAAAGAGGAACTCCCCAGGTCAGTAGGTGCCCAATATGCTATTGGAGATCAGTGGAGAAATAACTCCAGAAAGAATGAAGGAATGGAGCCAAAGCAAAAACAATATCCAGTTGAGGATGTGACTGGTGATAGAAGCAAGGTCCAATGCTGTAAAGAGCAATATTGCATAGGAACCTGGAATGTCAGGTCCATGAATCAAGGCAAATTGGAAGTGGTCAAACAAGAGATGACAAGGGTGAACGTCGACATTCTAGGAATCAGCGAACTAAAATGGACTGGAATGGGTGAATTAAACTCAGATGACCATTATATCTACTACTGTGGGCAGGAATCCCTCAGAAGAAATGGAGTAGCCATCATGGTCAACAAAAGAGTCCGAAATGCAGTACTTGGATGCAATCTCAAAAACGACAGAATGATCTCTGTTCAAACTAAAATGGACTGGAATGGGTGAATTTAACTCAGATGACCATTATATCTACTACTGCGGGCAGGAATCCCTCAGAAGAAATGGAGTAGCCATCATGGTCAACAAAAGAGTCCGAAATGCAGTACTTGGACGCAATCTCAAAAATGACAGAATGATCTCTGTTTGTCTCCAAGGCAAACCATTCAATATCACAGTTATCCAAGTCTATGCCCCAACCAGTAATGCTGAAGAAGCTGAAGTTGAACGGTTCTATGAAGACCTACAAGACCTTTTAGAACTAACACCCAAAAAAGATGTCCTTTTCACTATAGGGGACTGGAATGCTAAAGTAGGAATTCAAGGAACCCCTGGAGTAACAGGCAAATTTGGCCTTGGAATGCGGAATGAAGCAGGGCAAAGACTAATAGAGTTTTGCCAAGAAAATGCACTGGTCATAGCAAACACCCTCTTCCAACAACACAAGAAAAGACTCTACATATGGGCATCACCAGATGGTCAACACCAAAATCAAATTGATTATATTCTTTGCAGCCAAAGATGGAGAAGCTCTATACAGTCAACAAAAACAAGACCAGGAGCAGACTGTGGCTCAGATCATGAGCTCCTTATTGCCAAATTCAGACTCAAATTGAAGAAAGTAGGGAAAATCGCTAGACCATTCAGGTATGACCTAAATCAAATCCCTTATGATTATACAGTGGAAGTGAGAAATAGATTTCAGGGCCTAGATCTGATAGATAGAGTGCCTGATGAACTATGGAATGAGGTTTGTGACATTGTACAGGAGACAGAGATCAAGACCATCTCCATGGAAAATAAATGCAAAAAAGCAAAATGGCTGTCTGGGGAGGCCTTACAAATAGCTGTGAAAGGAAGAGAGGCAAAAAGCAAAGGAGAAAAGGAAAGATATAAGTATCTGAAAGCAGAGTTCCAAAGAATAGCAAGAAGAGATAAGAAAGCCTTCTTAAGCGATCAGTGCAGAGAACTACTGCATGACCCTGCAATTCCAGTCCTAGGTATATAGCTGCAAAGCATGAAAGCACTAATTCAACAATATCTGAGCACACTGATGTTCACAGCAGCACTGTTTATAATAGCCAAGACATTGAAGCAACCCATGTGTCCATCAATACATTACTGGATAAAGAAGATATGGAATATATATATCTCACATTATATATTTATGCATGTGTACACACACACATACACACACACACTCACACACACACTGGAATATTACTCAGCCATAAAAATAGTGAAATTATGTCATTTGTAGCAATGTGGCTCAACCTAAAGAATACTATGCTTAATAAAATAAATTAGAGAAGAAAGACAAATACTATACAGTATTACTTGTATGGGAAATCTAAAAATAATAAAAATAAATATATTTAGCAAAACAGAAACAGACTGACAGGTATAGAAATGGACTAGTGGTTATCAGAGAGGAGAAGGAAGGAGAGGCAAACTATTTTTATAAAACAGATAAGCTACAATGATATATTCTATAGAAAAGGGGATTATAGTCATTATTTTATAATGACTTTTAAAGGAGTATAACTTGTAAAAACACTGAATTGTTATGCCATAAAGCTGAAACTAACATAATATTGTAGATCAACTATACTTCAATTTAAAAATATTACTATAGATCTATCAGAACAGCTGAAATAAAAAATACTGATAAACAAACACACATATACAAAGTTCTAAATGAAAGACTGATTAAATGAATATTATAGTGCATTTTTTAAAACTACAGTGTGGTGATGTATATTTTATATCAGAAATACAAGGATGACTCAACTTTAGTTTATTTGTAAGTACAAACATTTACATCAATGAAGTCAAAGGAAAAAAATCACAAGATTATCTCTTTGTGTAAAAAGATTTTATGAAACTGAAATATATTCATTACATAAAAAGAAAAGTATTAATAAGGGTTAGAATTAGACTTTGATAACTTGGTAAAGGTCATTGTTTAAAAGCTTAGTAAATATAACATTCAATGGATAAATTGAATGGGTAAATTTAGAGAGCCTCTTTCTAAGATTAACAACAGGATAAGGATAGTCTACTAACATCACTACTGTTTAGCACAGACCTGGAAATCCTAGATAATGCAGCATAAGTCAAGGAAATTAATGCAGCCCCTATTTTGGGAACAAAGAACTATAACTATAGTTTCACTAGTTATTATACTTATTTATATAGACAATTCAAGATAATCACCTGATCATTATACTCAAATAGAGGGCTGCAGTCCATGGGGTTGCTAAGAGTCAAACACGACTGAGCGACTTTACTTTCACTTTTCACTTTCATGCATTGGAGAAGGAAATGGCAACCCACTCCAGTGTTCTTGCCTGGAGAATCCCAGGGACAGGGGAGCCTGGTGGGCTGCCGTCTAGTGGGTCACACAGTATCAGACAAGACTGAAGCGACTTAGCAGTAGTAGCAGCAGCAACTTAAATATCATTCTTTGCTGATGCTGCTAAGTTGCTTTATTTTTTGGGGCTCCAAAATCACTGAGGATGGTGACTGTAGCCATGAAATTGAAAGATGCTTACTCCTTGAAAGGAAAGTTATGACCAACCTAGATAGCATATTGAAAAGCAAAGATATTACCTTGCCAACAAAGGTCCATCTAGTCAAGGCTATGGTTTTTCCAGTGGTCATGTATGGATGTGAGAGTTGGACTGTGAAGAAAGCTGAGCACTGAAGAATTGATGCTTTTGAACTGTTGTGTTGGACAAGATTCTTGAGAGTCCCTTGGACTGCAAGGAGATCCAACCAGTCCATCCTAAAAGAGATCTGTCCTGGGTGGAAGGAGTGATGCTGAAGCTGAAACTCAAATACTTTGGCCACCTCATGCGAAGAGTTGACTCATTGGAAAAGACCCTGATGCTGGGAGGGATTGGGGACAAGAGGAGAATGGGACAACAGAGGATGAGATGGCTGGATGGCATCACCGACTCGATGGACGTGAATTTGGGTGAACTCCGGGAGTTGTTGATGGACAGGGAGGCCTGGTGTACTGTGATTCATGGGGTTGCAAAGAGTCGGACACAACTGAGTGACTGAATTGAACTGAAAATAATAATAACTATAATATTTACCTGTTAGGGTTGTTTGGGTTTCAGCCATGACAGCTTCTCAGGTCAGATCCTAGAATCCATTTTGGATGGTATCCCACTATCGATTTGTGGTCCCCATTTTATTTTTAAAATGATACACATTTTATCAGCCCTGACACAGTGAAGAGATATACTAAATACACTGGAGTGGGGACCTATGGGGTACAAGATTGAGAATATAGGAAAAAAAAAAATCAAGGGAAAAAAGGAAAGAGTGTAAACAAACCACAGTAATAACAAGAACTGTTTTGCATGGATGGATACTGACAATGTTTCGTCAGCCAAGATTATGGTCAACTCATACCTATAATCCTTTGTATAACTGAAGTATTTGAATAAAAAAAAGAAGAGAAAATGAAGACTGCATATCTTTAAATGATCACAGTGGTGAATAACTGTAGACACTCTCAAGGTTTTAAAAATGTATCATTCTCAGTGTTACAGCTCTTTTAGAATTTGTCTAGCAGGCTTTCCGGTTCATACTGGAAGGCCCCCACCCCCCCCCAAAAAAAAATAAATAAATAAAAATAAAAATGTATAATTCTCTATACTATTAGTCAGTTCAGTTGCTAAGTTTTGTCTGACTCTTTGCAACCCCATGGACTGCAGCACGCCAGGCCTCCCTGTACATCACCAGCTACCAGAGTCTACTTAAACTTACGTCCATTGAGTTGGTGATGCCATCCAATTATCTCATCCTCTGTTGTCCTCTTTTTCTCCCACGTTCAATTTTTCCCAGCATCAGGGTTTTACCAGTGAGTCAGTTCTTCACATCAGGTGGCCAAAGTATTGGAGTTTCAGCTTCAGCATCAGTCCTTCCAATGAATATTCAGGACTGATTTCCCCCAGGATGGACTGGTTGGATCTCCTTGCAGTCCAAGAGACTCTCAAGAGTCTCCTCCAACACCACAGTTCAAAAGCATCAATTCTGCACTCAGCTTTCTTTCTAGGACAGCTCTCACATCCATACATGACCACTGGAAAAACCATAGCTTTGACTAGATGGACTAGATGGACATTACTTTTGTTGGCAAAGTATTGTCTCTGCTTTTTAATATGCTGTCTAGGTTGGTCATAGCTTTTCTTCCAAGGAGTAAGCATCTTTTAATTGCATGGCTACAGTCACCATCTGCAGTGATTTTTGGAGCCCCCCAAAATAAAGTCTGTCACTGTTTCTACTGTTTCCCCCTCTATTTGTCATGATGCAATGGGACCAGATGCCATGATCTAAGTTTCTTGAATGTTGAGTTTTAAGCCAACTTTTTCAGTCTCCTTTTTACTTTCATGAAGAGGTTCTTTAGAACTTACTTTCTGCCATAAGGGTGGTGTCATCTGCATATCTGAGGTTATTGATATTTCTCCTGGCAATCTTGATTCCAGATTGTGCTTCATCCAGCCTGGCATTTCACATGATGTGGACATTGAACAACAGACTGGTTCCAAATAGGAAAAGGAGTATATCAAGGCTGTATATTGTCACTCTACTTATTTAAATTATATGCAGAGTACATCATGACAAATGCTGGGCTGGAAGAAGCAAAAGCTGGAATCAAGATTGCCGAGAGAAATATCAATGACCTCAGATATGCAGATGACATCATCCTTATAGAAGAAAGTGAAGAAGATCTAAAGAGCTTCTTGATGAAAATGAAATAGGAGAGTGAAAAAGTTGGCTTAAAGTTCAACATTCAGAAAACCAAGATCATGGCATCTGGTCCCATCACTTCATGGCTAATAGATAGGCAAACAGTGGAAACAGTGGCTGACTTTATTTTGGGGGCTCCAAAATCACTGCAGATGGTGATTGCAGCCATGAAATTAAGACACTTACTCCTTGGGAGGAAAATTATGACCAACATAGACAGCATATTAAAAAGCAAAGACATTACTTTGTCAACAAAGGTCCATCTAGTCAAGGCTATGGTTTTTTCAGTGGTCATGTATGGATGTGAGAGTTGGACTATAAAGAAGACTAAGCACAGAAGAATTGATGCTTTTGAACTGTGGTTTTGGAGAAGACTCTTGAGAGTCCCTTGGACTGCAAGGAGATCCAACAAGTCCATCCTACAGATCAGTCCTGGGTGTTCACTGGAAGGATTGATGTTGAAGCTGAAACTGCAATACTTTGGCCACCTGATACAAAGAGCTGACTCATTGGAAAAGATCCTCATGCTGGGAAAGATTGAGGGCAGGAGAAGAAGGGGATGACAGAGGATGAGATGGTTGGATGGCATCACTGACTCAATGGACACGGGTTTGGGTGGACTCCGGGTGTTGTTGATGGACAGGGAGGCCTGGTGTGCTGTGGTTCATGGTGTTGTAAAGAGTCAGATATGACTGGGCAACTGAACGGAAAGGAACTGAACTTTGCATATAAGTCAAATAAACAGGGTGACAATATACAGCTTTGACGTACTCCTTTTCCTATTTGGAACCAGTCTGTTGTTCCATGTCCAGTTCTAACTGTTGCTTCCTGACCTATATACAGCTTTCTTAAGAGGCAAGTCAGGTGGTCTGGTATTCACATCTCTTGAAGAATTTTCCACAGTTTGCTGTAATCCGCACAGTCAAAGGCTTTGGTATAGTCCATAAAGCAGAAATATTTTTTTTTTTTCTAGAACTCTCTTGCTTTTTCAATGATCCAGTGGATTTTGGTAATTTGATCTCTGCTTTTCTGCCTTTTCTAAATCCAGCTTGAACATCTGCAAGTTTTTGGTTCATGTACTGTTGAAGCCTGGTGTGGAGAATTTTGAGCATTATTTTACTAGTGTGTGAGATGAGTGCAATTGTGTGGTAGTTTGAGCATTCTTTGGCATTGCCTTTTTTGGGATTGGAATGAAAACTGACTTTTTCCAGTCTGTGGCCACTGCTGAGTTTTCCTAATCTGTGGCATAGTGAGTGCAGCACTTTCACAGCATCATCTTTTAGGATCTGTAATGGCTCAACTGAAATTCCATTACCTCCACTAGGTTTGTTCGTACTGATGCTTCCTAAGGCCCACTGGAAAATTACTAAATCAGCATTAGGAATTATTTAAAGGACAGTTAATATGAGGAAGAAAATGTTGATTTACTATGATTTACTATGTGTAATGAAAGAGTGCACAAGATGGTTTTCAATTGTCAGGATATCCTTCAGATCAAAGAAAGGAAATAAAAATCATTGAACATGTAAAGCAGTAACTTTAATGATATTTTAAAATCAAACATATGCATAATATTCCAGCTAGTAGGAAATTTACTTTTTGCTTCCAGAAATCTTGTGACTCATTTTGAAGGGATGAGGAGAGAGAAATGAATTAGCATTTTCATCTTCCTTCTTTTGCGGTAAACTGCATGCTAGGCACTCCATATATATTATTTATCTCAGTCAACCCTATTATAAACTTTGTGAAATTATGGTTATTTGAGTTTTACAAATACCTCAGGGTAATCTGACAACTTGCCTAAGGTTATATGGCTAATACATTCAAGACATGGTTTAGAACACAGGCTAATTTTACTCTAAAACTTATGCCATTTAAATGTCAGTTCTCATCCTTTTGTATATGCATTGGAGATTCTAATTAATGTTTTTAAATGAATTCACTATATAACTCTGTTGCTGCTTGAAGAATCTACATATGTGGGTTATGACCTAATTCATTTCCTGTAAAACATCATAACATCCTATCAGAAAATGATGCAAGATTATATAATAAAACCTGCCATGTCTGTTCCTGTTGGGAAGACAGATATTTAATAAAACAACTTCAGTACAAGGGGTGAGAATTTCAGAGGAATTTCTACTAGATCCTTTTGTCAACATTTAAAGACAGCTTCCCCAAACTATTAGCTCAAATTTTTGAGGTAGTAATAACCACTGCATTTGTTTTGAGGCAGTAATAACCACTGCATCTGTATCCTATATTATATATGATGGTAGAAGTAAGGAATAATAATCCTTCTTAATGATTAAGATGTCAGAGTGAGAGATCCAAACCTTAATCAATTTATCATACAGTTTAGCTGATCAGAAAATTCCAGTATAACTAAATTCAGCCCGAGTCAACTATTCTCTTGTACTTGACCTAGATGCAAGATAACATTAGAATTTTATGCATAATTTGTGACTTCAAAGATATATGATCAATCCCTTTGCTTTTAATTTATTGGTCTATAGATTAAACATTTTGCAATCTTGTTTACTCAGGTCCAATTTTCCCATTTGGAAAATTTAGTCAGTTCTTAACTGACTAAAAGAAAAAGTAAGCAGAGTGCATTTTATCACTTTAATGCAACACTTGCAATTTGATTTAACAATATGATAGATGAAAGGATGAGGTTATTATATCACAATGCATTTATCATCTTTTATGAATGCTCACCTAAACAAAATTAACACTGAACCATTTCCAGTGAGGTTTCTAAAATGACTCGCCTTGCCAAGATAGGTTTTTGGCTCATAAATAACATTGGTAGAAAAAGATAAAATCATTAAATGATATAAAAATGCAGTATCAGGAATCACTGGAATGTGGACATTAAGCACACTGCTCAAAATGGTATCCTCCAGTGTGCAAATCATTTGTCAGTTTGACAGTACCCAGCCTATCATCACAAGACACAATTAACTTTTCAGATTATTTTGATATTTGGCAAAAATTACTGCTCAAGAAAACTCAAAGCAACTGACATCCATGTTAAATAATTCCATCATTAGAAAATGCACTGATTTCTTACTATATTTAAGAATCTCCACTATGAAAGAAAAAAAAATATATATATAATGATCAATGCAAACAATTCTAATGTGCTTGATTAAATTTATATATTTTCTGTCTTTCTAATAATCCTTAAATGCTCATGTAAAAACTGTTCTTAATTTGATTATTTAACTTTTTAAAAAATATCTCTTCCATGGTAGAAAACAGTATTTTTCTACATCTGCTCTCTCCCGTAGAATGCCAGGACAATACCATATATGGAACAGGATATAGATATATACTCACTGAATAGATGAGTATTATCACCCTCTTTCAATAAAACAATCTAACACAGCTTTTAGTATATAGGTAGTTTACCAAGGATTCAGCTTTAAACAATGTCACTTAGTTTTCTGATCAATTCCTGAATATCTTTAATATATTGATTTTGTATTCTATTGGGAGTTTTGAAAGTATCATCAATTAGATGTTTACAACAGTAAATTGAAAGTCATGGACTTGATCCTTCAAATTTGCTCCAGTTTTAACTTGCATCACTTCATGGCAAATAGATGGGGAAACAGTGGAAACAGTGGCAAACTTTATTTTGTAGGGGGGGCTCCAAGATCACTGCTGGTGGTGACTGAAGCCATGAAATTAAAAGACGCTTACTCTTTGGAAGGAAAGTTATGACCAACCTAGACAGCATATTAAAAAGCAGAGACATTACTTTACCAACAAAGGTCTGTCTGGTCAAAGCTATGGTTTCTCCAGTAGTCATGTATGGATGTGAGAGTTGGACTAGAAAGAAAGCTGAGTGCCGAATAATTGATGCTTTTGAACTATGGTGTTGGAGGAGACTCTTGAGAGTCCCTTGGATTGTAAGGAGATCCAACCAGTCCATCCTGGGGGAAATCAGTCCTGAATATTCATTGGAAGGACTGATGCTGAAGCTGAAACTCCAATTCTTTGGCTGCCTGATGTGAAGAACTGACTCATTTGAAAAGACTCTGATGCTGGGAAAGATTGAAGGTGGGAGGAGATGGGGACAACAGAGGATGAGAAGGTTGGATGGCATCTCCGAGTCAATGGACATGAGTTTGAGTAAATTTTGGCAGATGGTGATGGACAGGGAGGCCTGGTGTGCTGCAGTCCATGGTGTTGCAAAGAATCGGACATGACTGAGCGACTGAACTGAACTGAAGTTTTTAATTCTGCACAGTTGCTAACATCAGATTTCCAAGATAAATTATGAGGAGCTTTTATTCTTCTCTCCAGTATTGAAGCTCCTGTACCTTCTATGCTTTTAGATTAAAGATGTTGGGCCAGGGGGACCTTTAGAAAGATGCTCCTCCACTGTCATGGGTCATCTGACACATTTGTGAAGCCACTTATTTGTAGATGACCCCAGGACATCATCATCCCTCTCTTCTATTGTGTCAAAATTTTCCCACTTGTCTCTGGTGAGTCTTCTATTTGTTCTTTACACTATCACTAGAATTATCTTCCTAAAATGTATTTGGAGCATTTTGGTTTTCTTTTCAAAAATCTGTATAGGTTTTCCATTTTTAGGGAAGCAATATAAAATTCCTTAGCTTGGCCTTGAGAGATCTCTACAGTAGAGTTCCAATATATCTTCCCAACAACACTTTATTACTCTCTTCAGTCTCATCTTCTATGTTGTGCTCAACCACTTTATTTAGCAACACTTGGGAATTCCATGGTATTTCTGTTAATAATCATTCATTTATGAGGTTTTTCCCAACCAGGAAAACTGTTCACCTTTTCCTCCTTGATCATCTCTACCTATGTTCGTGAACTTTATGAATATGTATTAAGTAACTCAAATGTCTTAGATGATATGATTAGGATTGTAATTGTTGATTAACTGGAAATCTTTATTAAAGTAGACTCATAAGTCCATGATATTAGCCTAACTTAAACATTGTTTAATTTTAAAGTCTATATATCTATATTCACTTCAGAATCTTTTGTTATAAGGCCAAGACTTCTTTTTGAATAGGCTTTTGATTAGTTTTATCACATAACCACCACCCAATAATGTACCTTCTTGTTTGAAAAATAGTGTGGAATTACCCCTAAATAATTTGAATATAGAGTTTTTCAAAATGTTGGTGATTTTCCCCCTATACTTTGTAGTTGTCATGCCCACATCTGATTAATAGCATCTTTAAAATGTTTCACCTCTTTTGTTTTACTTTTCAAATCATTCAACATAATTTTCTTAGAAAAACGAACTTTTTTCACACTTGTTTTTTTTTCATTTGATATACTATATAGTAGTGTTTGTTAGTTGCTCTGTCGTTTCTGACTCTGTGACCTCATGGACTGTAGCCTGCCAGGCTCCTCTGTCCATGGGATTCTCCAGGCAAGAATACTGGAGTAGTTTGCCATTCCCTTCTCTAGAAGATCTTCCTGACCCAGGGATTGAACCTGGGTCTCCTGTACTGCAGGCAGATTTTTCACCATCTGTGCTATAGTGTTCAGAAGTAAAAATGCCATTCACAAACATGAGAATGTTATAGTTGATTTGGAGAGAATATATCCCACTAGGTGTAATGCTTTTGGCATTGCTGGTATGCTTATCCAGAGAATGAAGATAGTACATCGTAAGTAAACAGCAGGTTGGTTAATTTTTATACTACTATATGCCAGGAAATTATGACAGCCACTATGAATACATCAGTTGTATCAGTTACCTATTGCTGCAAAATAACTCAGCAACTTAGAGGCTTAAAACAGCAATGATTGTATTTATGCATATTCAGCAATTTGAGCTAGTCACTGAGTGTGCCTGTGTCCCTCAGGCTGTTGCAATTATTCAGTAGTTAGATAGTGGCTGAATAGGCTTAGAGGGTCTCATTCACATTCTTATTTGCATGTATGGAATTTATGCTGGCTGAGTTTCTCTCTTCATTAGTCTTTCATCCTCAAAGAAGCTATTCCAGGATTTTTGACTTGGGCGATGAGGGGGTGGTCAGAGCAGAGTTAGGATCAGATCATATAAAACCCCTTGATGCTTATGACTATAAACCCTGTAGTATTTTATAAGTTAAATTAAGTCTTAAGTCCAGACTAGACTAATAGAGTTAAAGAAACAGATTTCAACTCTTGAAGCAAAGAGGTACACTATCACTTGAAAAAGGAGTTTGCACAGGAGAAATGTGTAGCACGTTTTGCAGTCTTCCACAACAAGCAACAAGGCAAACAGAATCCTGCTTTTACAGAAATCAGTGAGATAAAAAGGCAAGCAACTGCTATAAAAAATAAAATGAAGAAGGGGCAACTATAGGGCACCGTAGGAATCTATAGCAGATCTACCTCTCTGGACCAGTGGAAAATAAGTAAATAGAATTGTAAAATGCAAGCTGAGACTCCTTAAATGAGTAGGGATTATTAGATTAAAAAAAATTGGAGTGAAAAACTTTTGAGGAAAGAAACATCAGGGCATGCAGAAAGGCCTAGAAGCAAAAGAGTGTGGAGGAGAGAATAGAATGTTCACTGTGAGGAGGATCATAAAATGGAGGTAGGGAATACATGTAGAGTGGCAGAATATGAATGTCAATGATAATTATGTTAGAGTTTAGTTCTGAGTATAATGAGAAGCTACAAACAGACCAGAAAAATCAAAGGGGCATTCAGCAGTTTAGGAAAACCATTCAGGGTTTATTATGGAGCAGAGAGTGAGGCTTACGAATCTAGAGGCCAGGTAAGGAGACCCGTTAAGTCCTGAAGAGGGGCATAGGTTTACTTCTGGCCAGCGGCCTGTCATTGAGTAGGCACTGTGTAATTGTTGGTCTAATTAAGTTACCAGCTTACTTTTATCACTGAGAATAGGAAAAACAGTAACATAGTATCAGATTCTTGTATTTAGTTGACAAAGAGAAGTCAAGAGAAGATTCATGTTAGAGAAATATGTCAAAGGAGACTGGACCATTTGAGTAATAGTTGATTTCTCAATTTTGGGGGTGCTGGTAGTATTAAGATAATTTAGGGTTCAGATTATTAACATTAGGCTGATGACTTACATCTGTTTTTCATTAGCTCATTTGGAGGGTGGGAGGTGCTTAACTCATTTGGAAAATTGAGACAAAAGGAAAAGTGGGGTAAAGTGTGACTTTTATCCAATGACTACCCTTTCATAAATCTCTTCATATTAGAAAATATGCAGTCTTAAAAACAAAGAAAATATGTTTCTTATTGTTCATTTTTACAAAATAATTTTTATAGTATCTTGATACAAAAAGTAGAGATCATTTTAAGTTTTAATACTATGACTGGAGCTACTAATAAGCATGTAGAACTTAAATGGTTCTTAGAGAAACAACTGCTATTTAATACATTTAAAAATTGAAAGAAGTAATTATAAAGGTAATTGACCTCAGTGAAACAGATGAAAAACAGAAATAAAAAATCCCTGCAACTTCTAATCCTCCTTACATTTCTGCTACATACTTTAAGATCTCGTTTTCTAAGAAGAGAAACTAACTCCCCACACACAATGTCAATTTTCACATATTCTTGTACTTTATCCATGACACTCTCTCTCCCTGAAATCTCCATAAGGATTACTTGATGCTAACCACCATTCCAATTCTAACTCCAATGGTATTTCCTCTTAGAGTCCTGTTCTGATTTCCCCAGGCTCTTAGCAGCTTCCTCGCTGTACCTATCCATAGCATTTTTATACACAACAGTAGTAATGTTTATCACATTGTTTTATAACCATTTGCTTATTTTTTTTTTCATTCAATGTGACTTCCTCAACACTACTGAATTCTTTCTTGTAATTGGCTTCTAATAAAAAATATTCAATTGCAAGTCAACCAAGATACATTAAATTAGGTGTCCATGGTACTGATGATGGTGATTAGCTAATCAGTTCTTTGTTGAGTTAACATATATTATTTTGAAGGTAACAAAAGGAATGTTAGAAAATATTTTAAACAACTTAAACCCTTATTTTACCTAGGTGAGATCTTGTAATACACATTTCATTATAACTAATTGAAACTTTTTTGGATTTGAGAATGACAGTATCCAGCTAAAGATAGACTTTGTAAAAAGTATCAAGAGTAATGATGACCTTTAGGTTGAGTGAGTCGGCTTTTGTCTTTCATAGGTAGGCATGTATTCTGAAAGAAGCTGAAGATCTGTGGAATGTCTCACTGAATAATCACAGCTCATGTAAGTGGCTGTAATGTTACTGTATAAACACTCTGATGGCTGCTGTAACCATTTACCAAAACCTACAGTTGCTTAGTACAACACTGATTTATTCTTTCACAGTTCTAGATGCCAGAACTTAAATCAGCATCACTGGAATGAAATAAAAGTGTTGGTAAGGTCACAATTTAGGGGTAAAAAAAGAAAAATTGTCACATAAGCAATATATTTCTTCCCCATATAATGATTCAAAGCATTATAGCAAAGGTCAACAACTTAATGGCTTCAATAGGAAGAAAGTAATACTGCTTAGAACAAAATAGTTTTGTATTATTTAAATGACATTTGCTCTCGAATTGGGTAAGATTTACATAAAACAACCTGAGGCATTGAACCTGGTATTCTTTTCTTCTCACCAGCTTGCAAACCTTCACCTTGATCTCAGATCATGAAAACACATGCTTATGAAGGAATAGCCCAGCTATAGGGAGATAACCATTTACTATAGATCCCAGTAGACAGAAAAAAAGCTTAGTCAGATAACATGTTAAAAAGCAGAGATATTATATTGCCAACAAAGGTCCGTCTAGTCAAGGCTATGGTTTTTCCTGTGGTCATGTATGGATGTGAGAGTTGGACTGTGAAGAAAGCTGAGCACTGAAGAATTGATGCTTTTGAACTGTGGTGTTGGAGAAGACTCTGGAGAGTCCCTTGGACTGCAAGGAGGTCCAACCAGTCCATCCTAAAGGAGATCAGTCCTGGGTGTTCATTAGAAGGACTGATGCTGAAGCTGAAACTCAAATACTTTGGCCACCTCATGCGAAGAGTTGACTCACTGGAAAAGACCCTGATGCTGGGAGGGATTGGAGGCAGGAGGAAAAGGGGATGACAGAGGATGAGATGGCTGGATGGCATCATCGACTCAATGGACATGAGTTTGAGTGAACTCCGAGAGTTGGTGACGGACAGGGAGGCCTGGCGTGCTGCGATTCATGGGGTCGCAAAGAGTCCGACATGAGTGACTGAACTGAACTGAACTGAAAGCATTGTTAATGAGAATTTCAGAATCATAAAAACAAAATGATACATTAGGGATAAGTCTACACTTACAACTCCAAGAAGGTAAGAATCTAAACCTCCCTAAGCAGAGAGAGCTACCTTATTACTAAAGATCTCATGGAATTGGACTTGAAAAACATCATGAAAACACTTTTCTAGTATCACTTCCCCATTTCCTTATATAAATCCAAATTCCTGTTATTATAAGTATAGTTCAGTTTCTATTCCATATTGAGAAGTTATGTTCCACCAAAAGTAACTTTGGTTATTTTCAGAGATATTCTTTAATCTCTCACTCGCTCCTCTGGTGACCCCCTTCACTGGCAAATAATCTCCATTTTTCAGAGACTCTTTTTTTTTTTTTTTTTAAAGCATTACCATAGAAGACAAGAAAGTTAAATTAAAAAGTTATAGAATCACATGCTTAATCAGATGCTCCAGAATATTTCTCATTATAATTGCTGAAGTGATCAATTATTGCTATGGTTAAATTTAGAACAAAGGAAAGGATGCTGAAAATTATCCTATTCAACTATTTTTTTTAATGTTGGCATCTTTACCAAAACACCTCTAAGACAAAATGACAACACAGAATTCATATTTAAAAAAGGAGCTTAGCCAAAGTATAATTTTGGAGGGACAAAAGCACTATTGGTGTCATCTCTCTACACTTTTTTTAATTATTTTTTTAAATTAATTTCTTTTTTATTGAAGGATAATTGCTTTACAGAATTTTTCTGTTTTCTGTCAGATCTCAACATGAATCAGCCATAGGTATACATATATCCCCTCCCTTTTGAACCTCCCTCCCATCTCCCTCCCCATCCAACCCATCTAGTTTAATACAGAGCCCCTGTTTAAGTTTTCTGAGCCATACAGCAAATTTCCATTGGTTATCTATTTTACATCTGGTAATGTAAGTTATCATGTTACTCTTTCCATAGATCTCACCCTCTCTTCCCCTCTCCCCATGTCCATAAGTCTATTTCTACTCTCTATACTTTTATTGTCATTGTTGCTGCTGCTGCTGCTGCTAAGTCGCTTCAGTCGTGTCCGACTCTGTGCGATCCCATAGACGGCAGCCCACTGCTTCTCAATTTATCCTCTTTATCCTGGACTGTTATGAAAATTTCCTCAGTTAACTATATTTTAAAAATATGTATCAAAAAAGTTAACCCACAGCAACAAGATTAACTATCACTAAGATACAAGTTTGTATGTGTGTGTATATATAACATTCATGTAATTCTAAACAGCAACATGGGAAAATCAGAATTGTTTATAAACTGAAGCTGAAATAGATTCTTTGTTAAAATCAAGCAGCTGTTACTGTCTTGAACTAATTTATCCTTCTTCATCTGCTAATTGGTGAATCAACTCATATACACCTTAGCAACATCACATATACTAAAATAAGCATCACAGATTATCTCTCCTATGTACAACTAGTTCTAAAAGTACCCTTGACACCATTATGTTGACTATTACATACAAAATAATTTAGATGTTAACAAGGATGTTACAATAGTCTTCTATATTTTAATTTTTCTAGTTCTATTGATAATAATAGCTGACACTTAAACTTATTAGGGCTTGCCAGGTGGTGCTAGTGGTAAAGAATTTGCCTGCCAGTTCAGGAGACAAAAGAGATGCAGCCTCAACCCTTGGATCAGGAGGATCTGCTGGGGTAAGAAATGGCACCCTATCCCAGTATTCTTCCCTGGAAAATTCAATGGTCAGAGGAGCCTGGTGGGTTATAGTCCATGGGATCGCAATGAGATGGATATAACAAGCAGGATTAATTCATGCTTGAGTAGTCTTCTCATTAATATTCAAGATCTAAAATTATATACTTAGGTATACTCAGAACTCGAGAATTTCATCCTTTGAGTTCACAAGAAAATATTCAAGGACCATTCACAGGTCTTCTTGCCAACTAGGCCTTGTCAACATGAATTTTGTCAAGTACCATTTTGTTTCCTTGTACCACTAGTGTCTCTGTGCCACTTTTTGATAAGTTGTTTTTACACAAGCGAATACCTTACTTAGTCTTTCTGAAGAGAATGTATGCTATTTATTGTATTTCTGAAGTGACTTAGCAGCAGCAGCAGCAATAAAAATTTAGAAAAACAATTAGATATCAGAATCAAGGTATTCTGATTCAGGATTGTAGAAAACATTCATTTAAAAACATCCACTCACCCTGGCTCTCTCATTTACTACCTGGAATCTTGAAAAGGCACTTAACTCATCTGTGCCTCAATGACCTCACTGGAAAGGAACTTATAAGAACAGTTCATTCATGAAGTTCTATGTTGAGAGTTAAATTAGTCAGTACATATACAATGCTTGGAACATGAATAACAAAAAGCAAGAATTATTTTAGTTGCTACTACTATCATAGAAAAGCTATCACCAACCTGATACTGAAACTGAGTCATATCTGACTCTTTGTGACCCCATGGACTGTAGCCTGCCAGGCTCCTCCGTCCATGGGATTTTCCAGGCAAGAGTACTGGAGTGGGGTGCCATTGCCTTCTCCAGGGGATCTTCCTAACCCAGGGATTGAACCCAGGTCTCCCGCATGGCAGGCAGACACTTTATCATCTGAGCCAACAAGGAAGCCATAACCAACCTAGACAGCATATTAAAAAGCAGAGACATTATTTTGCCAACACAAGTCTGTCTAGTCAAAGCTATGGTTTTTCCAGTAGTCATGTATGGATGTGAGAGTTGGACCATAAAGAAAACTGAGTGCTGAAGAATTGATGCGTTTGAGCTGTGGTATTGGAGAAGACTCTTGAGAGTCCCTTGGACTGAAAGGAGATGAAACTTGTCAATCCTAAAGGAAATCAGTTCTTAATATTCATTGGAAGAACTGATGCTGAAGCTGAAGCTCCAATACTTTGGCCACCTGATGTGAAGAACTAACTCATTGAAGAAGACCCTGATGCTGGTAAAGATTGAGGGCAGGAGGAAAAGGAGGTGAGAGAGGATGAGACAGTTGGAAGGCATCATCAACTCAATGGACATGAGTTTGAGCAAACTCCAGAAGATAGTGAAGGACAGAAAAGTCTGGTGTTCGGCAGTCCATGGAGTCACAAAGAGTCAGACTCAACTGAACAACAACAACTACAAATCTAATCACTGAAAAAACTAAATGGGAATTAAATCAGGTTTAAGATAAGATAGCAGCCATATAAATTGAGTATAGAAAAGGATTCTAGCAGAAAAGAAACATGAGATTATTTCTTATAATAGAATTGCATTTTTCTCCCTTAAAGGACATTAAAAACTTCAGTTGAACAATTGTTTTCATAGGATGCATTACTTTCTCCATAATTTCAATATAATTTTTCCCTCTAGACATGTTCATGTTCTGCTTATTAAAGGGACAGTCATTTCTATAAGAAATAAAGGATATGTTGTGGCTTGTTATTACACTGAATATATCAGCCCCTTGAAAGGATTAATCACCTTTTTGTATGACACTTAGACACATGGATCTAAGAACGCATTTCACCAGTAGGTAGTCTTTGCTTTGGGAGAAGCTTCACGAAGAGTAGAATTCTGAATGCTTGTAGGGGTAGGCCAAGTAGTAACCTGAGAAACCAGGAGAATAACTTTTAATCAGAGGCCTAGTGGGCCATAGTAGGAATGGGTCTGCAAAGAAGGCCTAGAAAAGAAAGTAGACAGAGAAGCAATAGACAGGAGAGGAGAATACAGATAAGCAAAGACCAGAAAATAACATACAGAGAAACTTTAAGACATCTCAGTTCGGTTGCTCAGTCATGTCCGACTCTTTGCAACCCCATGAATAGCAGCATGCCAGGCCTCCCTGTCCATCACCATCTCCCGGAGTTCACTCAGACTCACGTTCATCGAGTCCATGATGCCATCCAGCCATCTGATCCTCGGCCGTCCCCTTCTCCTCCTGCCCCCAATCCCTCCCAGCATCAGAGTCTTTTCCAATGAGTCAACTCTTCGCATGAGGTGGCCAAAGACATCTCAGAGTATCAATAAACTAGGACTTAACATTTCTATGAAATGTAAGACAAGTTTCATACCTTAAAAAATAGGTAAAGATTGGAATTCTTTATTCCCCACCTACAGATAAGAAATCTTTTGAAATTATTTGTATCCTCTATGCATGCTTTTAAAAATTGGTTTATTAAATAGAAGACATGATCTTACTTTTAATGAATAACTTTGGTTCAAATTGTTACTTGCTGTCATAATGCCTTGATACCTCCCTTAAAAATAAAGTTATTTAGAAGCATTAAATGTATGCAAATATGATAAATAAAAAGAACTAATGAAAGCAAGAAAGCTTCTTCCAGGGATGCATTAGTATAAAGTTGAGGAAAAGAATAGGTACAGTATGATAATTTTGAGCATAGTAATGCCGATTGATCTACATGCGGTGAACTAAAGGGATAAGTGGTCAGGCATGAGTGATAATGCCTGAAAAGAAGACAGAGTTAAGCAGATGGTTACAAGCCATGGCCAAGTATGATCAGCTCTAAAAAATGGAGTATAGTAACAGAAGCTGAAAGTTGTAATGATTTCATGAAGAGGCGGGTCAAAAGAGATTCACAGGATATTTAATACTTAAAGGCATTAACATTATGGGCATAATTGGGAAAAACAAGAGGCAGCATCCATTACAGGACTGTTAGAGGCAAGGACAAAAGAAACACTGAAAGGATAAAATGAAATTTCATTTTCACTAATGGTGCTTAATCAAAACTTTGGAAGCAGATAAACAACTGGAGAGGTTTACTTAACAATGCTTCTATTCTCCAATGAATTAATATGCCTCTTTATTTCTCAATAGTAGACAAATGGATGCTGAAATAGCTAAAGTAAATTACATGAATTTATTATGTCCAATGACAATTTCTTCTATTCTATGACAATATGTCTCTTTCCATAATTGGTTTGGTGTTATAATTGTAAATGCAATATGCAATGTGAGATTTATGTTCACTGATTATTGTATATAAGTTGGCAATAAAATGATGCATGTTACAGAGGCTTGAGGGTCACTATTCTTCACAATTGTCAGTTTAAAGTTTGGTTCAAATTTAGCTAAATAAAGTTCACAGAGTTAAGAGAAGACAATCCACTATATTGAAATAGAATATTTACACAGACTTTTCCTTTTTTCAACTTATTTTCTTTTTTCATTTATTCTTCCAAGTCCTCTTTCATTTTAGAGCAAAGGTTAGGTTCTGGAACTTCTTAAGAGCAGATGCACTGCTCACTGTATGCTGTATTTGAACTGGTTCTTGCTTGTCTTATGGATATTAAATACATATCTCCTTGTATATTTGTTAAAACCCAACATACAGTCTCAGGCACTATTTCTTACCATAATGTATTTATGTATTTAGTATATAATTAGTTGCATCTAACACTGTGTGTGCTTACATATGTGTGTGTGTGTGTATACTGGATGAGGGCATGGCAACCCACTCCAGTATTCTTGCCTGGAGAATCCCATGGACAGAGGAGCCTGGAGGGCTACACTCCATGGGGTCGCAGAGTCAGACACAACTGAAGTGACCAAGTATGTGTGTATATATACTGACAGATGAATGTTTATGGAAGGTCTACATTACTCATGATCCTGCCCACCTCTGTTCTCTATTCTGTCAGGGAAGTTTTAATCATCAGCCATTACTATTTGATCTTTTAGTCTAGGGCAGGATGAAGGGGAAAGAAACAGTGACAGCCCACAAAGTATCAGGCAAGTGTAACAGCTCTGCAAAGGTCATCTCATTTGATTCTCACAACCACCTTGGAACACATATACGGTATTCTCCTTCCTTTTCAGATATGGATAATATACTATTTAATACTTAACCATGGAGAGTGAAATAGCGTTCCTTCAGTGAGGAAGCCAGTAAGAAGCACTACCGAAATTCATTTTCTGGGCAACATCCTTCCTGACAGATTTTGATCAAAAGATAAGCAGTCAGCAAAGAGAAACCAAGAAGTGTGGATAGTAGATGTTTTGTTTTCTAAATAAAGGAAGACTTTTTAGACTTGGAAACAGAAGGTATGTGGGGGAAATAATTATGTCTTCAAATTTCTGCTGTTTTTTTAATATGCAAAGGAATTTCTTCCGAGGACAAGGCCGCAGCTACCAAATGTAAAGTTCACACCAAGAGTTTGGATTATTATAAAAATGTTCTAAAAATCTAGCCAGACACACTTCAACTTTCTTAGAAAGTAAGAGCCTCCTTACCATCAGAAGTTTAAAACAAATGCTGATGATTATATATGTCATGTTATTAAACAGATTCCAGCTTTTGGTGGGAGATGAATCTAGGTAACCCCTAAATTCCTCTTTCAACTTCTACTGACTTTAGAAATGATGCTAAATAACAATTTTAAAATGAAGAGATAATTTAGCATGTTTTCATTTTGCTCCCAAAATGATATGGTTATTTTTAAAACATGTACACTTTTTCAATTATCCTTTGATTGCATGATTCTATTTGTTATTTGGTGAGTGAAAGGGGCTACAATGTGGAGTGTTTCAAATCCTATAACATCTGAGTGTCTACTTATAAGAATTAATATGGATATATATGCACTTCAGTGAAGAGTTACATGTTAATTATATGTTAATATATGATGCATTTTAATTATCCATAGGTAATCTAACCTAAAACTTAAGAGAGAGAAAAATAGTTTTCAACCTCTGTGAAATGAAATCTAACCTCTGTGAAGTGAAATCTATACATTTATCTCTCTCTCTCTCTATATATATATGTATACACATGTATGTATACATATATATTTCATGTTTTAGATGATGACTTTTACTTTGCTTAATATAACAGAGTAGAGGGGTACCGTTTATTTAAATCCAAATGAGTTTCTAAGAAATCTAGTTCCTATTCATAATCTTACATTATTCTATATATGGATTTTGAGCTTTGGAAAGAAGAGTCTATGTACTGTTAGCTTTTGACTAAAAGTTTGGTGGCCAGCACATAAGGTAGCACTCAATGGATCCTGATGAGTAAATTGAAAGCTGCTTAAAAGTAATTAGCTTTCCCGAAATTCACAAGGAAATGAACCCAACATCAGCTAATGCTAGTGCTGCTGCTGCTAAGTCGCTTCAGTCGTGTCCGACTCTGTGCGACCCCATAGACAGGAGCCCAACAGGCTCCCCCGTCCCTGGGATTCTCCAGGCAAGAACACTGGAGTGGGTTGCCATTTCCTTCTCCATTGTGTGAAAGCAAAAAGTGAAAGTGAAGTCGCTCAGTCGCATCCGACTTCTAGCGACCCCATGGACTGCAGCCTACCAGGCTCCTCCATCCGTGGGATTTTCTAGGCAAGAGTACTGGAGTGGCTTGCTATTGCCTTCTCCCAGCTAATGCTAGTTTTATAGGTATTTCGTGCTGTGGCTGTCAACTTTGGCTATATACCTAGATGCTTAATAAAGATTTCGATAAAGTGTCAATGATGAAAAGGCCACTACTACACTCTGAAACAGAAACTACAACATAGAGATTAAAACATCTATATTTTTAAATGCTTCCTCGATGATTCTTACAATCCTGCAATTTGGGAATCACTTTTATTGACAACCATTTATTCCTGGACATGAAGCAAGACATGCTCTGTGAATACAGGAATCTATTATTTATTCCACTATGTTAAAAACACATATCCCTACTTGGGGACATATTCTGCCTCTTACAGTCAAGATTGCCTTTAGAGTATGTGCATACTTAAAACAGAAAAAGAAAATGCTTCAGTTTATGTCTATGATATTCCAGAAACATTCCACATTATAAATGTCTCAGCTTAGACTGTTAATAACATATAATTAAAATAGATGAGTCTACCATAAGTTATTAGATCACACTGCTATTTTTCTAACTCATAAATTATAAACAGCATAGAAAACAAATTTATAGGGGACTAATGAAAGGGCTTCCCTGGTGGCTCAGTGGTAAAGAATCGCCTGCCAAGGCGGAGACCTGGGTTCGATGATCCCTGGGTGGGGTAGAACCCCCAGAGAAGGAAATGGCAACCCACTCCAGTATTCGTGCCTGGGAAATCCTATGAACGGAGTATTCTGGTGGGCTACAGTCCATGGAGTTGCAAACAGTTCGACACAATTTAGCGACTAAACAACAAACAACAAGTGAAAAATAATCCCCTCATTTCTATCTTTAAACCAAATACATCCTCTTCCTTCCTCATCCCCCAATAAAATAGTGAAGAAAAATATACATTTTCTAGGTTAGGGGAAGCATATTTACAATTGGCCAGCTTGTGCCATTGCTGCTGAATCTCTTCCCATGTCTTGATTTTGCAAGATTTTATCTCTACGACACTGGAAATGCTCTTAACTGCTTTTCTGAATCTGCCTTCTTTTTCAGTATGTACAACAGCTACAGATCAATTTCTCCATGTAAACATCTGTTTGTCCCATTGTATATGTTCTACATAAACAACCCAGTCTCAGATTAGCCCAACCTGACCATGACATTAAAATACTAGAAAAGAAGCCAGATATTACAAACTAAGTTCTATCATAGAAAGGATCTCATCCCCCTGCTGTTTTTAGTGCCTCAACTGGAGTCTGTCATCTAACTGGCTAACATTAAGTATCTGTTGAATAAGTAGCTATATTGAGATGAGAATTTTGGTGCAATAAATAGACTACATTATTTGTTCTGATTCATTTTTTTTTTTTTTCTGAGCCAAATAATGTTGTGCATGACTATGACAAAAGTAAGACTGATGATGATCTAAAAGAGATGACTGCTTAAGACTGTCTTAGTGCAGGAAGAACTGGTTGCAAAATTTTTGCAACCTTAGAGAGAATAAAATGTATATTCAGTAAAATTAACATTTAATGTATTTAACTTTATCAGAAATTCTATTATCAAATTATAAGGAATTCTCAGTTCAGTTCAGTCGCTCAGTCATGTCTGACTCTTCGTGACCTCATGGACTGCACCACGCCAGGCCTCCCTGTCCATCACCGACTCCTGGAGTATACTTAAACTCATGTCCATTGAGTTGGTTTTGCCATCCAACCATCTCATCCTTGTTGTCCCCTTCTCCTGCCCTCAATCATTCCCAGAATCAGGGTCTTTTCCAATGAGTCAGTTCTTCACGTCAGGTGGCCAAAGTATTGCAGTTTCAGCTTCAACATCAGTCCTTCCAGTGAATATTCAGGACTGATTTCCTTTAGGATGGACTGGTTGGACTGGCTGGACTGCAATCCAAGGGAATCTCAAGAGTCTTCTCCAACACCATAGTTCAAAAGCATCAACTCTTTGGTGCTCAGCTTTCTTTATAGTTCAACTCTCACATCCATACATGACTACTGGAAAAACCATAGCTTTGACTAGACAGACCTTTGTTAGCAAAGTAATGTCTCTGCTTTTTAATAAGCTGTCTAGGTTGGTCAGAACTTTCCTTACAAGGAGCAAGCGTCTTTTAATTTAATGACTGCAGCCACCATCTGCAGTGATTTTGGAGCCCCCAAAAATAAAGTCTGTCACTGTTTCCATTGTTTCCCCATGTATTTGCCATGAAGTGATGGGACTGGATAACATGATCTTAGTTTTCTGAATGTTGAGTTTTAAGCCAACTTTGTTCCACACTCCTCTTTCATTTTCATCAAGAGACTCCTTAGTTCTTCTTCACTTTTTGCCAGAAGGGTGGTGTCATCTGCATATCTGAGGTTATGGATATTTCTTCTGGCAGTCTTGCTTCCAGCTTGTGGTTCATCCAGCCCAGTGTTTTTCATGATGTACTCTGCATTGAAGTTAAATAAGCAGGGTGACAATATACAGCCTTGATGTACTCCTTTCCCTGTTTGGAACCAGTCTGTTGTTCCATGTCCAGTTCAAACTGTTGCTTCCGGACCTGCATATAGATTTCTCAAGAGGCAGGTCAGGTGGTCTGATATTCCCATCTCTTTAAGAATTTTCCATAGTTTGTTGCAATCCACACAGTCAAAGCCTTTGGCATAGTCAATACAGCAGAAATAGATGCTTTTCTGGAACTCTCTTGCTTTTTCAGTGATCCAACAGATAAGCAATTCTAAAGATGTTAAATATTTTCTCTTCCCAGAGTAGTGAGTGCAAACAGTTACTTCACAAGTCCAAGACTTGTAAATTATTAATTTAATAATTATTCAATTATATTTAATGTAGTAAATTATTTGTTACTAAAGCTAGAATTTTTGAAGTACTACCCATAATATAGTTCCTTTACAGGATGATGTTTTTAATAACCAACAGTTGCATATAAAGCATTGCTTTAAATTACACAATATGTTTCTTCCAAGAAGCTCTGCAAAGCTTTGTACTAATTTCAAGAACTTTTGTACTTGTTTACCAAAGCCCATTACCCACATGCTATGTTTATTTAGTCATATTTTATGGTATATATTTATACCTCTTTTATATCTCTAACTACAAATTTTATCAAGTTTACACTATTTTAATACTAAATTTTGCTCCTCAATTATCTTTAATGTTTTTCTTTCAAAAAAAGTTGTTTTTTTTTCCTAAAATTGCAAAATATAAGAACTTTAAGTAGCATAAGTGAACACTGAGAATTTATAAAGCTAAGATACTCTAATATTGTGAAGCAATACTTTCTGGGGCCACATTTTGTCTTTTTAGAAGTGAAACAAAACTCATGTTTCAGCACAAATTATGACTACATAGAACCTTTCATATATATTTTGAAATTACATATTTAGAAAATTTACACAAACTTTTACAATAATCTAAAGTAACATGCAAGTATTTAATTTATATAAAAAGGTGAATTGCATCATTCATGTCCTGTTTCATCCTTTCCTTTACTTACTAAACAGATGTCAACTGAACTAGGTGAGCCTTTCCTGTCCTAAGTACTGGGAAAACAAAGATGAATTAGATATTGACCTGCTCATTGTGGTGTCATCTGCATATGTGAGGTTAGGGAAGGATTGTGGGCAGGAGGAGAAGGTGACGACAGAGGATGAGATGGCTGGATGATATCACCGACTCGATGGACATGGGTTTGGGTGAATTCCGGGAGTTGGTGATGGACAGGGAGGCCTGGCGTGTTGCAATTCATGGGGTTGCAAAGAGTCAGACATAACTGAGCGACTGAACTGACCTGAACTGAACTGCTCATGGTGAGCTTCTAATTTAGTAGGGAAGTAATATGTATAGAAAACACTTCCATTAAGATTTTAAGTTAAAAAAAAAAAAAAGAGCTATAGTGACTTAAAGAAACCAGGGAGAACATCAGAGGGCATACGAAAGCTTTGATTGTGCCTTAAAGAGAAAGTAGGTATTTGTAAGCAGACAGGAGAAAGCAGTGCTCCTGGGAGGAGACAGCATATGCAAAGTCAAAGAAGAATGAAATACCAGAACATGTTTGGGAAACTTGAAGGTTGTTTTTGTGCACCCCCTGATCCCGAGGTTCAACTTTCATGGAAGCCAAGTAAGAAAACAGGGCACAAAAAATGCCAGACATGAAATGTTGGTCTCATTCCACATGTCGAAAAATCTGCCTTCTTCTTTTTCCTGAAGTCACTGGGTAGTCATCTGCAATTAAGCAAATCCATTTCACAGTAGACTTAGCTTTTAGAAACCTATAATATTGGTAAGTGGTTTCTATATAGCAGATTAGGGGGAGGTAGGACCAGATCTAGGTTTGAGGTTACTTAAGTTATCATGAGAATGAACAGAATAGGAAAGAAAGAATGAAGACATTTTTGAAGTTAAAATTTAATAGAACTTGGAAAACCATTGGATATGTTAGGTAAGGAAATGAAGCTATAGCAATAGTTCTAAATTTTCTTATTCAGAGCCATGCAGAGTTATAAACTAATTAACTAGGGCAAAGACAAAAGTAAATTCTCTAAGGCAAAATTAATGATCCAAGTTGTAGGTGCACAGGTTTAAGTATTGTGTGGAACATCCAGACAGTATTATCTACTATGTTGCTTGCTGTGTTTACATCCTGGTTACAGCAGAGGGTTACAGTTGGGTACAGAGACTCTGAAGTCATTAGTTCATGTAAAGATGTTGAATGAGATAAAGGAGATAGAAAAAGTAGGTCAGTTTGAGGATAATATAGACTAGAAACCCAGGAAACACCTGCAAGCTCCGACTGGGACATGTTATTACATTCTAAGAATGCAAAATTTTATCAGACTTTCATATGATTTAGTTATAAGCAATATTACAGAAGTTCCTTTTGTAATTAAGTATAAAATATTAGCTCAATTAAAACACTATTTGATAAAGTATGTTTGTCGGAGAAGGCAATAGCAAGCCACTCCAGTACTCTTGCCTAGAAAATCCCATGGATGGAGGAGCCTGGTAGGCTGCAGTCCATGGGGTCGCTAGAAGTCGGATGCGACTGAGCGACTTCACTTTCACTTTTCGCTTTCACACAATGGAGAAGGAAATGGCAACCCACTCCAGTGTTCTTGCCTGGAGAATCCCAGGGACGGGGGAGCCTGTTGGGCTCCTGTCTGTGGGGTCGCACAGAGTCGGACACGACTGAAGCGACTTAGCAGTAGCAGCAGCAGTAGTTTAAAATACTATTTTATGTATTCAATTTTGGATAAACAGCAACCAACTTGTCATTTATATCTTTTTTCTTTTTGCTCTGTAATAACAATAATCTGTACTTGATTTAATGATTTATAATTACTTGTATCCACTGTAGGAGAGTAGGTACAAATTTTAATGTATTCCTAAGATAGGAAACATTAACAAGCATGTTATGTAATTTCTTGTATGAAGGCAAAAAAATCATTTAAAAATAATAATTTATCTAATGTGCTATAATCAACACTACATCAGTCTCCACACATTTGGAATTGTTTCCTTGGAGACACTTTGTATTATTAACATTTTCCCCATTGGAACTGCACATAAACAACACAGAGAATCAGAAGTTGTCAATCATTAACTTAAATATAGCTCTAGGCTGTCAAGTCTCTGGTTCCCTGGAGAAACAACCACAAAACCTATTTAATCGGGGCTTTTGCTGCTAAGAAACAACTGAGAAACAACTGTGTTATCTTATAATTTATCACAGATATATACTGCATCTGGTAGTGCAATAAAAAAATAAACCACTTACTTGAACAGGAACAGAAATCGTGCACAGCTAAAATGCAATCCCAATAACTTATTTTATCTACAAGTTATTTCATCTTTTTTAAATTTGCAGAACTGCAAATCTCTTTGGCATTGTCTGCTTCCCCATATCGGTTTAACAAACATGCACTGAATTTCTATCAATATAAGTTGTTTGAGGAGGAATAGGAAAAAAGAAAATATTCCTTTATAACCAGAAATAAGTAGAAAAGCAAGAACACAAAATTAAGCCACTATCTTGAGTAAATATAAAAATGAAACAGATGCTTATTAATTAAGTGTGGGAAAGTGATGACAAGGCTCCACGGAACAACGCACCAGCTGTGAAGAATGTAGACAGCTTTTATCTTACCAGACCATTTATTTATTATGCAACAGACACCTCATACACTAGAAAAGGTGTCAAAACAAAACAATATGAAGAGCTCAGATTTCAGCTTTCCAAACTCTGAACACTACTTGATTTTACCTACTTGTTTAAGGGATAATCTCACTTTCATGTTTAAAAGTTTTAAGGATGCTCTAGTTCATGTTATTTTCTTCCACTGAAAGCTGCATGACTAAATTATTTTTTATGACTAAATTATTTTTTATGACATTTTGTTGTATCAATATACCAAGAAGAGAGGCTTTAAATATGGAGTCTACTTTTACAGAGTCTATAAGAATAACTAATATTGTGAAAAAATAAAAGATCTAAACAGAGAAAACTATGAACACAGACTCAATTATCAGCTGTTTTTACCCAATTTACATACAATTAAATTTTATATAAAGTAAAATTTAAAAGGCTTCTTGTGAGACACTGTGATGATCAATGAATTCCATTTTCAGTTTCCACTTCTGCAGAGATTAGTGGCAATCGAATTTCTTCATTTGTGCAATTTGAAAACAAGCCATTATGGCAGTCTAATCAGTTGAATCTGTTTTCCCTTGTGATCCTGCCTGCTCTCAGAGAAATGAATTCAGTACCATTAACAGTTGACCCTTAGTTTTTGTTATTGTTGTTATTTAAGTTATGAGAATGTTTCTACTTTTTACATATATGATTTTATTTGAATTTAATTTTGCAGTAGTATACAGACTACTTGATATTGTATCACTTAATTATTTTACTTATTTAAAAGACAATAATTAAAAAAAATCCTTCAAAAAGCAATGAACAGCAACAAAACATTCAGAAATGTTATTAGGAACTAAATGAAAAAGGAAGTTTTCTACTTAAGTGATAAAAAATATCAATAAAGTATGATCTGCAAATGTGTTCCTTTCAAATTAAAGAATATGGAAGATCAGAAATGCTGAGTTAAATTTGGCACTTCTTTTTTCTTTAGGAAAAATAGAGTACAATTTCTCTGGAGAGCAATGCCATCATCAGTATCAAGAATCAACCTGCCATTCAAATCCTCAGTCAGTAAATGTGTAATAAAAGAAAAAATCACAAAAAGTGAGTCTATGCAAAACCTAGAGTATAGAATAAGGAACAGTATCAATGTCTGAAAAGCAAAACAAATTTCAAATTAGCTACCAGTTCAGATGATTTTCACATCAGCCATTTGATATAATTGTGAATACTAAGGGATATCCTTTATAATTTACAGTGGCTCAGTGGGTAAAGAACCTGCCTGCAATGTAGGAGATGCAGGAGCTGTGGGTTCTATTTCTAGGTTGGGAAGATCCCCTGGAGGAGGGCATGGCAACCCTCTCCAGGATTCTTGCCTGGAGAATCCCCATGTCCGAGGAGCCTGGTGGTCTACAGTCTATAGTTCTCAAAGAGTTGGACACAAATGAAGTGACTGAGCACAGCACAAGGAAGTAATACCCATTGGTAAAGCCCACCTATATGGATTACTTCCCAACGATATATGGAGAAGAGGAAAAACTAGTTGAACACCTCAGATAAAAGTGAGAAGAAACAGAAAGATAAAAAACAAATATGGACGAGACATTTTGGTAGAAGACAGAATATCTGGAAACAAACTACTGATAATCTGTAAATTAATAATTAAGGTAGCATCTTTGACACTACATCAAATCAGTTGGAAGACAAAAATCAATGCTGCTCAGCTCTTGGGAAATGGGAACAAAATGCTAAGGATGGTTTACTGTATTTTTTCATTCATTTTCAAAATCTAAGAGACATCAATGGAGCTACTCATGTAATGATAAGGTGATATTTAGACACTCTGAATCTTAACAAGTAATCTAAAGTTACACATGCATGTGTATATATTTGCAATATATATATATAGATATGTAACTTTTGAATTGTTGTTGTGACACATTTTTCCAGATTTATAAGTTCAGAGAAAATGTTAAACAAACGAGATGATTCCATAAAACTGATCTCTATGTCCACAGCAAATAGAAATATGACAAGAAGAGTACCATAGCAAAATTTCATGATACAATTTATGGAAAGACACAGAATATGATTTATATTTACATTATGAATAAAATTGTCTTTATACTTAATATACCTAAGCAAAAGGGGAGAACAATACAAGTAAAAGCAGGAAAAAACTGATGCCCTGGGGTAAGAAATTTTTTTTTCATTTTTATTATAATGCTGTCTGTGGAAGAATAGAGGTTCAGAGTAACAGAAATAACACCCTTTGATTAAATGCCTAAAA
Source organism: Cephalophus harveyi (assembly GCA_006410635.1). NCBI lineage: Eukaryota > Metazoa > Chordata > Mammalia > Artiodactyla > Bovidae > Cephalophus > Cephalophus harveyi. Next base: position 183,078 of record SJYT01083326.1, read on the forward strand.
AGTGCTTCAAAGGCAAAATACTAAACTTTCCCCAAAAGAAAAATAATGCATCTTCAAGGGCAAATGCATCTGAGGACAAATCTATAATGATGAAAAATTTCATGCATGGGTTAGACTAAACCTGTCTTTCAAAGATGATTTTCTAAATTCAAAATGTGCAGCTGGTCATGTATAGCTGACCTGGGCCTGAATTTCTTAAGCAGAGGATCCTGTATGAAGCAGTGATGTATCACATGGACAAATGTCAAAAATGTCAATAAATACACTGAAAGGAAAAACTCTATCAGATGCCAGTTGCTCCTTCTCTGCTGATAGAGTCGATGCAAAATATAACATAGCAATCCATTAAAGATACAGCAGGCCACCTCTGGCATGTACTTTTGCATCTTAGGATAAAATTTAAGGAGTAGATGTTTCTAAGCAAGATTAAGTATGATTTAAAGGACACTAACCAGTGGAATGACTTTTTCTATTCAATCTAGCACCAATGTGCAATCTGTGCCTGGTACTGTTCTCTCAGTGATAACTTCAGAGGTTTTTGACAGCCCTGACATTCACTTAATATGGCCATAAGCAATTGATCAAGTAACCTTTGTAGAGGAAAATAAGAGTAACTTGTCTGCACAGACAAGTGCAACATTAGGCTGGAGAAAGAGACTATGAAAGAATAGAACACATGGAAATTGATATCAAGGTATCTTAATTATCAGTTGGTAGCGCTAAATATAAATGTGTGGCCAAAGTCTAATATGAGATGTAAATGATGATAAAAAATGACTATTAGATCAAAAAAGCAAAATATATATTGATATAGTCCATATAAACAGATCAGTACTGAGATAATAATAAAAATAAAATTTAAACTGATCATGCTATTTATTTTTATAGAGTCTGATTCCTCCAGGAGAATTTTACTATTCATAATAATAAAAATAACTTCCTTCAGCTTAAACACTTCAAATCTTTAATCAAAGACAATAATTAGACATACCAGTATCCATTATTGCATGAAAAATAAGTATTTGCAATCCCTTAATCATTCTCTGGATTTGTATTGTAATTTTTTCCCTATAATCTGGGTCACCACTGATAGCCTCTGTTCAAAGCATTTTACAATCTTGTTCTTGTCAAGAGGCAGACAGCATTTTCACAGCTGAATTTGCCAGAGTCCTGTGAGGCTTCACCCACAGGATCAACAAGAATACTTTTGTAACCTCCACTTCCTTTCCCACACGACTTGAGTGATTGCACGTCTGAGGATATTAAGCATGCCAGCAGATGTGTATGACAGAGCTATTTATCTCAGACAGCTCTCTCAGGAATGCAGTGAAGCTATTATTAAAATTTTTCACAAAGTGTAAGCTCAACCACCATTTTATAACAGAGACTTTTATATGGTTGTTTTGGCTTTTAAAAATTTATTAAATGTATAACAAAGAAAGACATGTTAAAGTTGCATGAGTTTTCAAGTTATGATACACTTTTGGTGCCATAGGTAGATTATGTCATGCAGTATGCTACTGTATATTAAAAAAAAAAATGAAACATTTATTTTCATTTGGATTTCTGTATTATACTCACTAGATGGCACTATCAAAGTACTTCTAAATCCATAAGCTTCTCAATAATACATTCTGATATTAAAAAATAGAATTTAGGTTTCTATGTACTTAAAAAGTACATAACGCTAAAATTGTCTCTTGAAAGTAGACTTTAAAAATGTCATAGAAACAACCAAGATGTCCCAAATTGGCTTCTGAAGCTGCAAAGCCTGAGTCTAGAGTATGGTGTCTTTTAAAATAGTCACTCTTCAGCTTTTAAAACCAATCTTTTAAATAATTTCAAATACACCTTCCATGGGCAAAGCTATATGTATACATCTTATATGGTTAACACCACCAGCAGAGAGGGGAGATTCAAAATAGTGCTGCTGATACTAACAGCTTCTTTCCTAACAGGTTAAGGTAGCTTAGTGAGAGGTGAGTGTGAATAGAGAGCCTTAGGGAGATGGAAGTAATGCTTTAGAAAATATTTAATGTATTTTTGAGGGTTCAGTTGAGTAATTTGGGATAAAACAGACTTGAGTGTCTACTGACTTCAAATTTAATCTCCACTACTTATAAAAGTTGAACAATACATATAATCTCGTATAATTTTATTTTGTCTTTGTTAAAATACATGTAGTCAAAATTTTATTCTCAACTGTTTTTAACTTGAGATTTTATTAGTATACTTTGCTTCTACTTCTAACTTAGATAATTTTTATACTTAAGTAGTTGATGGACAGGGAGGCCTGGTGTGCTGGGGTCCATGGGGTCGCAAGGAGTCGGACACAACTGAGTGACTGAACTGAACTGAAGTATTTGATTACAGTGCTAACATTTAGAAAACTATGAAAAGCCCCATCTACAAATATCAATGACACCCTGCTACCTCTCTTTCATTTATTATTAGTTCTTACTGGAAAATTGGCTTCCATTTAGGGAAATTGGCTGTAGGTGTGGTTCTCTATTAACACTTTGCTTCCTAACATAAGGCCTGCCTATATAAAATCCTTCAGTTCCACTGTAACAAAGCAGCTTTTATAAAGAATCACAAGTCAGATGTAGCTACCTAAATGCAACATTTCTGTACACCAAGATTTCCTTCATTATCCTTTTCCAATTAGTCTCTTTGCCAACATTAGCTAAGACCTTAAACTGAGACTTTTGATGCTCGCACAAGACAAATAGATATTCTTACACTGAACGTGCAAGTTCCCTGATCAGAGGACTTCCCCTAGGAGGATTCCCATTTGGTTCTTGAACCCAGGAATGTCTGTGAGAGTTTCAGCTTTGGGCCACAGAGAGAAATGTTAGTCTCTCAGTCGTGTCTGACTCTCTGCGACCCCATGGACTGTAGCCTGTCAGATTACTCTGCCCATGGGGTTTTCCAAGCAAGAATCCTGGAGTAGGAAGCCATTTTCTTCTCCAGGGGATCTTTCCAATCCAGGGATCGAACCTGGGCCTTAGGGAGATTTTTTAATATCTGAATCACCAGGGAATCCGTTGGGCTACAGGGAAATGGTCAAGTTTGGGATGAGATATTTGGACAGGCGGAACCTTACATTGTACAATGTGGGAAGAAGTTGATTCCAGGCTCTTAGGTTAAATCATCTCCTCTCCTTTCCCCATATGGCTTATTGTCTCTAAACATAACACTTTTTTCTTCCTCAAATATTTAGTATATCTCTGTGTTAAAGGTTTAGATAGAAACCATGCATGCACCATAAATAATAATTACTTCTTAAAACATTCCTTATGCATAAAATGTTTATACTTTAACCTCTCATTTTTTGTTCCAAAACTTTAATAAGATATTTGTCAATGACATATAAGCAAATAAAATGTAATTTATGTGTCCATTAATGTACTGAATAAGGTCAATAAAAATATACAAATGATATTTCTAGAAATCTGTATAATATAGATACTATACTGTGGAAAATTCTTAAAAAGAGATTGGAATACCAGACCACCTTAACTGTCTCCTGAGAAACTTGTATGCAGGTCAAGAAGCAACAGTTAAAACTGGTAATGGAGAAAAAACTGGTTCAAAACTGGGAAAGGAGTATATCAACATTGTATATTGTTACCCTGCTTATTTAACTTCTATGCAGAGTACATCATACAGAATGCTGGGCTGAATGAATCACAAGTTGGAATCAAGATTTGCTGGAGAAATATAAAAAACCTCAGATAGGCAGATAATACCACTATAATGGCAGAAAGTGAAGAGGAACTAAAGAGCCTCTTGATGAGGCTGAAAGAGGACAGTAAAAAGCTGGCTTAAAACTCAACATTCAAAAAAGAAGATCATGGCATCCAATTCCATCACTTCATGGCAAGTAGAAGGGGAAAAAAGTAGAAACAGTGACAGATTTCATTTTCTTGGTCTCCAAAATCACTGCAGATGGTGACAGCAGCCATGAAATTAAAAGATGCTTGCTCTCTGAAAGAAAAGTTATGACAAACCTCAACAGCAGAGACATCACTTTGTTGACAAAGTTCCATAGAATCAAGTCTATTGTTTTCCAGTAGTTATAATATGAATGTGAGAGCTGGATGATAAGGAAGGCTTAGCACTGAAGAACTGATGTCTTCGAACTGTGGCATTGGAGAAGATGCTTGAGAGTCCCTTGGACAGCAAGGAGATCAAACCTATCAACCCTAAAAGATCTTAACCCTGAATATTCATTGAAAGGACTGGTGCTGAGGCTGAAGTTCCAATAGATTGGCCACCTGAACCAGAGAGCCAGTTCACTGACGCTGGGAAAGATTGAGGGCAAGAGGAGAAGGGGACATCAGAGGATGAGATGGTTGAATGGCGTTGCTGACTCAATGGAGATGAATTTGAGAAAACCAGGATACACTGAAGGACAGGGAAGCCTGGCATGCTGCAGTCCATGAGGTTGCAAAGAGTCGGACAGGACTTAGTGACTGAACAACAACAAAAATAGTATGTCTTAAGTATATATACAATATTCATGATAGAAAGTTTGTTTTTGAGATACTACTGAAGAAGTTGGACGGGAGGAGGGGGTATTAACTGAACATCTATATTTAAATATAGCATCAACATCTATATATAAATCGTTTCATCTAGTCCTCACAGTATCTCTAAGAGAGCTACTATTATCATCAAAAATCACAAAATAGATGAGGAAATAGAGTACCACAAATATAAGTCAGGGCAAAAACTAAAAACAAAACTACAGAGGCAGGCACATCAGTCAGAATACATGAAAAAACAAAAACAACCATAAAATTTGACAAGTTTGTGTTTAAAAAAAAAGCCATCAACTGTAATGAAAAAATAAAGAACAAACTCAATAAAAGAGTTAAACATTTGGAACATTAGACAGCTCACAGTAAAGAAACTGGGATAGGCTCTAAAATATGACAAGATATTCTACTTCATTAGATATCATAGAAATGTACAATTAACCATTGAGAGTCATTATAAAATCTACATTGGCACAGTTTTGAAAAGTTGGACAACATTAAGCCAAGAATAAAGAACAATAAATGACTCATATAATGTTGGTAAGAATGAAAACTCCAGTGACAACTTTGGAAAGTAATTTGATCATTTCCTATGTGGACTTTTACTGCTACCCAGGAATTGTACACCTAGGTACAAAGCGTAAAGAGGTTTAGCATACATGCATTAAGAGCTATGTAAAAATATTCAAAGGAGCCTTGTTTACAGTATACACTGGATACAATCTAACTGTACATCAATATTAGAGGACCTCATTTAATGCAGGTATATATGTTTTATACTGCATGTATCAACAGCATGATTTTTTAAAGTTTCATTTGAAGTCACAAAGAAAAAATAGAAGAAAAATACATATACTATGGTCCTACTTATGTAAGATTCAAAAACATAAGAGAGGTCAGGGATGCGGTTAAATATCTTACAATACACAAGCTCTCCCACAGAGAACTTTCCAGCCCAAGTATCAATAGCCACTTCACTGAGAATCCTCTAAAGAAAAGCATAATTAATGCAAATTTCAAGAAAACTTTTAAATAAAAGACTAGTTTTACAATTTTTCCTTTTCTTTTTTACAGATACTGTTTTTAAAGTCTTGGTATCTATTTTGCCAAGGATTTTTTTCATCAGTTTTTATTAATTTAAAATATTGTCTTAAAATATTATTTGTCTTGCTTCCTGATTTTTATTGGTGCCTTACTTGCTTCACATCAGTCTCAGCCCTTGGGAGTGGTGCAGGTAAAAGAATGGGCACAGAGAGCTTCAAAAATATTGCTACTCTATTTCTTTTTTTAAAATTTTTAATACAAATTTATTTATTTTAAATGGAGGTTAATTACAATATTCTATTGGTTTTGCCATACATCACCATGAATCTGCCACAGGTATACTCGTGTTCCCCATCCTGAACCCCTCTCCCTCTCTCTTCCCGAACCATCCCTCTGGGTCGTCTCAGTGCACCAGCCCCAAGCATCCAGTATCATGCATCAAGCCTGGACTGGCGATTCATTTCTTATATGATATTATACATGTTTCAATGCCATTCTCTGAAATCATCCCACCCTCTCCCTCTCCCACAGAGTCCAAAAGACTGTTCTATACATCTGTGTCTCTTTTGCTGTCTCGCATACAGGGTTATCGTTACCATCTTTCTAAATTCCATATATATGCATTCAGTTCAGTTCAGTTCAGTTCAGTCGCTCAGTCGTGTCCGACTCTTTGCGACCCCGTGGACTGTAACCTACTAGGCTTCTCCGTCCGTGGGATTCTCCAGGCAAGAATACTGGAGTGGATTGCCATTTCCTTCTCCAGGGGATCTTCCCGACCCAGGGATCGAACCCGGGTCTCCCGCATTAGAGGCAGACGCTTTAACCTCTGAGCCACTAGGGAAGCCCATATATGCATTAGTATACTGTATTGGTGTTTTTCTTTCTGGCTTACTTCACTCTGTATAATAGGCTCCAGTTTCATCCACCTCA
>SJYT01083326.1:190490-204964 GCA_006410635.1 Cephalophus harveyi
GGGATTGGGGGCAGGAGAAGAAGGGGGCAACCAGGGATGAGATGGCTGGATGGCATCACTGACTCAATGGATGTGAGTCTGAGTGAACTCTGGGAGTTGGTGATGGACAGGGAAGCCTGGCATGCTTTGATTCATGGGGTCGCAAAGAGTCGGACATGACTGAGCGACTGAACTGAACTGAACTGAAAGACTCCACCAGAAAATTACTAGATTAATCAATGAATTTAGTAAAGTTTCAGGATACAAAATCAACACACAGAAATCCCTTGCATTCCTATACACTAATAATGAGAAAATAGAGAAATTAAGGAAACAATTCCATTTACCATTCCAACGAAAAGAATAAAATACTTAGGAATATATCTACCTAAAGAAACTAAAGATCTATATATGGAAAACTATAAAACACTGATGAAAGAAATCAAAGAGGACACTAATAGATGGAGAAATATACCGTGTTCATGGATCGGAAGAATCAATATAGTGAAAATGAGTATACTACCCAAAGCAATCTATAGATTCAATGCAATCCCTATCAAGCTACCAGCGGTATTTTTCACAGAACTAGAACAAATAATTTCAAGATTTGTATGGAAATACAAAAAAACTTCAAATAGCCAAAGCAATCTTGAGAAAGAAGAATGGAACTGGAGGAATCAACCTGCCTGGCTTCAAGCTCTACTACAAAGCCACAGTCATCAAGACAGTATGGTACTGGCACAAAGACAGAAATATAGATCAATGGAACAAAATAGAAAGCCCAGAGATAAATCCATGCTATTCTATTTCTTATTTGGAAGTCACTCATTCTAGTCCTACTCTTTCTGACCCCATGGACTGTAGCCTGCCAGGCTCCTCTGTCCTTGGAATTCTCTAGGACAGAATACTGGAGTGGATTGCCATGCCCTCCTCCAGGGGATCTTCCCAACCCAGGAATTGAACCCAGGTCTCCCACACTTCAGGAAGATTCTTGACAGCCTGAGCCACCAGGGAAGCCCAAGAATACTGGAGTGGGTAGCCTATCCCTTCTCTAGCAGTTCTTCCCAATCCAGGAATGAAACTGGGGTCTCCTACTTTGCAGGTGGATTCTTTACCAGTTGAGCTAGCAGGGAAGCCCCTCTATTTCTTAAGCTGAGTCATAATTACAGGGGGAGTTTGCTTTATTATTTTTCTTTGAACTGTAAATGTAGCTAATACTCATTATTTTTCATGAATAATTAAACATATTTAAAAGATATAGTTAATTATGGTCAATTCATATACTAAATATAAATATGTATTATCTATTATATGTATATTATTATATATCTAATATTATCTAATATATATCAATAATCAAAATATGATACTTATTATGTATATATTAATTAGTGTAAAATATTATTTAGCAAGTCAAATATATATTTATTTGAGTCAATATGAAGGGGATACTAAAATAAAGGCATATCATGACATTTTCCCTTAAAACACACCACTGTATAAATGCTTTAAGATGTATTCAAATACTCAACTTACCTCTGCATATGATAGAGCTACACTGAATTTTTCTCATAGTTAGAAATGTAAGGGATGCATTTACTCCAACTATGGAGTTACTCCAGCTATGTAGTTAACTCCTAAGTGCTAGAAAGCAGTGACTTGACATACAAATGTAACATTTCTATCTCTTCCTGTATTGATATTTCATTATAAAGTTTTTCCAAGCACCTTGTTAATTAGAGAGATAGAAACATTTCATTCATTCCATTCCTGACTTCCATGAGGATTTGCAATAACTTTCCATTCTTTCCCCCTCTAGGTAAAAAATGAAAATCAAGTACATATTCACTACATGATCATTTCTTCTTTATAATTGATAGCTATGTACTTGTAATCTTACAATTAAAAAAAAAAACTGTTACAACAAAAAGTATAACCTTTTTCCTTCTCACCTACTTAACTGTCTTGTTTCTTATTTCCATTAAGTGCTCAAGTGTCATTGAAAGTTTTCATTACTGAAATCAGCTCTCCACCAGATTTTTCTTTGCTTTATCCCAAATGTCAATATAAATTGCATGTGCATTTTAAAAAATGTAAACAAGCTGGATTAAAGTTATGTTCTGCTATTGACATGTCTGGTGTTAGTACTGTATTTTATTATTATATTCCAGGGCATCATATATGCATGAACACACATGTATGCAAACACACACACACACACACACAAAATACAAAAGTTAGCTTCTAAGACCTGAAAGGTAACTAGAATCTCAATCCAACCTGATTCTCCCAATCTCAAAGGAGGTGAGTGAGGATTGTGTGAGCCTTTCAAAGCTAAGGGTTTGGAACAGGGATATAAACAGAGGGCAACTATATACCTGTTAAGGGCTTCCCAGGTGGTGTGAGTAGTAAAGAACTTGCCTGCAAATGCAGGAGACATAAAAGATGTGGGTTCGTTCTTTGGGTCCATCAGATCTCCTGAATAAGGGCATGGCAACCCACTCCAATATTCTAGCCTGAAGAATCTCAAGGACAGAGGTGCCTGGAGGGCTACAGTCTACAGGGTTGCAAAGAGTTGGACATGACGGCAGAGACTTGGCAGCAGTAGCAGCATATATCTGTTAACATTCTTTTTTTCAGCAAAGCAGACATTGCACATTGGTCACAACAGCCTTTACATTTAATCACAAGAATGAATTAAAATACTCCTCAAAAGAGTAAAGCTGAAGAGGAGGTCACCACTGACTTATTTGAATTGGTGTTTGATATATGATTCTGATTGTCTTCTTTGAGCAATGAGAAAAAGTGGCAAAGTCCCAAGGCTCCCTGTCAGATCAAGTTAAATCTTCCTAAGTAGTCGTAATGTAAGAAATCAAACCACATGATTATTATGTGTCAAGGCTGGTGACGGTTAGTCAACATGGTTCTTCATTTAAGAAAGAAATGAAAGAGAAATATGATAGTACAAAAATGCTATGACTCAGAGAATTGAGCAGCTTAAAGAACTTCCAAGATGCTTAATTGGCCATTTGGAACCTTTCTTAGCAGAAATGGTTCCCAAGCAGTAGTCAAGTGATTTGAAAAGCCAATTGTCTCCTTGTAATGATAAGGTTTGTTGGTTTTTTGTTTGTTTGGTGACAGATTTTTGATAATACAAGACAAATTTAGTGATAGAGTTATTACAGTTATTATGGAACTTTTGTGTCAAGAAATTATTTCTTTGTTCTTTAGACAAGAAGGAAAAAAAACAGGGAGCTAGTGTTTCTGAGAGTAACCTTTGGATATCACTGAACAGTTGTGTATTTATAAGTCCTTGGTAAAAGTAGAATTTAAAAAATTCTAACAATGCAATATATAGTTAAAACAAGCAAACAAATAAACAAAAGCTGAAACAGTAAGCTATGTCTTCTCTGTAACTCCCTATCTGAGTATTAGTCGCTCAGTTGTGTCCTACTCTTTGTGATCCCATAGAATGTAGTTGGCCAGGCTCCTCTGTCCAGAGAATCTTCCAGGCAAGAATACTGGACTGGCTAGCCATTTCCTTCTCCAGGGGATCTCCTCAACCCAGTGATCAAATTCAGGTCTCCTGCATTGCAGGCAGATTCTTTATCAGTTGAGCCACCAGGAAAACCCTAACCTGAGACTACTGTTCACTTAATAGTCACTAGTCAAGAACTTTGAAAGAAATAGTTGTCACATTATTATTATTTTTTTTTTCACATTTTTGTTACATAATAAAATATCCTAAAATGTGGCATGAGTCTTAGGGGAACTATTCAATCTTCTATTATTAAGTTTAAACTGGAGTCGATTATACAGAGTGAAGTAAGCCAGAAAGAAAAACACCAATACAGTATACTAATGCATATATATAGAATTTAGAAAGATGGTAACAATAACCCTGTATGCAAGACAGCAAAAGAGACACAGATGTATAGAACAGTCTTTTGGACTCTGTGGGAGAGGGAGAGAGTGGGATGATTTGGGAGAATGGCATTGAAACATGTATAATATCATATATGAAACAAATCACCAGTCTAGGTTCGATGCAGGATACAGGATGCTTGGGGCTGGTGTACTCGGATGACCTAAAGGGATGGTATGGGAAGGGAGGTGGGAGGGGGGTTCAGGATTGGGAAAACATGTACACCTGTGGCAGATTCATGTTAATGTATGGCAAAACCAATACAATATTGTAAAGTAAAAAAATAAATAAATTAATTAAATTAAATTTAAAAATAAAAATTAAAAAAAATAGGTAGTGAAGTTGATAAACTTTATTCACCATAAATGCCAAGATCGAAGAGTTTTCTTAAACAAGATCAATTAATCACTTTTTAATTTTAGGATATAATTTATACAACCTGAGATTGAAGTGAATCACGAGGAACACATCAGAATATTTGGTCTGAATCCATGCACATAATAATCCAAATGTTTATATGCATACAGGATTGTCTGGAATGATGCTCACAAAATGTAAGCACTATATATGGAGAAAGATTCTTTGAGATTTATAACATTTTTCTTATTCTTTTCTGTATCACTTGAATCACTTACAATAATCACACATTCATTATTAAAAATAAGATTATTACTTGAATCAAAATAAAATAAAATGCATTAACAGACAAATCTTGAAGTTAAACAATATAGTAAGAACACTGCATTTGACATAGCTAACTGTATATGGGGAGAACACTAAAAGTAAAAAAATCATTGCTGCATTTCACTTTCCCACTAATCTTGTGCTAAATAACAAACCAGGGGCACCACATGACAGATTAAACCTCAAATTAAAAGCCATACCATAAGCCAAACTTCTTAATCAAAGATGCTTCCAAATAATGATACATTAGAAAGATGTGAAGACAGGTCCAATAGGCATCTTCATTTATCTCTCAGGTGAAAAAAAAAAAAAAGGATTGAGATGTAAGAAAACTTGATCTATGCTGTTCAAGTGAATTCTCCAATAAATAAAATTCTCAATATTATGTAAAGAATCATAGCTAAGGTAATTTAAGAAGAAAAGTTATTTCAAATAATCTATCTCCAATTTTCCAGCACATTTTCTTTAGCATTAACATTATGAGTTATTAAATGTAAATATTTCTCAGTGCCAGTTTTTGCATGAATATTCCTTAGACATGAGTCTGTCTGAAGACTCTTTTCCCAGACTCGGATTTGAGAGCTAATTTGTATTTATGCTGAAATCAGTGGCATTAATTGAGTTTACCTCCTCCTGATTTCTATGCCAGCAAAGGAATATAATTTAAATTCTAGCAAGAAGGAGAGGCCTATTTGTCTAGAGTTAATCTCTTCAGGGTAAATAGTTGGGAGAAAAGGCATCAGGAGAAAATGCATCTGTGATTTGTATAGCAAATTTTAGTAAAGATTTAGAACCTAAATCACTTCCAGATCTCTTGCTAATCATATATTTTAAAACTTTAAAAATATTAATCTTCTAGCTTTTCTACATATAAAAATCATAAGTAATTCTAAATCTCTATCTAGTAGAATTTAATGCACTTAGCTTATTTTGTAGGGAACTTCTGCTAAATTTACTTTTCTTGTGTTATCCTTTTGTGACTAATAATTATGTGCCACATGAGTGACAAAATGGTAAAGAAAACCAGGAACTCTTTTTTCATTAAAAAAGAAATAAGACATTTGAATGTAGCAATGTGATAAAATCTTAATATGCAATCTGGGTAGAAGTATGCCCCATGAGCTTAGCAGGCACTACTACTTAGGAATTTACAAAGAAAGAACTTACTTTTAGTTATTTTATGGTTGATTAGATACACACAGGAAAGGACACAACATACTACATTATTATAAAGAAAAAATGACTTTAATATGATTAATATTATGAAAGACCTCCGTGCTAATTTACTAGTAGTTTTCTAAGTGATTTAAATTCTTCTTAGAAAATTTTACATAAACCATCCAGTTTTCCTATATACTGCCTTTTGCCACCTTACCTACTCTCAAAATTGAATTTCTCCTTTACAGTGGCTTGGAAGGTAACACTTAACATTCAATAATTCTTTTCTTAATATCTCCCACACCAGATTCTAAGTTCCTTGAGAAGAGACACTGTATTTATCACCCTGAATCTTTAAGAAGGTCACATATTAAGCATTAAATCTATGTTTCGATAATAGAATAAACATCTTGTTTTACCCTGTTATAACAGGATAATCAATCTGATCAACTGAGTCTATTTGGTTGACTTCAAAGACTCAGAAGGCTAGACATACTGTGATGACTTCTCTGTATCCAGTTTCACTTTTATCATTAAAAAGGTTTTCTTTGTGGTGGTGGCAGTTTAGTCACTAAGTCATGTCCAACTCTTACCATTCTGTTAACTATAGCCTGCCAGGCTTTGTCCATGACATTTTCCAGGCAAGAATGCTGGAGTGGGTTGTCATTTCCTACTCTAGGGAAGGCTTCCTTTACCAGTAGTTTCTTGCCTGGAGAATCCCAGGGACGGGGGAGCCTGGTGGGCTGCCGTCTATGGGGTCGCACAGAGTCGGACACGACTGAAGCGACTTAGCAGCAGCAGCAGCAAACAGCCACTGCTAATTGCCTAGTATTTTAGTGTAGGTTGGCCCAAGGCAGAATATTATAGAGCTGGAAGACCATATGTGATCAGTCTTAAGGTTCATTTTTCCATTATCTCTATTACTATTTTTTTCCCTAGACATGTCATTTAACATAAATGTCTTCATTCTAAATAGGAAAATTTGATTTAACTCTATGGAGAAGGCAGTGGCACCCCACTCCAGTACTCTTGCCTGGAAAATCCCATGGATGGAGGAGCCTGGTAGGCTGCAGTCCATGCTAAGGGTTGGACACGACTGAGTTACTTCACTTTCACTTTTCACTTTCATGCATCGGAGAAGGAAATGGCAGCCCACTCCAGTGTTCTTGTCTGGAGAATCCCAGGGACGGGGGAGCCTGGTGGGCTGCCGTCTCTCAGGTCGCACAGAGTCAGACATGACTGAAGTGACTTAGCAGCAGTCAACTCTAGACCATGAGGTAATTAATGTTGTTTGGATCTTCTATGTTTTGAGTTTATTCTATTTAAGTATCTTAGTTTCAGTTTAGTTCACTTCAGTCCCTCAGTCATATCAGACTCTTTGTGAACCTATGGATTGCAGCACACCAGGCTTTCCAGTTCAACATCAACTCCCAGAGCTTGCTCAAGCTCATGTCCATTGAATCGGTGATGCCACCCAACCTCTGTCATCCCCTTATCCTCCTGCCTTCAATCTTGCCCAGCTTCAGGATCTTTCCCAATGAGTCAGTTCTTTGCATCAGGGGGCCAATGTATTGCAGTTTCAGCTTCAATACCAGTCCTACCAATGAATATTCAGGACTGATTTCCTTTAGGATGGATTGGTTGGATCTCCTTGCAGTCCAAAGGACTCTCAAGAGTCTTCTCCAGCACCACAGTTCAAAAGCATCAATTCTCTGGGACTCAGCTTTCTTTCTAGTCCATACCTGACTACTGGAAAAACCAGAGCTTTGACCAGGAGAACATTTGTCTCAAAGTAATGCCTCTGCTTTTTATTACGCTGTCTAGGTTGGTGTAACTTCACTTCCAAAAAGCAAACGTCTTTTAATTTCATGGCTTAAGTCACCATCTGCAGTGATTTTGGAGCCCAAAAAGTAAAGTCTGTCACTGTTTTCATTTTTTCCCTATTTGCCATGAAGTGATAGGTTCAGATGCCAGGAATGAGTTTCCTGAATGCTGAATTTTAAGCCAACTTTTTCACTTTCTTCTTTCATTAAGAGGCTCTTTAGTTCTTCTTCACTTTCTGCCATAAGGGTGGTGTCATCTGCATATCTGAGGTTATTGATATTTTTCCTGGCAATTTTGATGCCAGCTTGTGCTTCATCCAGCCCAACATTTCTCGTGATGTACTCTGCATATAAGTTAATTAAGCAGGGTGACGATATACAGCCTTGATGTACTCCATTCTTGATTTGGAACTAGTCTGTCATTCCATGTCCAGTTCTGATTGTTGCTTGTTTAGCTATATATGAATTTCTAAGGTGGTCTGGTATTCCCATCTCTTTCAGAGTTTTCAACCATTTGTTGTGATCCACAGAGTCAAAGGTTTTGGCATAGTCAATAAAGCAGAAGTAGATGTTTTTATGGAACTCTCTTGCTTTATCAATGACCCAACAGATGTTGGCAATTTGATCTCTGGTTTCTCTGCTTTTTCTAAATCCAGCTTGAACATCTGGAAATTCATGGTTCACCTACTTTTGAAGCCTGGCTTAGAGAATTTTGAGCATCACGTTGCTAGCATGTGACATGAATGCAATTGTGTGGTAGTTTGAATATTCTTTGGCATTGCCTTTCTTTGGGACTGGAATGAAAACTGTCCTTTTCCAGTCCTGTGGCCACTGATGAATTTTCCAAATTTGCTGTCATATAAAGTGCAGCCCTTTCACAGATTCATCTTTTAGGATTTGAAATAGCTCAGCTGGAATTCCATCACCTCCACCAGCTTTGTTTGTAATGATGCTTGCCAAGGCCCACTTGACTTTGCATTCCAGGATGTCTGGCTCTAGGTGAGTGATCACACTATTGTGGCTATCTGGGTCAGAAAGATCTTTTTGTATAGTTTTTCTCCGTATTCTTGCCACCTCTTCTTAGTATCCTCTGCTTTTGTTATGTTCACAGCATTTCTTTTCTTTATTGTGCCCATCTTTGCATGAAATGTTCCATTGGTACTTCTAATTTTCTTGAAGAGATCTCTAGTCTTTCCCATTCTATTGTTTTCCTCTATTTCTTTGCATTGATCACTGAGGAAGCATTTCTTACCTCTCCCTGTTGTATCCTTGCTATATCTTACCTTCAGTTCAGTTCAGTTCAGTCACTCAGTCATGTCTGACTCTTTGTGACCCCATGAATCACAGCACGCGAGGCCTCCCTGTCCATCACCAACTCCCGGAGTTCACTCAGACTCACGTCCATCGAGTCAGTGATGCCATCCAGCCATCTCATCCTCGGTCGTCCCCTTCTGTTCCTGCCCCCAATCCCTTGATGTTGAGTTTTAAACCAACTTTTCCACTCTCTTCTTTCACTTTCATCAAAAAGCTTTTTAGTTCCTCTTCACTTTCTGCCATAACGGTGGTGTCATCTGCATATCTGAGGTTATTGATATTTCTCCCAACAATCTTGATTCCAGCTTGTGTTTCTTCCAGTCCAGTGTTTCTCATGATGTACTTTGCATATAAGTTAAATAAGCAGGGTGACGGTATACAGCCTTGATGTACTCCTTTTCCTATTTGGAACCAGTCTGTTGTTCCATGTCCAGTTCTAACTGTTGCTTCCTGACCTGCATATAGGTTTCTCAAGAGGCAGGTTAGGTGTTCTGGTATTCCCATCTCTTTCAGAATCTTCCACAGTTTATTGTGATCCACACAGTCAAAGGCTTTGGCATAGTCAATAAAGCAGAAGTAGATGTTTTTCTGGAACTCTCTTGCCTTTTTGATGATCCAGTGGATGTTGGCAATTTGATCTCTGGTTCCTCTGCCTTTTCTAAAACCAGCTTGAACATCTGGAAGTTCACGGTTCACGTATTGCTGAAGCCTGGCTTGGAGAATTTTGAGCATTACTTTACTAGCATGTGAGATGAGTGCAATTGTGCGGTAGTTTGAGCATTCTTTGGCATTGCCTTTCTTTGGGATTGGAATGAAAACTAACCTTTTCCAGTCTTGTGGCCACTGCTGAGTTTTCCAAATTTGCTGGCATATTGAGTGCAGCTTAGACACTATGAAATCATTACAACTTTACTCCATATCATATTGGCAATGATCAGTTTTAAAATATTAGATTTGGGTTTCTGGCAGCATTTTAATGTTTTTTTTAAGCTTTGATGGAACTGTGTGTTAAAAATTTGCACTAAAATTAGAAGGCTTTGGATAACTGCAGATTATATGTATTCATATATTTTAAGTCTCCATTAGGAACGGATAGAAACATAAATTTGGCCTTTAAAAAATATTAGATGACTACTACTGAAAACATGCTACAAACTGAAAACAAGGAAAAACCGTTTAAGAGTGTGAACTCAATATATTAGATTTATAGGGAAAAAGTCTTCAGATTATTTATAAAGTATTATAAATGACTCCCATAATCATTAAATGTATCATATAGAACAGAAAGATTCCCAATGGTTTTTAATAAATTATCAGTAAAAATTATGAAGATAAGCTATAGGGCATTTCATCTCTTTTTGATTTACATTTTTCTTTAATATCTATTTAGATATAAAAACCATTTTAATATATTATAATGTTTATTTTTTCTATATTTCATAATGAAATGTTTTAGCTGAACAAAATTTGAATAATTTTTTCACTGTGGTTTGAAAAGATAAAATGGTACTTTCATACTCTCTCCATACTTAGAATTCCTATTTCTTGTCTGCCAGTGTATGGCATCTAAAACACTACATGAATGAATTTCCATGCCAATAGGCATGATATACCCTACCTACATTCTTTAGTTATCCTTGGCCACATCTTCTCTATTTTCTTACTCTCCTTATTCTATATATTGCCCCTTAGACTTTGAGGATATTTACATTTGGAAACCTTGTTTTAAGATCCTAAAGATTTCATGCTTCCTGTTCTTCTAAAGTTGAGGGAAACTTTACAGATCTTGCAGTGTAGAAAGCTTAAACCCATTGGCCAAATGAATCAGATACTATCAAGAATGCTTATGAAGACATTTGGAATTTTATAATACATTTATCTTTATTCACTATAAAAATCCTATTCTAGTTGTATTCCATAATTTTTTAAAAAATTGAAGAAAGTATAAATAATCCAAAACCAAAAGTTTCACATCCATTGGACATTTATTGGAATGTGATTTTAGAAAATCCATATGTATCAATATGTATCCTTGTATTCATCTTAAATAGAGTCTCAATTTTCAATTTAAAGGAAAAAGACTACTTTCAACATTAACACACATTTAAATATTGGCCTTAGGATTTCTTCAATTTATAAAAGTACTGAATGATAAATTACAATACAACAATATAGTATACTTTCATTTTCTAAGTAAAAAAAGATAGTTACTATCAATTATTGAATGCTTCTTATATGCAAAGCACAGTTATTACTTTTATATATTTTAATAACTGAATCCCTTGGTGTGACACTAGGAATTATTTCCTGAAATTATGTCCATTTTAAACTTTCAAAGATTAAGAGCCAAGCATTTAAAGTCATTTGCCTAAGTTTACTTAAATGGCAGTTGGTGGAATCAGAAAAAGCACTCAGTGTGACTCTAGAATTCAGTTTTATCCATTGTGCTATACTGTCAAAATGTAAATACTGATGTTTTCATACTGAGTGACGTAAGTCAGACAGAGAAGAATAAATATATGATATTCCCTATATGCAGAATCTAAAAAGAAATGATGCAAATTAACTTATTTACAAAAAAGAAACGGAGTGACAATCTTAGACAGCAAACTTACAGTTACCACGGGGAAGGATTGGGGAAGGGATAGTTGGGAGTTTGGGATGGACAAGTACAAATTGCTATATTTAAAATGGATAAGGACCTACTGTATAGTAGTGAGAACTTTGCTCAATTTTATGTGGCTCCTGAGTGGGAGTGGAGTTTGGGGGAATATGGATACATGAATATGCATGACTGAGTGTCTTTGCCATTTACCTGAAACTATCACAACATTGTTAATTGGCTAAATGATAGTGTTACTCACTCAGTCCTGTCCAACTCTTTGCAAACCCATGGACTGAGGCCACCAGGCTCCTCTGGCCATGGAATTCTCCAGGCAAGAATATTGGAGTTGGTTGCCATGCTCTTCTCCAGGGGCTCTTCCTGAACCAGGGGTTGAACCCAGGTCTTCTGCATTTCAGGCAGATTCTTTACTGTCTGAGTTACTAACGAAGGCTTTAATTAGCTATACTCCAATATGATGGCTCAGACGGTAAATCATCTGTCTACAATGCAGGAGACCCGGGTTCAATCCCTTGGTTGGGAAGATCCCCTGGGGAAGGAAATGACAATCCACTCCAGTACTATTGCCTGGAAAATCCCATGGACAGAGGAGCCTGGTAGGTTACAGTCCATGGGGTCGCAAAGAGTCAGACACGACTGAGCAACTTCACTTTCACTTTCCAATATAAAATAAAAACCTAAGAAAACTTAAACACTGACATTTTGACCAAATGATTAATAGATCACAAACTGTTATTACAGACCATAAATACTAATGGACAACTGTCTTGCAATGATTATTTTTAAATTTATATAAACAGAATATGCCTTTTCTTTCATCTGCCTGAGACATATAAAATATTCTCAAACTTCATGGAAACAATAATGGTACAATCTAAAAAAATTATTTTCATATACATATATATTTATACTTTTATTTTATATTGTTATTAAAATAATTTATACATTATATATATTTTGCATGTGCAAACATATATAATCAGATTTACATGTGTGTGTAAAATACACATATGTAGTTATTTGTGTGTGTTTCTATATGTACATATTATCTGATGCTTTGAGTCTCCTTTTTGCTGAATACAGAAATAGTAAAAGGGCATTTAGATTTCTATAATTTGGAAGGCACCAGTAAGCACTCAGAAAAGAAAGGAGCAGGTTCAAGAGCACAAGGAATAGAGTTGACAACATATATAAATAAATAAGTGATTAAATAAAACAATGTCTTTCTTGAACATATTAAGAAAGAAAGAAAAAAAAATAGTACACAGAAATAGTACTCTGAAAATGGCACTCCCTGCCAAATGTAAGAAGAATCTTAGTGAGCTGTTAAGAGGCTGTTTTCTTTTCATTCACATTGATTCAGCAAGATGCGCAAGCCTGTGTAATCACAGAGACCAAACTCACCAGGAAAAGAAGTTGGTAAATATTTCCCTACTGTTGCCTTCCTTTCTGAAACACAAACATATAAAACTCTGAAGATAATTCTTCTCCTTTTTCTTTTTTTCTTTTTCTCCCACACCTTGCTGTGCAGAAATAAATCACAAAATTTGGGACCTGAAAGGGAGGGCTCACACATACACACACCCCTACAGGCATAAACATATGTGTGTATGTGTGTGTGTAAACATATATATATATATATACACATTATATATTTATACATATCTGATAAACATTTAGACATACATACCCACACATACATAAGCATTTATACATATACAACACACACACACACATATATTACTCTAGAGTTCAGTTCTTATCCACTATGATCTGTGAATTGTGCATCCCTTGAGAGATTCACTCTTTTTCTTTTTACTATAGCCTCCTAGCAGTTTGATTATCCTATGTTTATATTTTGTTGTTCATTGTTCAATCGCTCAGTTGTGTCCTATTCTTTGTGACCCCAGGCTTCTCTATCCTTCGCCATCTCCCGGAGCTTGTTCAAACTCATATCCATTGAGTCAGTGACACCATGCAATCATCTTGTCCTCTGCCATCCCCTTCTCCTCTTGTCTTCAATGTTTCCCTGCATCAAGGTCTTTTTTAATGAGCTGGCTCTTCTCATCAGGTATGTTTTGTACTGATTATATGTTGTTGAAGTAAAATTAATAAATGGGGAAATCCCCAAAAGATCATCTGACCTAAAAGTTATTACACAAATCACCTCATATTCTACCCATTTTTAAAGATAAACTAATTAAAAATTGTATAAGATTTATTAAAATTGCATTAAAAGTCATATTTAAGGTGATTCTTATTGCAAGGAAACATTTCAATTCCAATCTTTCTCTCAAGATGATTTTTCTATAAATGATCAGGCAGGTTCATCTAAATTTGAGTACCTTTGGGACTTAGGCATCCATGATACAGTTTACATTTAAAACTTCATCACTTTTACATGTACCTCACTGTTCATAGCACCACTTATTTACAATAGTTAAGAGATGGAAGGAACTTAAGTGTCCATTGACAGAAAAATGGATAAAGATTATATATCACATACATATATATATACATATACACACACATACACAATGGAATATCACTCAGCCATAAAAATAAGTGAAATGATTCCATATGCAGGAACATGGATGGACTCAGAGATTATCATACTAAATGAAGTAAGTTAGATAAAGACAAATACCATATGATATCACTTATTTGTGGAATCTAGAAATATGATACAGATGAACTTATTTATAAAACGGAAACATACTGACAGAAAAAAATCTTAAGGTTACTAAAAGGGAAAGGAGTGAATTAGAAATAAATTATGAGTTTGCAAAGAACAGATACACACTACTACTACTACTATTAAGTCGCTTCAGTTGTGTCCGACTCTGTGCGACCCCATAGACGGCAGCCCACCAGGCTCCCCCGTCCCTGGGATTCTCCAGGCAAGAACACTGGAGTGGGTTGCCATTTCCTTCTCCAATGCATGAAAGTGAAAAGTGAAAGTGAACTT
>SJYT01083326.1:215020-255884 GCA_006410635.1 Cephalophus harveyi
GCAAAGTAATGTCCCTGCTTTTGAATATACTATCTAGGTTGGTCATAACTTTTCTTCCAAGGAGTAAGCGTCTTTTAATTTCATGGCTGCAGACACCATCTGCAGTGATTTTGGAGCCCAAAAAAATAGTCTGACACTGTTTCCACTGTTTCCCCATCTATTTCCCATGAAGTGATGGGACCAGATGCCATGATCTGAGTTTTCTGAATGTTGAGCTTTAAGCCAACTTTTTCATTCTCCTCTTTCACTTTCATCAAGAGGCTTTTTAGCTCCTCTTCACTTTCTGCCATAAGGGTGGTGTCATCTGCATATCTGAGGTTACTGATATTTCTCCTGGCAATCTTGATTCCAGCTTGTATTTCTTCCAGTCCAGCATCTCTCATGATGTACTCTGCATATAAGTTAAATAAGCAGGGTGACAGTATACAGCCTTGACAGACTCCTTTTCCTATTTGGAACCAGTCTGTTGTTCCATGTCCAGTTCTAATTGTTGCTTCCTGACCTGCATAAAGATTTCTCAAGAGGCAGGTTAGGTGATCTGGTTTTAACTTCTTAGGCAGTAATTATTTGATTTCCTTCCTATTTTGCCTTTGAATCAGCTATTTAAGGAAATAAGAGTGGCTTAAATGAGGAAAGGACACTTATTTTGTTAAACAAGGAATTATAAAATATGGAACTGAATCTGAAGGGTATAACAAATGAGGATAATAAAATATGACCATATGATGGAGCAGCAGAATGCTCTCCTGGCTTGACTGGAATGATAGGAAGTTGGCATCATGTTCTCTGAGGCTGTTGTTCAGTTGCTCAGTCATGTCTGACTCTTTGTGACCCCATGAACTGCAGCACACCAGGCTTTCCTGTCCTTTGCCATCTTTTCCAGCATCAGGGTCTTTTCTTCTTGGAAGAAAAGTTATGACAAATTTAAATAGTGCATTAAAAAGCAGAGACATCACTTTAGGTCCATATAGTTAAAGCTATGATTTTTTTTCCAATAGTCACGTATGGTATTGAGAGTTAGACCACAAAGAAGGCTGAGTGCTGAAGAATTGATGCTTTAAAACTGTAGTGCTGGAGAAGATTTTTGAGAGTCCTTTGAACAGCAAGGTGATCAAATCACTCAATCCTAAAGGAAATCAACCCTGAATATACATTGGAAGGACTGATGCTGAACCTGAAGCTCTAATCCTTTGGCTATCTGATGCAAAGAGCCGACTAATTGGAAAGACCCTTATAGTGGGAAAGACTGAGGGCAGGAGAAGAAGGGGGCAACAGAGAATGAGATGATTGGATGGCATCATTAAATCAATGGACATGAGTTTGAGCAAACTCCGGGAGATAGTGAAGGACAGGGAAGCCTGGCATGTAGCAGTCTGTGGGGTCGTTAAGAGATGGATATGATTTAGGGACTGAACAACAACAACAACAAGAATTCTCTACATTCTTCATCAAAAGTCAACAGAATAAGTGTCTCTAGAAATATTTTATTAAACATTTTGGCTCTTATAGGTAATGCATTACATGATAGAAAGAAAAAGAGCAATTCAGAATGAATACATTTTAAAAATATATTTCCTGGTGAGCTATAAGGCTGGAGATTACAGGAAAGGAGATAAAGGTATTTTCAATTCTGTAACATCTTATTTCAAATATTATACTTCAAGTTTGCTAAGTGGTTGGGAATTTTTAGCATATTCATAGACTATACTAAAATTCAATTTTGAATTTAATGAAATCAAACTAGAAAATAACAGAGAATTAAGGTTTTTATACTCAGAGAAATCATGACATGCAAATTGTACTTATTTCAGAATTACTGGGCACAGTGGATTGCTACTGCTATGGCTTTGAAAGAAGCATGACTTCAACTTTTCAAATATGAAACCACATGCTTAAAAGATGACAACAAAAAGTATAGCAAAATTTTTCATTGATTATAAAGCAAATAACAAAGTTAATTCAACACTTGAAAAATGCTTTAGTTTTCTTTCCTTGAAAAAGAATTTCCTATTCTTGAGATTTTACATGCTTTCTTGAGATTTTTCTTGTAGGAAATAAGACTATAATGGGAGTTATTAGTATATTGGTCTATTGAAAAGTTTAGAGCAGATTTGAACAATATGCTATAATTTTGTATAACACATCATGGATAGAAAGAAAAACAATATTGCTATTGTCTATGGTGCAATTCTTATTTATTCATCATTCAAATATTTGTTTAATTTCTACCATGGTTGGGACAACGTGGATATGGTGTGATACACTGGAAATGGCCAAGGCTGCAAAAATCATTATAAGCCTGGAAGCAGTGAAAAGTATTTGTAATTATAAAATTAAATATGGTATATGAAGTGTTTGGCATGATGCTTAACAGGTAGAACTCAGTAAATGACAGCTATTTGTTACCTATGTGGGTTAGATTAATAGATTATAAAATATACTTGGATTGTCAGGGTCAACAGATGGTTACTAAAGTCACGGTAGTGAATGATAACACACTGAGAGACAGAGACAGGATGTAGAATAAGAAGAGAAGAGCACCTTGGATTAAGCTTCAAGGTTAAGGAGAGATCCATCACTGGTCAACTGCAAACACTGATGCTAACCCTCAAACAAGAATGCATTGATTCCTCCAATACAACTCTCCTATTTAAAATCTGGCAGTTCCATAAAGAATCTGCCTGAAATTCAGGAGACCTTGGGTCAGGAAAATCTCTTGGAGAAGGAAATGGCAACCCACTCCTTAATTACAGGAGCTTTAGCACTAAAACAGTAGCCACAAAAAAATAAAAGCAAAGTATCAACAACATCATACATACTAATACCAACATACACACACACAAAATAACACATTCTGTTGGCTGTTGTCATTTATTCTGTTGTTATCTACTAGGCAATTTGCTAAGATACCTATATGTACCTATCTATCCATATATATAATTTTGAAACTACAGACATAAGAATCAGATTTATCCTATAAATGGAAGGTGAAGAGTATGAGGCTTAAAGTGGTGAAATGCCATGTTTAATGTCATATGGGTAAGTGACAGAACTAGAAATCAAAATCAGGTCTAACTCAGGCCTACAGCCTTTTCCGCTTTACTGCTTTACAAAAGAGAAGCCAACCATGCAGATGTGTAAAGGTCAGTCATCATGTGATATTATAAAAGGATGAAGGCTATCACTGAGAAATGTCACAGATGGTGAGAAAAATCCAGGTGGAGCCGCTGAGGTGAAGTTTTCCTATCTTTGTATGCATTTATTTCAGTATCTTTTTACTTTTTAGGCTCTGAGAACAAAAAGGTCAAATACTTGCCCTAATAATGCTCATTTAGGGGTGGGAGAATATGCTAATATTGTTAAACATAAACCATATGCCATCTATTTTTGTTTTATGCTAAAAGATTTGGTTCCACTGCCAGAAATTGAGCTGATCAACCCAATGACAATTCTCTCCTCTGCTTTATCATGTTAACCATTCTGTTATATAATTTCCACTACTGCTGGCCCCTTAGGACAGCACATCTATGACAAATTTTCAACATTCTAATGCAGGTGAAATGCATGAGAATTGTGTTTTTGGTTCTTAGCAACACAGGGATCTAAAACATTGCCCTGGTAGTAAAATAATTCAGAAGAGAATGCCTGGGGATGAGTTAGCCACTCAAATACTGAAGATCTAGTCTCTGAACTTCAGTCATCCTCACCACATGGATGGAGGAGCCTGGTGGGCTGCAGTCCACGGGGTCGCTAGGAGTCAGACACGACTGAGCGACTTCACTTTTCACTTTCATGCATTGGAGAAGGAAATGGCAACCCACTCCAGTGTTCTTGCCTGGAGAATCCTAGGGACGGGGGAGCCTGGTGAGCTGCCGTCTATGGGGTCGCACAGAGTCGGGCACGACTGAAGTGACTTAGCAGCAGCAGCATCCTCACCACACTCTTCTAAGGGCAACTGAAACTAGCTTAATAGTTTATAACTAGCTTATAACTGTAATATTTAACCTTGGTTTCTCCTCTTCCTCTTATTTGATTGATGTTTCTTATATTCATCTTATCTTTTTTCCTTATCAGCCAAGCCTCAGTAGTAAGGTGCCATCGCCAACTCAAACTGACTTGCAATTGTTAAATTTATAGACATTGTTGTGAGCCAGTTTTTAAATACTGTCATGATTAAGAAATGAATTTTATAAGCTTAAAATTAAATAAGTGATAGTAAAAACAAAGGCAAAAAAGATAAAAACAAAGGCAATAATTGTCCAACACTCATTTCCTAATTATTTCACAACATTTTACTATTGTTTGTACTCTTGAGATGATTTACATCTATTCTGTCTGTGTGAGATTACCCTGTAATAGGGAACTACTGCCTATCTCTTTCCAACTCTGTGCTCAGTGATATAACATTAGTAGCTTAAAATTGGCCATTGTGGAAGAATAGTTGCCCAGTGGTAACCAATCAAAGCTACCAATTAGGGTTTGATTGTTTTTGTTGTGTGGANTGTACTCTTGAGATGATTTACATCTATTCTGTCTGTGTGAGATTACCCTGTAATAGGGAACTACTGCCTATCTCTTTCCAACTCTGTGCTCAGTGATATAACATTAGTAGCTTAAAATTGGCCATTGTGGAAGAATAGTTGCCCAGTGGTAACCAATCAAAGCTACCAATTAGGGTTTGATTGTTTTTGTTGTGTGGATTTTTTACCTAAGTGATGGAAAAATATTAATAATACATATTTTATTTAAAAGTTTGTTGTCTAGCTATACCACTGTAAAAACAAAAATTTCCAAAAAAATATTCCAATATTTTAAAAGTACCATGTGATTCAGCATTTGTTCACATTGAAAAATAAGTGAACTTGGTAAATAGCCTTAAGAATGAAAGTAGTTTCAATGAATATAACTTGTAGGAAGGTCAGGAATAGCTTAACAGTAGATGACATATCATATTTACATATTTATTCCTGAGATATACTTTCATTAACTTTTCACTTTAAAGTAATTTTAGACTTAAAGACAAGTTACAAAGAATTATAGAGTTCTATTTGCCCTTCACTCAGCTTCTCTTAATGATAACAATTGACATAATCAAAATATAATTATCAATACCAGAAAATGAACATTGATATAAGACTACAGCAAGTCCCCTGCATACCGGCCTTCAATTTGTGAACTTTCAAAGATAGGAATGTGTGTTCCATCAAGGTCAGGCATGAGTGAAACTGCCGTTTGTCAACAGGTGCATCCCCTACCCCTGCTCCTATCGCTGACAATCCTTCAGCTCTATCATCTCCCACCTCCTCTCCTCCTCTCATCAGTAACTCTTTTTCCCTGTTCACTCAGTGATAGCCCCTGTATGCCAGCTGTTGTGCAGTACTACTGTGCTTTTCAAGGTACTATATTGTAAGATTTAAAATTTTTAAAAAGTTTGTGTTGTTTTTTATGTCTTATTTGTGTGAAAAGCGTTATAGACCTATTACAGTACAGTATTACAGAGCTAGCTGTGTTAGTTGGGTACATAGACTAACTTTGTTGAACCTGAACAAATTGGACTTAAAAATGTGCACTTGGAATAGAACTCATTCGTATGTAGGGGATTTAGTGTATTGAGTAATCTACAGATCTTATTTTAATTTCACCAGTTTTCTGGTACAGGATTTAATTCAAGATCTTACTGCTTATAGAATATCATAATTAAAGACAATAAAAGTTATCAAGAGGGGTTCAGTTCAGTTCAGTTCAGTCGCTCAGTCGTGTCCGACTATTTGCGACCCCATGAATCGCAGCATGCCAGGCCTCCCTGTTCATTACCATCTCTCGGAGTTCACCCAGACTCACGTCCATCGAGTCAGTGATGCCATCCAGCCATCTCATCCTTGGTCGTCCCCTTCTCCTCCTGCCCCCAATCCCTCCCAGCATCAGAGTCTTTTCCAATGAGTCAACTCTTCATGCGGTAATTGGAGCATTCTTTTGCATTGCCTTTCTTTGGAATTGGAATGAAAATTGAGCTTTTCCAGTCCTGTGGCCACTGCTGAGTTTTCCAAATTTGCTGGCATATTGAGTGCAGCACTTTCACAGCATCATCTTTCAGGATTTGAAACAGCTCAACTGGAATTCCATCATCTCCACTAGCTTTGTTTGTAGTGATGCTTTCTAAAGCCCACTTGACTTCACATTCCAAGATGTCTAGCTCTAGACTAGTGATCACATCATCATGATTATCTGGGTCGTGAAGATCTTTTTTGTACAGTTCTTCCATGTATTCTTGCCACCTCTTCTTAATATCTTCTGCTTCTGTTAGGTCCATACCATTTCTGTCCTTTATCAAGAGGGGTTACTGGATTTAAATGCAATTTTATTTCTCAAATCATGATTGAACTCTAGATAGAGGTTTGCTTATGAATTCAGCAAAATCAATAAAACATTTTGTGAGAATCAATTGGCCATAGAGAATTTATAATATAAATGATTGCATATTATTATTAGTTTTGAATCTTATGCTCTACATCCTTCATATCTATAAATTTAGAGCAGCATGAATGTTATAAATATGTATTTTTAATCTGGAGAGTTCATTGCTACCATTTTCTGACATTAATGATTACAGAGGTCTCTTTGCTATTGATGAGGTGTTTGGTCTCATTTATACATCACTTTTATTCTGAACAGACATAATTTTGTACTATTACAGCATATTCTATTTGAAATTTTCTTACTATACTTCCTAGTATTTGAAGACCTTAATTATGTTCACTGTTCAACATTGTTTATAAAACATCTAGTGACAGGCAGTAGAGTATAGTTGTTAAGAGTATAAATTCTATCCAAACTCCCTTGGTTAAGATTTAGACTCTGTCTCTTCCTAGCTTGGGGACTTCAGAACAAATTTACATAGCTTCTCAGTCCCCATGGCAGAGGAAACTATTAGTGTATGACTCAAAATATTGTTAAAATTAAATCATTTATACATGGTAATTTTTTTTAGAATATTACCTTACTAACTGAAACACCAGTCCATTCTGAAGGAGATCAGCCCTGGGATTTCTTTGGAAGGAATGATGCTAAAGCTGAAACTCCAGTACTTTGGCCACCTTATGCGAAGAGCTGACTCATTGGAAAAGACTCTGATGCTGGGAAGGATTGGGGGCAGGAGAAGAAGGGGATGACAGAGGATGAGATCTGGATGGCATCACAGACTCAATGGACGTGAGTCTGAGTGAACTCCAGGAGATGGTGATGGACAGGGAGGCCTGGCGTGCTGCAGTTCATCGGGTGGCAAAGAGTCGGACAGGACTGAGTGACTGAACTGAACTGAACTGAACTGAAACACCTAAGATATTAACTTTTTAAAATCATGAATATTAGCACTTAATATTAACTCTGTAATGACCAACTGTCCCAAATAATTAGGATCCTCTGCACAGCTTTGCCACAGTGGACTGGAAATCAGACTGCCCCATATATCAAGGATGCCTCCTACTGCTCCAGCGTGTGGTGGAAAACTTAGCCCTCTTAGAGTTCACATAGGAAATATTATTTTCTGTATACAATATCTGCATATGATAGGATGCCAGGACAAGAGCTCAAGGTTTGCAAAATGTGTGAAAGCTCAAGGTATGCTAGAAATCTTCTCTACTGGTCCTTGATCCAGATAACAGCTAGTTCTATCTTCTTAACCCACATGCTATTGAAGTTGTACAGGTGCTTATATTGCATAGTGATCTGGTGGGAGACTACATTGGGAATGCCATGAAATATAGGTTCTCATTCCATTTTTATGAATTCCATCTCAAATTCTCAAGCTCTGCTTGAAGGTGGAGTCATGTATAGAATATCTTGAATAGCTATGGAATATTTTGGAAGTAAAGTACAATATCTGTTTAGAGATTATGGGAAGGAATATTGAACAGGGCATTTAATTCATTTTCTTTTCCTCTTTCCTTAATTACTCCCCTCTTATCTTTGCCACCCTCCTTTATTTTCATCAGCCAGATATTTGTTAATTGCCTCAGTATTAAATAATCTGATTTCTCTTATTCTTTTAAAGCCATCCTTTTAAACCCCTCAGTTACTCAAAAGAATTTCTATTCTCCTCCAATATATGTTATATCTATTTGTAACTGCTCTTCAGACACTAAGTCATGTCTGACTCCTTGTACCTCATGAACTGCAGCATGCCAGGCTTCTTGGTCCTTCACTATCCCCTGGAGTTTGCTCAAATCCATGTCCATTGAGTTGATGATGCTATCTAACTTCTGCTACCTCCTTTTCCTTTTGTCATCAATCTTTCCCATCTCTTTTCCAATGAGTCAGCTCTTCACATCAGGTGGCCAAAGTACTGGAGCTTAGCTTCAGCACAGTCTTTACGATGAATATTCAGGTTTGATTTCCTTTAGGATTGACTGATTTGATCTCCATGTTTTCCTTGCTGTCCAAGGGACTCTCTAGAATCTTCTCCAGCATCACAATTTAAAAGTATCAAGAATGAAACTAGAACACTTTTTAACACCATACACAAAAATAAACTAAAAATGTATTAAAGATCTAAATGTAAGACCAGAAACTACAAAACTCCTAGAGGAAAACATAGGCAAAACACTCTCTAACATAAATCATAGCAGGATTCTCTATGACCCACCCCCCAGAGTAATGGAAATAAAAGCAAAAATAAACAAATGGGACCTAATTAAACTTAAAAGCTTTTGCACAACAAAGGAAACTATTAGCAAGGTGAAAAGACAGCCTTCAGAATGGGAGAAAATAATAGCAAATGAGGCAACTGACAAAGAATTAATCTCAAAAATATACAAGCAACTCCTGCAGCTCAATTCCAGAAAAATAAGCAACCCAGTCAAAAAATGGGCCAAAGAACTAAGCAGACATTTCTCCAAAGGAGACATACAGATGGGTAACAAACACATGGCAAGATGCTCAACATCATTCATCATCAGAGAAATGCAAATCAAAACCACAGTGAGGTAATATCTCATGCCAGTTAGAATGGGTGCTATCAAAAGGTCTATAAACAATAAATGCTGGAGAGGGTGTGGAGAAAAGGGAACCCTCTTACACTGTTGGTGGGAATACAAACTAGTACAGCCACTATGGAGAACAGTGTGGAGATTCCTTAAAAAACTGGAAATCGAGCTGCCATGTGACCCAGCAATCCCACTGCTGGGCATACACACTGAGGAAACCAGAATTGAAAGAGAAATGTGTACACCAATGTTCTTCGCAGCACTGTTTACAATAGCCAGGACATGGAAGCAACCTAGATGTCCATTGGCAAATGAATGGATAAGAAAGCTGTGGTACATATACACAATGGAATACTACTCAGCAATTAAAAAGAATGCATTTGAGTCAGTTCTAATGAG
This sequence comes from Cephalophus harveyi, assembly GCA_006410635.1. Lineage (NCBI taxonomy): Eukaryota > Metazoa > Chordata > Mammalia > Artiodactyla > Bovidae > Cephalophus > Cephalophus harveyi. The sequence goes on from SJYT01083326.1 coordinate 224,401, forward strand.
GTGGATGAAACTGGAGCCTGTTATACAGAGTGAAGTAAGTCAGAAATAAAAACACCAATACAGTGTATCAACACATATATATGGAATGTAGAAAGATTGTAACGACAACCCTATATGCGAGACAGCAAAAGAGACACAGATGTAAACAGACTTTTGGACTCTATGGGAGAAGGCAAGAGTGGGATGATTTGAGAGAATAGCATTGAAACAGGTGTATTATCATATGTGAAATTGATCGCCAGTCCAGGTTCGATGCATGAGGCACGGTGCTCAGGGTTGGTGCCCTGGGATGACCCTGAAGGATGGGATGGGGAGGGAAGAGGAAAGGAGGGTCAGACTGGGAAAACATGTACACCCATGGCTGACTCATGTGAATATATGGCAAAAACTAACACAATATTGTAAAGTAATTCAGTTCAGTTCAGTCTCTCAGTCATGTCTGACTCTTTATGACCCCATGAACCACAGAACACCAGGCGTCCCTGTCCATCACCAACTCCTGGAGTTCACCCAAACCCAAATCCATTGAGTCAGTGATGCCATCCAACCATCTCATCCTCTGTCGTCCCCTTCTCCTCCTGCCTTCAATCTTTCCCAGCATCAGGGTCTTTACAAATGAATCAGCTCTTCACATCAAGTGGCCAAAGTATTGGAGTTTCAGCTTCAACATCAGTCCTTCCAATGAACACCCAGGATTGATCTCCTTTAGGATGGACTAGTTGGATCACCTTGCAATCCAAGAGACTCTCAAGAGTCTTCTCCATCACCACAGTTCAAAAGCATCAATTCTTCGCTGCTCACCTTTCTTCACAGTCCAACTCTCACATCCATACATGACCACTGGAAAAACCATAGCCTTGACTAGATGGACTTTTGTTGACAAAGCAATGTCTCTACTTTTGAAGATGGTGTCTAGGTTGTTCATAACTTTCCTTCCAAGGAGTAAGCGTCTTTTAATTTCATGGCTGCAATCACCATTTGCAGTGATTTTGGAGCCCTCCAAAATAAAGTCAGCCACTGTTTCCATTGTTTTCCCATCTATTTGCCATGAAGTGATGGGACTGGATGCCATGACCTTAGTTTTCTGAACGTTGAGCTTTAAGCCAACTTTTTCACTCACCTCTTTCATTTTCATCAAGAGGATCTTTAGTTCTTCACTTTCTTCCATAAGGATGGTGTCATCTGCATATCTGAGACTGCTGATATTTTTCCTGGCCATCTTGATTCCACCTTATGCTTCCTCCAGCCCAGTGTTTCTCACGATGTACTCTGCATTTAAGTTAAACAAGCAGGGTGACAATATACAGCCTTGATGTACTCCTTTCCCTATTTTGAACCAGTCTGTTGTTCCATGTCCAGTTCTAACTGTTGCCTCATGACCTGCATACAGATTTCTCAAGGGGTAGGTCAGGTGGTCTGGTATTCCTATCTCCTTCAGAATTTTCCACAGTTTATTGTGATCCACACAGTCAAAGGCTTTGGCATAGTCAATAAAGCAGAAATAGCTGTTTTTCTGGAACTCTCTTGCTTTTTCCATAATCCAGCAGATGTTGGCAATTTGATCTCTGGTTCCTCTGCCTTTTCTAAAACCAGCTTGAACATCTGGAAGTTCACGGTTCACATATTGCTGAAGCCTGGCTTGGAGAATTTTAAGCATCACTTTACTAGCGTGTGAGATGATTGCAATTGTGTGGTAGTTTTCTCATTCTTTGGTATTGCCTTTCTTTGGGATTGGAATGAAAGCTGTCCTTTTCCAGTCTTGTGGCCACTGCTGGAATTAGCCTCCAATTAAAATAAACAAATAAAAATAAAAGCATCAATCCTTTGGTGCCCAGCCTTCCTTATTGTCCAACTCTCACTTCCATACATGGAAACTGGGAAAACCATAGCTTTGACTATAGGGACCTTTGTTGGCAAAGTGATGTCTCTGTTTTTTAATACACTGTCTAGGTTTTTCATAGCTTTTCTTCCCAAGAGGAAGCATCTTTTAATTTCATGGCTGCAGTCACTTTTTGCAGATTTTGGAGCCCAGGAATATAAGGACAGAGGTTCCTAACATTGTACAGGAGGTGATAATCAAAACCATCCCCAAGAAAAAGAAATACAAGAAAGCAAAATAGCTGAGAAAAGAAGGGAAAGGCAAAGGATAAAGGGAAATGTATACCAATCTGAATGCAGACTTCCAGAGACTAGCAAGGAAAGATAATAAAACCTTCTAAAGTGAACAACACAAAGAAACAGAGGAAAACAATAGAATAGGAAAGACTAGAGATCTCTTCAAGAAAATTGAAGGTACCAAGGGATACTTCATGCAAAGATGAGCACAATAAAGGCCTGAACTGGCAAAGACCTAATAGAAGCAGAAGAGATTAAGAAGAGGTGGCAAGAATACACAGAACTATACAAAAAATGATGACTTGGATAACCACGGTGATGTGGTCATTCATCTAGAGTCAGACATTCTGGAGTGTGAAATCAAGTGTTCCTTAAGAAAAACTACTATGAACAAAGTTAGTGGAGAATTCAGTTGAGCTATTTCAAATACTAAAAAGTGATGCTGTTAAAGTGCTACACTTAATATGCCAACAAATTTGGAAACCTCAAAATAAGCCACTGAAATGGAAAAGATGAGGTTTCATTCCAATCCCAAAGAATGGCAATGCCAAAGAATGTTCAAACTACCATACAATTGTGCTCATGTCCCTTGCTAGCAAGGTTAGGCTCAAAATTCTTCAAGCTAGGCTTCAACAATATGTGAACTGAGAACTTCCAGATGTACAAGCTGGATTTAGAAAAGGCAGAGGAACCAGAGATCAAATTGCCAACATCCATTGGATCATACAACTAGCCTGCTAATGCAGGAGACATAAGAGATGTGAATTTGATCCCTGGGTTGGGAAGTTACCTCGGAGGAGGGCATGGCATCCCACTCCAGTATTCTTGCCTGGAGAAGCCTGTGAACAGAGGATCCTGGAGGGCTATAGTCCATAAGGTCGCACAGAGTTGGACATGACTAAAGTGACTTAGCACACGCATTGCATCATAGAAAAAGCAAGGGGAAAAAAAACATCTACCACTGCTTCATTGACTAAACTAATGCTTTGACTCTGTGGATCACAACAAACTATGGAAAATTCTTAAAGAAATGGGAATATCAGATCACTTTACCTTACACCTGAGAAATGTGTATGCAGGTCAAGAAACAGCGGTTTGAAACAGACATGGAACAACTGACTGTCAAAATTGGGGAAGGAGTACATCAGGACTGTATATTGTCACCCTGCTTATTTAACTCCTATGCAGAGTTCACCATGCAAAATGCTGGGCTGGGTGAATCACAAGCTGGATCCAGGTTTCTCAGAGAAATATCAACAACCTCAGGCATGCAGATGAAACCACTGTAATGGCATAAAGTGAAAAGGAACTCAAGTGCCTCTTGATGAGGATAAAGGATGAGACTGAAAAACCTGGCTTAAAACTTAATATTCAAAAACTGAAGATCATGGCATCTTGTCCCATCACTTCATGACAAATAGATGGGGAAAAAAGCAGAAACCGTGACGGATTTTATTTTCTTGTGCTCAAAGAAATGTTATAGTCACTTTGTGTAAAACATTTTTTATAACTATAGGTATTCAATATATTTAATATTTCCTACTAATCTTAATTAGAAATGGATACTGAATCAAAAATCTAAGTATAATGAGATGAATACTTCAAAAGTTATAATATTCATGAAGGCAATAGAAGACTATGTAAGTTTACTATAGTTAAAGGAGCAATTTATAGGTGAGATTGGCCCCTAAATTACAGATAGTAGAAATATCATTTTTCATGAAGATAGCAAGCTTTCTGTGCCAAAAACTTTTTTTATAATACCACATTTGTGAAAATAGACATCCTTATTGATGTATATCTAATTTCTGATGTAGCTAAGCTCCATATTTCTTCCAACATGAATCTTGTGATTCTTATAAAAGCTCTTTTGAAAGAAAAACAAAAGTAATTGAATTAGTAGTTTCTTTTAGCTGAAAGCCGTTTTAGCTATTTGTTATTTATAATCACACTGATATTTACTATAAAAGCAGGGCTAAGGGGAAAATTCATAGCAATACAGGCATGCCTCAAGAAACAAGAAAAAAGTCAAATAAATAGCCTAACTCTACACCTAAAGCAACTAGAAAAGGAAGAAATGGAGAACCCCAGGGTTAGAAGAAGGAAAGAAATCTTAAAAATTAGGGCAGAAATAAATGCAAAAGAAACAAAAGAGACCATTGCAAAAATCAACAAAGCCAAAAGCTGGTTCTTTGAAAGGATAAATAAAATTGACAAACCATTAGCCAGATGCATCAAGAAACAAAGGGAGAAAAATCAAATCAATAAAATTAAAAATGAAAATGGAGAGATCACAACAGACAACACGGAAATATAAAGGATCATAAGAGACTACTATCAGCAATTATATGCCAATAAAATGGACAACATGGAAGAAATGGACAAATTCTTAGAAAAGTACAACTTTCCAAAACTGAACCAGGAAGAAATAGAAAATCTTAACAGACCCATCACAAGCACGGAAATTGAAACTGTAATCAGAAATCTTCCAGCAAACAAAAGCCCAGGTCCAGACGGCTTCACAACTGAATTCTACCAAAAATTTAAAGAGCTAACACCTATACAACTCAAACTTACTCAAACTCTTCCAGAAAATTGCAGAGGAAGGTAAACTTCCAAACTCATTCTATGAGGCCACCATCACCCTAATACCAAAACCTGACAAAGATGCCACCAAAAAAGAAAACTACAGGCCAATATCACTGATGAACATAGATGCAAAAATCCTTAACAAAATTCTAGCAATCAGAATCCAACAACACATTAAAAAGATCATACACCATGACCAAGTGGGCTTTATCCCAGGGATGCAAGGATTCTGCACATAGCTTTTTTAACTTAATGATTCGGCATCTTTCCCTAACTGCATGGAAGGCCTCACCTCACTGATTTTACGGTTGCCTAGATGGCGCCGTGTGGGTGGGCCATCCATCAGGTGTTTAGCTGCTCTCCATGAATGGAGCCTGAAGGTGATTTCCAAGTTTTTTGCAGTCTTATTAGACAGTGACACAAAGTCTGTACATTTTTGTGCAACTGTCTGGGCATGTTTGCAGGGTAAATTCCTACGAGTGGAATCGATGGTTTGGTGCATTGAATGTACTGATGGACGTTTTCCAGTTGACCTTCCCACCTGGCCAGGTATGAGAAGGCCGCTTCTCACACCCCCCACGGCATTGGCTAGTATCACAGGTTTTAGTCTTTTCAAACCCACTTTGACTTTGAATCTTCAAGTTTGGACAAGCACTTGAAGGGCATGTATATTTATATGACACGTCCCACATTTCAAACAGTTGTTTTTTTAAAACTTTTTATTTTGTACTGGGGTATGGCTGATTAACAATGCTGTGACAGTTTCCGGTGGACAGCAAAGGGACTCAGCCATGCATATCCGTGTGTCCACTCTCCCCCAGACTCCCTCCCGTCCAGGCTGCCACATAACAATGAGCGGAGGTCCCCATGCTCTGCAGTGGGTCCTTGTTGGTGATCCATTTTAAGATCTTTTTTATTATTTGTTTATTTGGCTGCATCGAGTCTTAATCCCACAGTGAGGTCCGCGGGCTTAGTTGTCCTGAGGCACGTGGAATCTTCCCGGACCAGGGATCGAGCCCACATCCCCTGCACTGCAAGGTGGATTCCTTACCTCTGGGCCACCAGGGAAGTCCTGGTTATCCATTTTAAATATAGCCTTGTGTAGCTGTCCTTCTCAAACGCCCTGAGTCTCCCTTCCCCTGCCCTTCCCCCCGGCAACCATAACTCCATTCTCCGACTTCAGTTTTCTTAGTGATCTCTTGATTCTCAGAAAATCTGAGGAGGCGGGAGTCCTCCTTCTCCTTAGAGGAAGCTAAGGAACCGTCAGCCCCCTTTTCCACAGCAGAGGAAAGGGAGGAGTGACCCAATTTTCTCAGTGTGAAAAATTTAGACAAAACTAGAACTCACGTCTCTGTGTTCTTTCTCCTGTAACCCCTCAGGCGTGGCCCCCCAGCAGCCTCCGCTCCCCCTGCCGGCCGGTCACGAGCCTGCCCGAGGCGGGATGCCACCTCTACCCGGGTCCCTCCGGAGGGTGTCTGACCCTGACTCTGGTTCAGAGGGGAGCCGGGGCCGACTGGTTCTCCAGGGGAGACGGAGGCGACAGATGGTAGGGGGAGGCCAGGGCGGGGGTGCGAGCCCAGGCTCGAGGGAGCATCCGCACAGCAGTGTGTTCAGACGGCTGGCTGGGCGGGACCCAGGACCCGGCCAGGGCTCTGCGGCTGCAGCCTGAGCTGGTCCAGGAAGGTGCATCTTGGCAGAGTCAGCGCCCTTGCCCTCAGACTCTAATTAGCAACCTCAGGCCTGCTCCCAGATACCCACCACCCTCCTGCCCTCCTGATGCTCTCTAGGAAGCAGGTCATCTCTGTGGGATGCAGATGCGAGGCGGGGTGCTGACCCGAGACAGGGTGCGGACCCGAGGCGGGGTGTGGACCTGGGGCGGGGTGTGGACCCAAGGCGGGGTGCTGGCCCGAGGCGGGGTGCTGACCCACACCTCTGCTGGGGCTGCTCCTCTAGCCGCCCTGCCCTCCCCCATCTGTCGCCCCCCACCCCAGGCCCTGAAGCCCCCTCCGAGAAGTTTAGAGATGCTTCTGGGCCATGGGCTCTCTGCCCTTGTACTCCCCTGGATTTTCACATGTATTGTTTTAAAAAAGAGGGCTCTGCTGGGGGCCACCCAGAAGCCACACCCCCATTGCATGCGCCTTCCGTGTGGTCCATAAGCCTCCCCCCCACCCCCAGAGACGGACAGATCAGGGAGACAGGCTGCAAGTATCCAATATTTAGGCCTCTGAAAGAAAAAAGTGCAAAATAGCTCAGTAGTTTTTCATATCGGCTATCTGTTGAAATGACAATATTTTGAATGTATTGACCAAATGAAGTATATTATTAAAACTAATTGTACTGTTGACTTTTTAAAATGCAGCTGCTGGAATGTGCTAACTGAACGGCTGATGTGGCTGGAATTATTACATGCTATTGAACAGCCCCAGGCTAGATACTAATGCCCCCTTCATCAGCTTGTAGCTGCCGCAGATCCTGCTTGGAAGGAGGTGGTGTGAGAGGGAAGGAAGGAGGAAATGAAGCGAGGCAGGAAGGGAGGATAGGAAGGGGTATGGAAAGCTATCTTCACCTAGCGAGGCCCCTGAAAGGAACAGGTAACAGCGTCAGATCTCAGTACCTATGCTTGGACCATCTGTGGTGAGTGACTCAAACTTCTCTGAGCTCTAATTTGCTCAGCAGCAAAACTGGCATCATAGTTACTGGGCAGGTTTAGAGAGTTCCTAGCAGAGTGGCTCTCACATATGACTTGCTCCATGCAGAACAGTGTTTTTGCATCAGCAGCACCTATGCCGCTTTGAACCCACGAATGAATGGGAGGTTTGAGGGTGAGCAGGTGGCCCCTGCCCCAGGACAGTCTATTTTTGAGCATCTCATCCACCAGCGCTATGTGACCCCCCCACCCCAGGGGACCGAATGGAACCCCCATGGAGAATCATTCGCTCCCGCTCTTTCCCGCCAGGTTGCAGCCTCTTCACCTGTACTCGGTGTGCTTGCTGGTTGGATTGTTCTCCCTTGTGCCCTGGGGGCCCATCTGGGAGGTGCCCAAGCTTCACCTGGAGAACTGCCGGCGTGCCTGGTGGACAAACTTGCTGTTGCTAAATAACTTCCTGTCGGTCCAGGATGCGGTGCGTTCAACTTTTCCGCGAGGGGTGGAGGGGCGCTATCCGGCGTGGGTCCCCGGGCCAGCCCGAGTCTGATCCCCTTTCTTCTGGCGATGCTGTAGGAACGTGGGCTGTGGGAGGGAGGCTCGCCTCGGGTGTGAGGTGCACCAGCCCTGGCGGGGTGGGCGCTGGGAAAGCAGAGAGGGAGCCCGGCGGGGGCCCGGGCGCAGGCCAGCGCGCTGCCTGTCCTGGACGCAGCTGCCCCCGCCCCATCGCTGCCACCCCAGCGGGAAGGACACCGTCTGCACCTCCACCCAGAGAACCGAGATTAGGACGGAAGGAGTCACCACACCCTCCCCGTAATGAATTCTACCCCATATCCAGCCAGATCTCACAACGTCTGTGTATATGGGTCATGCTTTTTCAAAGCCCTAGCTTCCTCCTGATGAGCTTGGAGCAAATGGAAGTGAACTAGTTGTAATAAAACCGCGTCAATGATTTTGCACCTGCCTCGAAAGCACTGCAGAGAAGGAAATGGCACCCCACTCCAGCATTCTTGCCTAGAGAATCCCGTGGACAGAGGAGCCTGGTGGGCTGCTGTCCATAGGGTCGCACAGTCAGACACGACTGAAGCGGCTTGGCATGCATGCATGCGCTGGAGAAGGAAATGGCAACTGACTCCAGTGTTCTTGCCTGGAGAATCCCAGGGATGGCGGAGCCTGGTGGGCTGCCGTCTATGGGGTCGCACAGAATCGGACACGACTGGAGCGACTCATCAGCAGCAGCAGAAAGCACTGCTGAAAGGAGAATCACTCAAGTGTGACTGCATGGCCGCCGACCAACCAGACGGCTGCCTTTGGTTCACAAGGGCCCGCAGCTTTGACAGGGCTTCCGTCACTGTCTAACTGCCTTCAGGCGGACCCCCATCACCCTCCGTGATGGGGGGCCCTGGAGCAGAGGCGCGGCCGCCTTCCCGGGGACAGACCAGCTGGGGTCACAGGTGGGATGAGCGAAGCTGTCACTTCTGATTAGCCTGGTCTCCTCAGGAGCGACGGGGTGGGAGGGGAGACGGAGGCACCTCTCATCTCTGAAGCCCTGGGGAGACTTGCCCCCAGAAGTCGACTCACCCTTAATTAGAGACACAGGGGCCGCCTCGCGCCCCACAGGCACAGACAGCCTGGGACGAGGTCGCTCCGGCCAGCTGCTCTCACATCAGTCACGCGTGGGAACTCGGGGGTTTCCCACAAACGCTCGTCTGCAGCCAGACCTCTGTTCTCAATGAGCATGGTCTATCAAATAAAAAATAGAATAAAATAAATGAACACATTCTCTCCACCTGGAGTTGGGGGGAAGGCAAGGAAGAGACCACAGCACGGGCCCTCCGACCCCAACCGCGTTGTGAAGGTAATTAATTACTCCTCACATCCGGGACATGGTGGTGGAATTCAGTTCCCACCGCTGCCCTGGGAGATTAGCTGTGATTGCCCTGGGAGATTAGCTATGATTGTTGTCTTAAACAAGAGAGAAAGTGTGTCTGAATTTCCAGGGTGTAAAATGGCAGTAATAAAACCTACTCCCCTGAGATTGTTAGGAGGGTGAGTTGAGATGCTGCTGCTGCTGCTAAGTTGCTTCAGTCATGTCCGACTCTGTGCGACCCCATAGACGGCAGCCCAGCAGACTCCTCTGTCCCTAGGATTCTCCAGGCAAGAATGTTGGAGTGGGTTGCCATTTCCTTTTCCAGCGCATGCGTGCATGCTAAGTCGCTTCAGTCGTGTCTGACTCTGCGACCCCATGGACAGCAGCCCACCAGGCTCCTCTGTCCACAGGATTCTCTAGGCAAGAACACAAGTGGGTTGCCATTTCCTTCTCCAGAGCTGAGATGAGGTATGTAAAATATCTTTAACTCAAGTCCTTTCTCTTCCCGTGGAAATCGCCTCACCCGCCCCTGAGTTCCTCCTTCTGGTCCCGGGAGATGAGCCACTGGTTAATTGGAGGAGAGGGATGACCTTTGCTGGTCTCTTTGCAGTGCAACGGCTGGACGTGGTATCTTGCCAATGACTTTCAATTCCATCTCACCACCCCGGTGATCGTCTTCATCCACGGAAAGTGAGTCTAATTGAAACAAGTGTTTCTGCTCACCTGGCCTCTTTCTTAAAGCTCTTAGAGAGCTCCCAGTTCTGGGCAAAGCAGCTGTTATAGTTTAGAATTGAGAAACTCACTTTTCAGAAGCGCGTGCGCTCTGACTCCGCCGCTGTTTCCTTCTTCCGCGTTCTCCTCTAGTCTCCGTGTTTTTTTCCACTTCACTGTTCTTAGAAACTTTTCCGCATAAGCCTGTGGCCTGCTGGCTGGTCAGGTTCAGGGTTTATATGCCGTCTTTTGTGGTGGGCGCTTAGATTGTATCCAGTATTTCCGATTATAAATGACTCCTCAGCACGTGTCTTTGAACACGCCCCTTTCTCCTCTTCTGTATTTATTTCCTTGGGGACCTGTTTCCTGGTGGAATTATTAGGTCAAAGGCTAAGAACAATTTTGTAGTGCTTGTTACATATCGTGAAATGACTTTTCAGAAAGAATGAGATAATTTATAGCACCCCAAGTGACATCAGTGTGCCTGCTTCTCCACCTTGGGTGTTTATCACCTTAATTTTGTTAGTTTTGGAAAAGCTCTAACGCCTCAATAATTCACAGGAAACCTTAAAAGTTGTGGATTATCCACGCCATATTTTAAAAGATTTGGTATTCTTTTTTGTTCAAATACATGTTCAATTTAAGAAACACTGGAAAACATTATGCTAAAGAAAGGGAAAAAAAAACCCAATCACCTTAGGCCTGTTTCCTCACTTAAGGAGAGTGATTTCACTGTCGGTACTTATTCTTCGCTTCTTTTATTCTTCACAGTTTTTTATACATGAAAGAATTCTGCATATATACTTTAGACGTTTGTTTTAATAGTTTAATGATGTAATCATTTTCCTATATTATTTTATTTTTCAAGTGAATGTACTTTTTTTTTTACTATTTTTGCTTATTTTCGGCTGCTCTGGGCTTTGTCGCTTCCCGGGCTTTCTCTAGGTGCAGAGCTCAGGCTTCTCGCTTTGGTGACTCCTCTCGTCTCAGAGCAAGGGCTCTAGGCACAAACATCAGTAGCTGCGCACACAGGCCAAGCGGCTGCGGCTGGCAGACCTAGCTGTCCTGAGGCGTGTGCGATCTTCTCAGACCAGGGATCGAACCCATGCCCCTGCATTGGCAGGTGGCTTCTTAACCACTGGATCACCAGGGAAGTCCCTTAAGCAAACAGACTTTCCATGTCTGTATAATATTTCATATTTGTGAATGAACTATAGTTTACCTATACCTTCCTGTAGTGTTAAATAGATTATTTCCAATTTTGTGCTTTTATCAATAACAGTCTCAGAAACATCTTTGTAGTTACCATTTGTCTCCAACTCTGATATTTCTAGAATGCAGGTTCTTAAGAGTTTCAGAGTCAAAGGGCATGAGTGTCTTTGAAGATCTTGAAGTATAATGACAGATAGCTTAAAGGTTGTAGCAGTATTCAAGTCCTCCGGTCATCTAACTATACCATTACCAATATGGACTATTAACAAGATCTATATCTTGCTTTTTAAAAATTATTATTTTAAGATATATAAGAAAACGTTCATTTTTCACATCTAATTTGTAAGATTACTTTGATTACTGGGCATGGAGCTGAATTCCAAATATGTGTTGACTAGCTCTGTTTTGGAGCCTGGTAGGCTGCAGTCCATGGGGTCGCAAAGAGTCGGACATGACTGAGCGACTTCACTGTCACTTTTCACTTTCACGCATTGGAGAAAGAAATGGCAACCCACTCCAGTGTTCTTGCCTGGAGAATCCCCGAGACGGGGGAGCCTGGTGGGCTGCCGTCTATGGGGTCACACAGAGTCGGACACGACTGAAGTGACTTAGCAGCAGCAGCAGCTGTGTTTTGTGGTTACCTGTTAATGCTCTTTGCAAGGGGACATTTAAATCACAGGCTGACCTGTGGTGTTGCCCACTCCAGTGCTATGCAAACAGTCAAGCATCTTAGGCAAGGAAAATGCAGACTAATTTTAATTTAATCTAAGAATTGAACAATTTTTTAAAAGGCAGATCTATTTTTTTACATGCACATCTGAAGCACATTAAGTTTTCTAACTGCAAATTTAAGAGATTTTGGCTGACTACTTTTAAAAATATGTCCCACCCTTCTGCTAGGCACAGAGGTGGATTGCTGGTATAGAGTTTGAGTCAGAAGATGTGGGTTCAAAGCTGGGGCACTCAGCGTAGGTCGCTGGACTCTCGTCATTTTTCACATCTGTGAGATGGAGATGACGCACTTCACCTCAGGACTGGAAGAGACAGCGAGATCGTGCCCATGGGAACCAGCACACGCCCTCTGCACGGGCTGCTGCAGGCACCTGGAGGGCAGGTGCCCGGCTCGGCCAGCCCTGGAGCCTTGGCCAAGGAGGACGGGCAAGCCTCTACCGGCTCCCTCGGAGGCGCCCTGGCAGCAGGATGCCCGGACTGCTGGCATTTAGGGTGTTTAGTGAAGGAAGCGCTGGTTTCTTCCAAGGCCTCTCTCCCTGGCTTGTAGACGGCCGTGCCTCCTCACGTGGTCTTCCCTCTGGGCTCTCTGTATCCTAATCTCTTCTTATAAAGACACGAGTCCCACTGGATTAAGATGCACCCCAGTGACTGACCTCGTTTCACCTTAATTATCTCTCTAATGACTCCATCTGCAAACGGAGCCACACTCTGAGGTCGTGGAGGTTAGAATTTGCAGGGCTGGGGGACACGATCCAGCCCACAGCAGTCTGTCCTAGGAAGCTTTTAGTAGTCTTTGCAGCTGTGATGGCCAGCGGAGATGTGTCTGACTCCTGAGTAGAGGGGGCACGGCTTGGGCTCCAGTTCCCCAGGGAGTGAGGCAACATTTACTCGAGTGCACGGGGGTTTTTATTGGATGGCCTGACCAAATGGTTTGCCAGCCACCCACCCACCGAGGGCGATGAGTTCTCAGTACCTCTGCACTCTAGGCCTGCTGGGAACCTGCTTGAGTGTCCCTGTGACCGAGACAGCCTGGCCCCGGGGTCAGCATCTTTCTGAGGGGCCGTCGTGGGAGGAGGGTCTCAGTTCCTCCCCTGGAAACCGGCGCCGCCCAAGCCTACAACTGTGCTACTGCGTTTAGCCTCTAAATGGAAGGGGTATAAAAGGTAGGGCGTTTTCCCCTCAGAGAACACGCTCGTGTAGAATTCTGGTAATTCAGGGAGGATGGAACTGGAGGGTCTGCAAAAGGCATGATGAATTGGGACTTCCTGGTGGCCAGTGGTTAAGAACCTGCCCGTTAACTGCAGGTAGTGTGGGTTCGATCCCCGGTCAGGGAACTAAGATCCTGCAGGCTTCCTGGGGGTGGCGGTGGTTGTTGTTTAGTCACTAAGTCGTGTCCTTTGCGACCCCATGGACTGTACCCCACCAGGCTCCTCTGTCCATGGGGTTTCCCAGGCAAGGATACTGGTGTGGGTTGCCATTTCCTTCTCCAGGGGATCTTCCCTACTCAGAGATCGAGCTTGCATCTCCTGCATTGGCCGACGGGTTCTTTACCACCAAGCCATGGTTCAGCAAAAAAAAATAAGACATGGTAAATATATAGCATGGTTACCATACCTGCCCTGCCCACACTCATTCATGGCAGGCATTACTAGTCAATTACTGCACCACTGAGCTAAGATGCCTCTTCCCCTCCTGAGCACAAACTGAACTAGAATTGGCGCTCTAGATGATGATTTACCCCCTAAATCACTATGGTGTGAAGTGAATGGCATCTCGTCTCTTCCTCACGAAGAACCATGGCAACTTCAGCACTGGACTAGGATCGCCAAGGGCAGGGTTGTGCCTGGTTGGTCTGGCATCCATGTTGGGCATTTCTTCCACTGCAGACCCTCCTGGTCCTAACCCTCCTGATTCCCAGTAGATATAACCAGATACTGTCTCACTCTGAGCCTCTGTCCCTACACCTCATTTCCTGCCTCAGAACCGAACCCTCTCGGCCTATGTACAGAGTCCCAAATTTTGGAGGAATTAATTTTGTGGGGCCACCTTTGACCCAAGGGGGCTAGAAGATGGTAGGAAAATGCTTCTTTCTTTCACCCCCTTAGGACAGTTTTGAGGTGCATTTCAGAAGGCTCCACAGAACATTCTGGAAGAACTGAGCGTTGACCACCGTGATAGTGCCTTGCATTGGCCTTCCTTGTTCCCACCCCTGCCCTCATTCTTACCTCCATAGGAACCACCTGAACCCTGACACTTGTCAGATTTGCATTTGGATTGGGGGGAGGATCCCCGGGTCCCCCGCTGCTGTGTCTCCCCTGTGCCTGCCAATCATCTCTCTCCTGAATCAATCACCACTTCTTAATTTTTATTACTATTATTACTTTTTATTTTTCCTTTTGTCGCACCTAGCGGCATGTGGGGTCTTAGTTCCCTGACCAGGGATGGAACCCATGCCCGCTGCGGTGGAAGTACGGAGTCTTAACCAGCGGCCCCCAGGAAGTCCCTCCACTTCAGTTCTTTAGTGCTTCCTGGGTGGCAAGGGACTTTCCCAAGCACGGTCTCGTCACGGTAAATTTCAGCAGGAAGAGGAAGCTATTCTAAGGCAAGGATTTCACTGCCCAGGATTGGGCTGCTAATAAGTGCTCAAGATTGAAGTCTAATTCAAGCTTTTTAACTCCAGCCCAGCTCTGGACACACTTGGCCCCACGCCAGCCTCTCTCAAAGGCAGGCTGGCAGGAAGCACCTCTGGTTGCCAAGTCTGCCAGCCTTCGGTAGCCCCAGAGTGAGAAGGAGAGTGAACGTGCTCTCTTCTTTGCAGAAGTCGGCGTGCCCTTGTGCTGCTCGGGGCCACGCTGCTCCTGGCATCTTGCACCGCCTCTGCTCTGCTCACACTGGCTCACAGCCTTCCGGTGGCAGCTCCGTCAGAAGCCAGGTAACCGCCACACTTCCCAGCCCGCCAGCTCTGTCCCTCGCCTCCCCTCAGGATGGCCAGGACCTCCCAGGCGGGGCTGCTGAACAGATGCCAGGCTCTTAGCCCTGTGCACGTCAGCTCCTGCGGAAATGTGGGCGGGAACTGTTCGGCCTGGATGGGAAAGCTCATTGCCTGTTTGTTTCCAAACCTCTGACCCTTTCAGCTGGCGCTGGGGATCTGCTCTGAGCACAGGGAGCTCACTCCTGCCCACTGAAACGCTTCTGGGAGGGAAGGGGTGCCCCCACGTGGCTGTATGGCGTTTCTCCTCCAGTGGCGAACTGCTGCTTGGAAGCTCTATTGTGGGATGGAGAGACGGAAATTTAACGAAGTTGGGGTTGCCCCTTCAAGGTCGCATGCCTAGTGAGCGGCACAGGTGTGAGCTGAACCTAGGACCTTACCCACTGCGCGAGTTTGCCTTTCCAGCGGGGTATGTGTCGCAGTTCTTCCTCGGTACCACCTGAGTCTTCTGCAGGAAAAACCGGTGAGATTTCCTGCTCAGCTCTTCCCCGTGCAGCAGTCAGGCTGATGCAGGTGGAAACCGGATGCTGTCAGTCAGCTGCTCAATCCTTCCTTTGTTCTCAGGGCAGAATCCCTGTCTGGCGGTCGTCTGTCTCTCCCCCACCCGCTGACTCTGGACCGGTCTCAGCAGCCTCCTTCCCTCCACACACCCAACAGGCTCCCTCCTCAGGGCCCTCGAACTTGCTGTTCCCTCACACGAGAACGCTGTTCCTCTAGAATCCAATCTGGGCGAGGCGATCTCCCCCACTCCCTGCAGGGGTCTGTGCGTGTCTCAGAGCAGCCTTCACTGACCTCCCAGGGTCAGCTAGCCCAGAGCCGTGCATGGCTCAGCAGTGCTCAAGGGACTGACTTCCATGCCAGCCGCTGGAAACAGCAATTTTAAAAGAAGGCAGTCATCACATTTCCTTGGGTCCCAGGTTAGAGGGGCCCAAGGGAGTTTGGAATTTCAGAAGCCAGCGTGGCCCAAGGCAGGATCAAGAGGGTGCTGTCTGCAGACCATCACATTGGCAGCCTAGTGGGTGGGACTCCACGCTTCCACTGCAGAGGGCAAGGGTGCGATCCCTGGTTGGGGAACTCAGATCCCACATGCCACACAGCATGGCCAAAAAGAAAAAAAAAAAAGTGCCCCAAATGCACTGCAAATGGAACAGATGAGTGGATGAGTGACCGAGCACACCCCGGGCTTTTAGACCAGAGAGGTGCCATGCTCTTCCCATCACAGCATCAGCTTCTGTGTGCACAGCCAGGTGGCCGAGAAGGAGGCTGGCTCCTGCTTTGCCTGTGGTTCTCAACCCCAGACGCAAATGAGAGTCACCTGTGGGTTGGGGGGCAGTGGGATGGGGGTGGGGATTGACATCTCACCCATGCTTCCAGCAAGCACCACCCTGGGCCAACTGAAGGTGAGTCTCCAGGGCTGGGGCCCAAGCCACCCAGTTTTGTGAGAGCTTCCACGAAGAGGTTCACATCTTTCAGAAGGGGTCCACTTCTGGGAACCATGTTTTTAGAGGTATCCTGACATGCCAGCCACTGGAAACAGCAATTTTAAAAGAAGGCAGTCATCACATTTCCTTGGGTCCCAGGTTAGAGGGGCCCAAGGGAGTTTGGAATTTCAGAAGCCAGCGTGGCCCAAGGCAGGATCAAGAGGGTGCTGTCTGCAGACCATCACTGAAGAAGTGAACTCCTGTGCTCCTGGAGTCTTTGGCTTTGCTGATTGCCCCAGTGAACGTCTGAGAGACTGCTTTATCCTTGTCCAGATCAAATGTAACCTTTGGCCGCATGTCCTTGTTGTTTTTCAGCGAAGAGGCAGCCACACTGTATTTCCTGGAGTACTACACGAAGCCCTACTGTCGATACGGGCCGTTCCTCGTGGGCCTCTTGCTGAGCGTTTTCATGCACCCAAACCACCAGGCGAACGTTCTCAGAACCAGGGTACATGGCTTCCCCATGCCGCGCTGTAGGAACCAGGTTCACCTGGGTCAGGCTGCCCTTGGCCAGGCTCTTCCAAAGCCCTGGGCAGGAGGCAGACTTTCGGGTACTTGCTGTGCTCTTGATGCCAGAGAATAAGAGGAACCTTGTCGTCTTCCCTGATTCTCTGCTTTCCTCTCTGAGCTCCCCTTAGAAAGCCCCAGATCCAGCACCCAGCCGGGTCCCACCCATTGGAGCCTTGGTACAGACCCAGAGAAACTTCTGATGTGGGAAAACATAGCCGGTGAGATGGCAAGGGCAAGCCACTCTTCCGGAAGGTCATGGAGACGTAGGCTGGATTTTCTTCAATAGCAAAAGCTCTTTGGCTTCTAGAAATAAGATTCTTGGTCAGATTTGATGGTTCCGTCTGGGAATCAGCTTGTGCGGTGTTTAGAGAGCTGTCACTTTACCATCCAGATGGGGTTACTTCCCTGTGGGTAATCAGTCTGGTTCACCATCCAAGGTCATAGGTCAAGCCAGAAACCTGGGTTCATCTTGGATGCCTCCTGCCTGTCGCCCGCCCTCCCCGTCCGGTCACCCACCCCCGGGGCTGTTTCTCCTACTGTCCTCTCGTGGCCTTTGCCCCTCACCTTGTTCAAGCCCGTCTCATCTCTTAGCTGGGCTTCTTCACTAGTGTTTTGCCTCTAGTCTGACGTCAAATCCACCCTCGGGGCAATCTGTCTAAAGCACTACCTTAGCCGCAGTTCAGTTCAGCCGCTCAGTCGCGACTCTGTGACCCCATGGACCGCAGCACGCCAGGCCTCCCTGTCCATCACCATCTCCCGGAGTTCACCCAGACTCATGTCCATCGAGTCAGTGATGCCATCCAGCCACCTCATCCTCGGTCGTCCCCTTCTCCTCCTGCCTTCAGCCTTTTCCGGCATCAGGGTCTTTTCACATGAGTCAGTTCTTCACAGGTGGCCAAAGTATTGGAGTTTCAGCTTCAATATCAGTCCTTCCAATGAATATTCAGGACTGATTTCCTTTAGGATGAACTGGCTGGATCTCCTTACAGTCCAAGGGACTCTCAAGAGTCTTCTTCAGCACCACAGTTCAAAAGCATCAGTTCTTCTGCATTCAGCTTTATTTATAATCCAACTCTCACATCCATACATGACTACTGGAAAAACCATAGCTCTGACTAGATGGACCTTTGTTGGCAAAGTAATGTCTCTGCTTTTGAATATGCTATCTAGGTTGGTCATGACTTTTCTTCCAAGGAGTAAATAAGTAATTTCATGGCTGCAATCACCATCTGCAGTGATTTTGGAGCCCCCGAAAAAATAAAGTCTGACACTGTTTCCACTGTTTCCCTATCTATTTGCCATGAAGTGATGGGACTGGATGCCATCATCTTCATTTTCTGAATGTTGAGCTTTAAGCCAAAGTTTTCACTCTCCTCTTTCACTTTCATCAAGAGGCTCTTTAGTTCTTCTTCACTTTCTTCATAAGGGTGGTGTCGTCTGCATATCTGAAGTTCTTGATATTTCTCCCAGCAATCTTGATTCCAGTTTGTGGAATCAAGATTCCAGCCCAGCGTTTCTCATGATGGACTCTGCATAGAAGTTAAATAAGCAGGATGACAATATACAGCCTTGATGTACTCCTTTTCCTATTTGGAACCAGTCTGTTGTTCCATGTCCAGTTCTAACTGTTGCTTCCTGACCTGCATGCAGATTTCTCAAGAGGCAGGTCAGGTGGTCTGGTATTCCCATCTCTTTCAGAATTTTCCACAGTTTGTGGTGATCCACACAGTCAAAGGCTTTGGCATAGTCAATAAAGCAGTAGATGTTTTTCTGGAACTCTCTTGCTTTTCCAAAGATCCAACAGATGTTTGCAATTTGTTCTCTGGTTCCTCTGCCTTTTCCAAACCCAGCTTGAACATCAGGGAGTTCACAGTTCACGTATTGCTTAAACCTGGCTTGGAGGATTTTGAGCATTACTTTACTAGCTTGTGAGATGTGTGCAGTTGTGCGGTAGTTTGAGCATTCTTTGGCATTGCCTCGTGCAAAACCTATTCTTATGACTTTTGTTGATCCACAAGACCTTGAGGGCAGAACATGTTCTTATGCACCTCTGAATTTCTAGCATCTGGTTTTGCAGTCACTCAATAAATGAATGGAGGATAATTTGCTTCTCAGTGAAAGAAGGGTCAAGACTTCCCTTGCACTATTAGGGGGCCGTGCTGACCCCAGATCCCCTCTGCTAGGCCCTCCTTTGATTTGTCGAGGTCCTGTGGATGCCTCATCTAATGTTCTAGAGATGAGGCCCTGGGCCTTGGAAGGCCGTGTGTTGCTTATAGCAGGAACAGGAGCTAGGGCGTCATGGGAAGCAGTGGCTCCACAGAGGCCACGTGACTTTTCCTATAGGCTGGAGTTAGGATGCTTCCTTGAAAATGCACGATCAGGTTGTACATTCTAACAGAAGGCCATTCAGAGGTGCTTTGGGACTTCTCTGTGGTCCGGTGGTTAAGAATCCACCTTGCAATGCAGGGGACATGGGTTCGATCCCTGGCGTGGGAAGATTCCACATGTCTCAGAGCAGCTAAGCCCGGTTACCAAGCCTACCGAAGCAGGTGAGCCTTGAGCATGGGCTCCACTGGAAGCCCCTGCAAGGAGAAGCCCACACACGGGAGCAGCTCCTGCTCAACGGGACCAGAGAAAGCCCTCGTGCCTCTCCAGACGCACGTCTCCACTCTCCCATTCCTTCCGCCATGCTGTGTCCCCAGGGGTGGGCGCGGCCAGGTGTGGGCTGTGTGCGGCCCAGGTGTGGGCTGTGTACGGGGGGCTCTCATGTTTATGGGGGCAGAACTCATCCAGGAGCCCTGTTTGGCTGAGGAACAGAGTGGGCGGTTCGGAGTGGGGGGGGGCGCGACTAGGGCACCCCTTTTCCCTTTTCTTTTACCTGTGAAAACGATTCTGAATTCACTCTAAGTTGCAACAGTAGTAGAGACCTCGTGAATCCTCGACCCTCGTTTCCCTGCCAGGATGATCCCAGCCAAGACACTGACGCTGACACAATCCATCGGCCACAGGCCCACCCGTTTCACGCGCACGCGCCTGTGTGTGCGCACTTTTGTGCAGCTTTATCAAGTCTGTAGGTGTGTGTAACCCCCACCACCATCAAGGTGCAGAGCTCCCCCCCACCACAAAGGTCACCCTCGTGTACGGGGCCACACACCCCACCGGTCCCACCCCGCCCCCACCCTCACCCTTCCCAGCCACTCAGCTGAACCGTCTGTTCCAGTCCAGCCCGGGCCCTGATCGAGGTTCTCCAGTAGAGCCTGGAGGTGACTGGTGGCACGCAGAACGTCAGGGTAACGGGCGACGCGCGGCGCGGCCAGGGCGGGCTGTGAGCGGGCCTCTCCTCTCCCCCAGGGGCGGGCGCTGCTGGGCTGGGCGTGCGCCCTGTCCACCCTGCTGCTAGTGGTCGCCCTGGCCTACACGGTGGATGACGTCTCCCCCACCTCGTCCCGCGCCGCTGCCGCCTACCAAGGCCTCCACCGGACCCTGTGGGCGGCGGCCGTGGGCTGGGTCCTGTTTGCGTGTCAGGAAGGCTACGGAGGTAGGTGCGGCGTGGGGCTTGCGCGGGGCTCACACGCTGATCTGTTAAGGGCAACGACGTGAGAACATGTGTACACGGGCGAGTGCTGACCGATGAGTGACTGACAGGGGCTCAAAACACCCTTTGTCTACATATCTGGGGAAACCCACCCGTACATTCTGGAGAGGGAGGTGGCAACCTGTTCCAGTGTCCTTGCCTGGGAAATCCCATGGACGATTTTCCACCCCTCAAATCCCAGGAGGAGCCTGGTGGGCTGTAGTCCATGGGGTTGTTCTATACGTGGAATGTTTCGTGCTCAGAGGTTGAAACCACACTAAGGAAATAAACTGGCTGTAAACTCAATATTTTGGCTTCCCTGGTAGCTCAGACGGTAAAGTGTCTGCCTACAATGTGGGAGACCCAGGTTCGATCCCTGGGCCGGGAAGATCCCCTGGAGAAAGAAATGGCATCCTACTCCAGTATTCTTGCCTGGAAAATCCCATGGACTGAGGAGCCTGGTAGGCTACAGTCCATGGGTCGCAAAGAGTTGGACATGACTGAGCAACTTCACATTCAAACTCAACATTGAGCAGCTCTTATTATTATTACATGTTTACAGTGGGGAGTTGACGTTTGTTTTGTTTTTGGCTTTGGCTTACCTGTTTTAGTACATTCTCCAGGAGGCGATAGTGGTAAAGAAACTCCCTGCCCATGTAGGAGATGCAAGAGCTCAATCCCTGGGTCGGGAAGATCCCCTGGAGAAGGAAATGGCAACCCCCTCCAGGGTTCTTGCCTGGAGAATCCCATGGACAGAGGAGCCTCGTGGGCTACAGTCCACAGGGTCGCAAAGAGTCAGACACAACTGAAGCAACTTAGAGCACACTTAAGAATATGGACTTTCTTGGTGCTCTGAGGGTTAAGACTCAGCCCTTCCAATGCAGGCGATGAGTTTGATACCTTGTCAAGGAACTAAGATCCCATAGGCCGCATGGCACAGCCAAAAAAAAACAACCAGAAAATATATAATGAATAAAGACCGTTTTAGAAGAAGGTTCGCAGACTCAGGGGCAGGACCCAGAGGGAGCTGCAGTGACCCCCCGCATCCCCAGGCGCAGGAGCGGCTCACCGCTCCGGGATCGGTGCCTGTCCCCCAGGTCTGGTGAACCGGCTGCTCTCCTGCGGCATCTGGACTTGCCTGGCCAGCATCAGCTACGCTTGCTACCTGGTACACCCCACCCTCATCATCCTCTACAACGGGCTTCAGGAGACGCTGATTCACTACACAGACCTCAACATGGTGAGGCTGCCCCACCCCCCAGCTGGATGCGGCATCGCCTTTGTTCTCTCCCGGAACAGTGCAGACTATTGGCTTCACTAGAAGCTTCTGCTCTGTTTATTTCTCAAAAGCCTATTGTCCTTTGTTTTATTGGAGGGAGGGCTTCAGTACAGGGTAGTATCGTCTTTCCTTCTCTTTATTTTTAACATTTGCGGCTGTTTGTCTTACAGATCTATTTAGCCAGGGTGGGGCCTTTTAGGGTCCAAACACAACCAGAATCTCCTGTTAAGACTGTGTCCACGCCGTCCCTCTCTCTCTCTAGTTCTATCTCTTCTTGGGACACTGCTTGCTGACCTTCATCGCTGGGCTGGTCCTGACGCTGTGCATTGAGAAGCCATGCCAGGATCTGAAGTGGTGCCTGCTGAAAGCAGTGCCCACAGGGCCAAGAGCTTCCAGAGCAACCCTGGAGAGTGGATGACCCTTGGTGGGAGGTGACGAGCAAAGCCAAGGGTGGCTTCGTTTACGTCACACACGCTTGTGTTTCTTAAACGGTGTGAATCTGATTTTGTGAATATCTAAGGTAGACAAGTTCTCTGTGTTTATTATATAAAAGTGTTCTGTGATAATCTGTTTAGTATTTATAGCATGATAACTGGCCCCGATGCAACTTTTTAGCAAAAAAATAAAAATAAAAAATCTAGATTTTTGGGGGTTTTTTTGGTCTACATGTATTTTCTTTATCACTGATCATTAAAAAGCATCAAATGTAGTGAATTTAATATACTCTTAGGTTAAAATGCTTGCTTTTCTTGGTAAAATCACAGTACATCCTCTGCACATTGTAATTGTTTTTGTGTTACTATAATGCCTTCATAGACTCATAAGTTTATTCTGGATGGTATGATCCACTGTGTACACAATTCATGGGTTTGTCATTATAGGCATTTCAAGCATGATTCATTTTATAAGAGGGCATATGCTATGAGTTGAATTGTGGCCCCTGGAAAAGATAAAAGAAGTCCCAATTCCCCGGTGCCTTAGCAAGTGACCTTATTTGCAGATCCGGTAATCGAGTTAAAGTGAGATCATGAGAGGGATTTCCCCGGTGGTCCAGTGGTTAAGACTCCACCTTCCAGTGCAGGGGGTGTGGGTTCCAGCCCTGGTTGGGAACAACGGTTCCACATACTGCAGGGTATGGCCAGAAATTTTAAAATAATAATAATAAAATAAAATTAACTACCTTAAGTATGAGGCTTCCCAGGTGGCTCCAGTGTTAAAGAATCCACTGCCAATGCAGGAGACACGGGTTTGATCCCTGGGTCAGGAAGATCCCCTGGAGGAGGGCATGGCAACCCACTGTAGTATTCATGCCTGGAGAACCCCTTTACAGCGGAGCCTGGCGGGCCACAGTCCATAGGTTTGCAAAGGGCTGGACACGACCGAAGCGATTTAGCAGGCACGCATGCCCCTTAAAGACATCATTTTAAAAACCGAGATCACGGGGGTCGGGGCGTGGCTGGCCCTCATCCAGTGTGACTGGAGTCCTTATGCAAAGCGGCGGTCGGCACAGAGACGGACGATGCGGAGACACAGGGGGCGATGGCCGTTCCAGGCCCAGGAGCACCAGGGGCTGCCGGCGACGCAGGGACGGGGCGAGGCGGGAGGCCTCCCCCTGGCGCCTGAGGGCAGCGGGGCCTGCCCCCGCCTTGACTGCGGACGCGCCGCCTCCGGGACAGTGGGATGCTGCCTGTCTGTCGCTCTGAGCCGCGGGGGTGGGGAGAGAAGCCCCCGTGTTGGGGGACGGCGTCTGGGGGCGGGGGCTCCTGCAACTGAGCCACGAGCGGCCACAAAGCCCGCGGACAGCGGGGCCTGGCGGGCTGCGTCCCCGGGGCAGCAGAGGGTCGGGCGGAGCGAGGGACTGACGCTTTTTTCACTTTCGTCCCTACTTACCTGTGTCTAACATCACCTGTAACAGCGCCTTCTGTGTACTGAACAGTCGAAGGACTCTGAACACCCACGGGTGCGCAGGAGCTTCTTGGCACGGCATGCCCTTAGCTGCCCTTCAAGGGGCGTGGGGCGTGGGGCGGGCTGCAAACCCGGCGCCCTGCGACAGCCGACGGCTGGCCTTGTCCGTCCCCAGGGGGCCCCCCCAGCCCCGGCTCCGGAGCTCTGCTCTGCGGGCAGGATCTGACCGCGGGAGGAGCCTGGCCCACCCGGCCTGGCCTGAAATCGGCCCCGGTGGCTGCCTGGGCGTCTGCGGAGTTCCTCGGGGTCCTCGGGTGCCCCCTGGTGGCCGGCTCGGCACCTGCGCCCTGACTTAACGGCCTCGCGGGAGATCCTGCGGGAGGACGGAAGGAACGGGGCCGTCCTCCCGCGGACCCCAGTGGGGACGACTCGCCTGCCAACACTGCTTGGCAGCCTGATCGCCAAATGCATCTTTATGAGGCCGAAAACCTGGGGCCCCTGGAAACAGCTTTCCGATTACCAACAGACACTGCGAATTTTTTTTTTTTAAATAAGAAAAAAATACTCCCCCTACAATTGCAATTTCACGCAACATAAAGTAGGGATAAAGAAGTCCAATTCTGTTCTGGCTATTGTTCCAACCCACAATTCCCTAGAATTTTATGAGTTATGGAATGCGTGGACATTATTCGGATTCTGTCCTTGGGAGGGCGACTGAACAGCAACAAAATAAATCGTGGGAAAGCATATAACGCTTAGGAGACCGTAGGAAACTCGAGCCCTGTCTGGCTGTTTGAAGATAACAAGGACTTACTAATTTTTTAATCTGATAAATGGTATATTGGGTATGCATTTTTAGAGTTCTTATCTGTTAGAAGCAAACTGAAATATTTGTGGACAAAATGATATAAAGTGTAGTATTTATCTCAAAATAATATCATGAGGAAGCGGGAAAGATGAAACGAGATTAGCCATTTAGTGACAGTTTTAGAAGCTGGTGACAGGTATGTGGGACCTCATTATACTATTTATTTTTGTGTATGTCTGAAGTGTGTGTAATAACAAACACATTTAGAGAGGCAGAAGGATCAGTATAGAGTAAGTGTGGATTGATGGGCGTCTCCTCTAGTTCCTGGAATCCGTGTTTCATCCCCACATACCTGCCTGTAGGAAAAAACAGTTCACATCTTGTACACACTGCCATATCAAAAATGGATAAGCACCAAAGACCTACTATAGGAACTCTGCTCCATAATCTGTAACAAGCTACCTGGGAAAGGAGTTTGAAAAAGAATAGATAGATGTACAACTGAACCACTTTGTTGCGTCTGAGGCACATTGTTAATCAACTGTTGTTCAGTGGCCGAGTCGAGTCTTTGCGACCCCAGGCTCCTCTGTCCTCCACTATCATCCCAAGTTTGCTCAGGTTCATGTCCACTGAGTCGGTGATGCCATCCAACCATCTCATCCTCTGCCGCCCCCTTCTCCTTTAGCCTTTGGTCTATCCCAGCATCAGGGTCTTTTCCAGTGAGTCAGCTCTTCATATCAGGTGGCCAAAGTATTTGAGCTTCAGCTTCACCATCAGTCCTTCCGATTAGGAAGGACTAATCAGGGTTGATTAATCAGCTATACTCCAATATAATACAAAAAGTTAAAAAAAAAAAAAACCCCCAAATTATTCCTGAAGCTGCCACAGTCAAAACATTTCTATTCCTGAAAATGCTTATACGGGTTATATTTCAGTTTCGCCTTGCATCTGCTGAGCTGTATCATTGATAATCTCTAAGTTGTATGCCACCATGGAGAAAGCCATTTAGGCGAGGAATAGGAAAGCTTCGTAAAATCACAACAGTATTCGTCTTAAAAAAAATAGGTCACATCAGCAATCTAGGGTCCCCGCCAATGACTCTACAGGAATTCTGGCCTAAGTGCCTCCCGGCCGGCTTCGGGGGTGTCCAGGGGCGTCTGGAGAAAGCTGGGGCTCCGCGTCGCCTTCGCTAGCGAGCTGGCTCTCCTGTGCCCCCGCCCCCACCAAGCAGCTCCTGAGGGCTGCTCGCCCGGGCCTGGCCTCCCGTGCCCGCTGATGCCCACGCCTCGGCCCCCAGCAGCCCGCCTTCCCCGTGGCTCGTCTGCACAGGGTGCGCGCGGGGCGGGCTCGCGGCTCGGGCCGCTGGGTCCATTCCGAGCACGAGCGGCTCCCCCCCCGGACCCCCTCACCCCCACTCGCGCCACCCAGCTCTCTCCCTCAGCCGTCGACGCCGGGCGCTCGTCGTGCGTTCGTGGCAACCTCTCTTGCGGGTTTTCCTCTAAGAGAAGTCCGTCTCCCGTGGATGCCCTGAGTCCAGGGGCGCTGGTGTGGGGCGCCCTGCGTGGCATTGCTCCCTCTCTCCATCTGTCCCGGTTCAGCAGTGCGTCCCTCCTCATCACCGTGACCGCCACACGCTGATGAATAAATGTGGTAAATAAATGTCAGCTGACACACGGATAGAATCAACCCTTTCTCTTAGCTGAGGTTGTTTCCTGTTTCTCAGGAGGCTTCTGGTACAGATAGCCAGGCTTTGTCAGCTAGGTTTCAGATACGTTGAATTTTCTAAGAATCCTCCCCTCAAATGACCGAACCAGACCCCTTCCAGTGAAGCTCAAAGTTGAGAAGCCCCAGGGCATCTGAAGGGTCCAGAAGCCTTTAGAACTTTAATCCCTCACCCCCAAGTGGAATTTAAATCAACCCTGTGCCGATATAGGCTGAGAAGCGCCCACTTTTGGGAAACCACCCAACATTTGTGCCCCTTCCTCTTTTGCTGAACAGACTCTGAGTTTTTCCAGTATCAATGTGCCCAGGCAGAGGGAAAGACGTGTATTTAGTACAAGACGGTTTCATCCGCCTGTGTGCTGGTGGTTGTTCCAAAGATTTTGGACGATTTCACACTTTAAACGTCGCCGCCAGCCAGCTCACCCCTTTTCAGCGCTAATGCTGCTCTGCCGCGTGCATCTATGCCGCCGATGCTTCCCCGTTCTCCAGTTGGTAGGTAGACATTTGGTTTGTTTCCGCTTTCCCTTGGGGCACACATGGCTGTAACCAGCTCCTTGTGTGTGCTTCCTCATGGAAATGCATTCCGTTTCCAGAGCGTATAGTCAGGAGAGGCGTTGCAGGGTTATGGGGTGTGTGTATATTCAACCTGAGCTTCCCTGGTGGCTCACATGCTGAAGAATCCGCCTGCAATGCAGGAGACACGGGTTCAGTCTCTGGGTTGGGAAGATCTCCTGCAGAAGGGAACGGCAACCCACTCCAGTAGTCTGGCCTGGAGAATCTCCATGGACAGAGGAGCCTGGCGGGCTACAGTCTATGAGGTTGCAAAGAATCAGACATGACTGAGCGAGTAACACTTTCACTTTAATATTCAACCTTTCTTGATAATGACACACAATTTCCTAAAGTGATTTTCCAAACATACACCTCCACTAGTGGTAATAGGGGATAGAAACTATTACTCCGAATCCTCCCCTTGATACTACTGACTTGTTATTAATCATTTACTATCAAATCCTGGATAAGAGTATGGTAGCATCTCCTCAATTCACTGTGTGTATCCCTGTCTACCAGTGGGGGTGAGTATTCTCAGTGTGTGTTTTGGCCATTGAGAGTTTCTCTTTTCTGGGCTGATTGCCTATCATTGCTCATTCTTCTATGGGATATGTGTCTTTTCATTATTGATTCCAAGATGTCCTTTATGTAATCTGAAGACTAATCCTTTGTTGATTGTGTTGCAAATATGTTCTCCAGTGCTATGTCGCTTCAGTTGCATCCAACTCTTTGCAACCCTATGGACCATAGCCTGCGAGGCTCCTCTGTCCATGGGGTTCTCCAGGCAAGAACACTGGTGTGGGTTGCTGTGTTCTGCTCCAAGCTGTAGAAACTTCATCTATGATATGAATGCTTTACTTTTTAACACAGACAACATTATCAGTCCTTTCTTTTGGGGTTGCCCTTTTCGCATCTTGTTCATAAAATCCATAGCACCATTCTTTTGCATCTTCTCCATGGGGGGAGAAAAGCTCCCATGTAAGTTCCTGATCTCATGCTGTGAATCCTTTGAGTTCTTTGTAAGCTGCAATTTGTAAGATTAGAGCAGGAGTGGGGGTGATTTTGCCTCTCCAGGAAAAGATTTGGTAATGCCTCCAGACATTTCTGTTATTTTTTAGTGGGCAGAAGGCATGGGATGCTGCCAAGCAGGGGGCTGGGGAGGGGTGGATTGGGAGTTTGGGATTAGCAGATGCGAACTATTGTATTTATACATACGATGGTTAAACAACAAGGTCCTACTGTAGAGCACAAGGAACCATATTCAACATCCTGTGATAAACCATAAGGGAAAATAATTTTAAAAGAATGTATATAAATATATAACTGAATCACTTTGCTGCTCAGCAGAATCTCACAGAACCTTGTAAATCAGCTCTGTTGTCGTTCAGTGGCTAAGTACCGTCCGACCCTCTGCGACCCCGTGGACTGCCGAGCACAGGCTTCCCCGTCCTTCGCCACCTCCCTGAGTTTGCTCAGACTCGTGTCCATGCAACCCTCTCGTCCTCTGGCATGATGCTGCCTCCTGGGATGGCAGAGGGTGCCTTAGGGCTAACCCCCGCTGTTCTTGGGTGGGACTATTGCCCACCGGAAGGTCGGGGCTGCGCTAACCTGGCTGATGGGCCTCCGGAAGAGGAACGCTCTACCTGTTGCTGGAGGGCTTCTGCTCCTCAGCGGAGGTCATTCCTGGGGCCAGGAACTAGGGAAGAGGAAGTCCTAAGACCGGAGAATCGAACGAAGAGGTGAGTACAGTTGAGAGAGACCTCGAATACTCCCCCTTGTTCAAGGCTGTATTGTCACAAAGTTCAGTGAAGGTGAGAGTTACCTGGCCGTTTTGATAAAAGTCAGGTTCCTGATTCCTGCTTGTTCACAACGGAAGCAGGTGATTCCGCTGACCACACCTGAAGAGACACTGATGTTGATGTGGAGGGGGAGGATGTTCCAAAACACGCTACCAGGAGTTCAGGGCATTAGAGGGATGCTCACCACAGGGAGAGGGATGAGGAGGAGGCTGCCACCCACGGGCGCCTCTGCCAGCACAACGGAAGCAGGTGACTCCGCTGACCACACCTGAAGAGACACTGATGTTGATGTGGAGGGGGAGGATGTTCCAAAACACGCTACCAGGAGTTCAGGGCATTAGAGGGATGCTCACCACAGGGAGAGGGATGAGGAGGAGGCTGCCACCCACGGGCGCCTCTGCCAGCGGTGCCCGTTGCCATAGCAACAGGAGCCGGAGCTAGAGGCCCGCCCGCTTCCACTTCTTTCTCCAGAAACGCGGTGCCCGGCGGCTGCAGAGGGGGAGCCCGCTGACATGCGGGGCACCAGCCGTCTTGCTCAGCTGGTTGGTAAGAGCCTCGTACACAGTGGTGGGTCTCCAGTGACAGTCACATGGGGTACAATCATTGTCGCACTTGGGGCTCCCTTCGAGAGGATTTTACGGGTAACCTTGCCCCAGGCTGCGTCAACTCTTCGGCGCTCTCGCTCCTTCCGAGAGTTCAGTCATCCAGCCAGGTGGTTAGTTGCTGCGTAGGAATTACCGAAGACCCCAGACCCCGAGGCTCTCTCCTTTCAGGAACGCAACGTTGCGCTCACCGCGAGGATGTCTCTCTCCTGCGTGGGGCCACCGCACCATATCGGTCCTCTGCCTGGTTTCAGCATCATCCTGTCCTCCTTAGTCCTCTGGTCCCAGGGCAGCACCTGGACAGCCATGGATGGGAAGCTGCTGTAGAGAACCAAGCAGGTCCAAGAGATTTTCCGGCGAATACAAGAGGAGCAGCGGGATTAAAAAGATACTCATTTATTTGGCGTGCTGGGTCTTAGTGGCGGCACGTGGGACCTTCAGTCTGCTGTGGGGCCCAGTTCCCCAACCAGGGCCTGAACCCAGGCCGCCGGCACTGGGAGTGCCGAGTCCCAGCCCCCGAGCACCAGGGAAGTCTCCCAGCAGAATTTTTGTGTTTATCTCACCTCTGCCTTCCAAATCTTTCCTCGAATATCAAATCAGTGCCCAGGACACGTGTCTACCCTGAGCTTCGAGAATAACCCTGCAGTCCCACGGCACCTCCATATCCGTGACCCTTTAACTTTTGATCTCATGATCTCTTAACACCTCCAAAATTATTTGGGACCCATAGAGCCTTTGTTTATGATGAGGGTTATACCTGCTGATATTATTGCTTTAGAGACTGAAACTGAAAAAGAAATAGTATTGATTTAAATACAACGAAAAATTTATTGAGAGTCCCTTGAACTGCAAGGAGATCCAACTAGTCCATCCTAAAGGAGATGAGTCCCGGGTGTTCTTTGGAAGGAATGATGCTAAAGCTGAAACCAGAACTTTGGCCACCTGATGCGAAGAGTTGACTCACTAGAAAAGACTCTGATGCTGGGAGGGATTGGGGGCAGGAGGAGAAGGGGACAACAGAGGATGAGATGGCTGGATGGCATCACCGACTTGATGGACGTGAGTCTCAGTGAACTCCGGGAGTTGGTGATGGACAGGGAGGCCTGGCGTGCTGGAATTCATGGGGTCGCAAAGAGTTGGACACAACTGAGCGACTGAACTGAACTGAACATGTTTTTATGAAAAGATACCTATATTTTCAAGAGCAGAGTTNCAGTGAACTCCGGGAGTTGGTGATGGACAGGGAGGCCTGGCGTGCTGGAATTCATGGGGTCGCAAAGAGTTGGACACAACTGAGCAACTGAACTGAACTGAACATGTTTTTATGAAAAGATACCTATATTTTCAAGAGCAGAGTTAACGAGAAAGCCACTGTGTCAGTTTACAAATCTCTGTAATTTCCAGTTTAACGGAGACACATCTGCTTCTCCTGCTTTTAGTCGCAATATCACACATAGTGTAGATTCTGGAAAATTCAGTGTATACTCATGAGGGAATGGGGGGATAGAAGAGGAAATAATGTCCTAGTATTATTATGCAAAAAGTTTTGATCTTGTGGATCCCCTGGAAGGCTGTTAGGGACTCCAGGTTGTGGGGGGAAGGGTGGGCACCAAGATCATATTTTGAGAAATACTGCTTCAAAATAATATGCAATTAAAGCCATAAATGACTCTGGTCATAAATGTGCTTACTCACTCAGTCACGTCCTACTTTCTGCGACCCCATGGACTGTAGCCCGCCAGGCTCCTCGGTCCATGGGATTCTCCAGGCAAGAATACTATCCTTCTGGAACCTCCCTCCCACCTCCCACCCCATCCCACTCGTCCAGGATGTCAAGGGCACTGGTTTGAGCTCTATGGGTCACATACACCAAACGCCCACGGGCTGGTTCACGTAAGTGACGTATATGTTTCACTGCTTCTCTCTCAGTCCGTCCCACCCTCTGCTTCCCCTGTTTCCACAAGTCTGTTCCCTGTGTCTGCATCGCCAGGGCCGCCCTGCAAATAGGTTCGTTAGTTCATAGTTCACCATCTCTCTAGATCCCACGCATATGTGGTCAGTTCAGTTCAGGCGCTCAGTCGTGTCCGACTCTTTGTGACCCCATGAATTGCAGCACGCCAGGCCTCCCTGTCCATCACCAACTCCCGGAGTTCACTCAGACTCACGCCCATCAAGTCGGTGATGCCATCCAGCCATCTCATCCTCTGTCATCCCCTTCTCCTCCTGCCCCCAATCCCTCCCAGCATCAGAGTCTTTTCCAATGAGTCTACTCTTCGCATGAGGTGGCCAAAGTACTGGAGTTTCAGCGTTAGCATCATTCCTTCCAAGGAAATCCCAGGGTTGATCTCCTTCAGAATGGACTGGTTGGATCTCCTTGCAGTCCAAGGGAC
>SJYT01083327.1:2150-18037 GCA_006410635.1 Cephalophus harveyi
ATTGATTTAAAATGTTTACAAGTATGTTAACATGAAAAATATTTATGCATCACTATTAAGAGGCAGTTTTTAAAAACTGTGTAATAACATAATCCAAAAATATTTTCTTTTCTGTTTTGTGCAGAGAGACTGTACATCTATTTATGTGAAGAGAGAGAGAGATATCACATACTATTTCACCAAACTATTAACATTTATGTTAAGGTCATGAAATTATAAGTTATTTTATTTTATATTTTACTGCTGCAACTTTCCATATTTTCTTCTGAGTCATAATTCACATAACACAAAATTCACCATTTTAAAGTAGACACTTGAGGGGTTTGTAGGGTATTCACTATGCTATGCAACCATCAATATTAATTCCAGAACATTTTCATCAACACTAAGAGAGTTCCTGTAACTATCAGTGATTAGTCCCAATCCTTCTCTCTCCCCTTCCCACGGTAACTGCTAATCAACTTTCAATCTATATGCAGATTTAAATGGTTTAATATAGACATTTCATGTAAATGGAATATGTGGCCTTTGTGTTAGACTGCTTTCATTTAGCATAATTTTTAATGTTATACTACATCCATGTTGTAGCATATATAAGTACGTCAAACATTTTTATAGTTAAATAATATTCCATTGTATGAATATACTACACTTGCTTTATCTACTCATCAGCTAGTGGACATTTGGGTTAATCTCACATTCTTGCAATAATGAATAATGATGATATGAGCATTAATGTACAATATTTTGTGTTAACAGTAGCTTTCAATTCTCTTGTTTGTATATCTAGGAGAACTTTTAAGGGACCACCACATTGTTTTCCATAATGTACTCACCATTTTGCATTCTCACCAAAAATGTATAAGGGCTCTGATTTCTGCACATCCTCACCAAAACTTGTTATTATCAGTTTTTCTCATCATAGCCATCCTAGTGGTAAGTAGGGGTTTCCACTGTAGTTTTGATTTGCATTCCCAAGTCAGGAAGCAACCGTTAGAACTGGAACTGGAACAACAGACTGGTTCCAAATAGGAAAAGGAGTATGTCAAGGCTGTATATTGTCACCCTGCTAGGAGATCAGCCCTGGGTGTTCATTGGAAGGACTGATGCTGAGGCTGAAGCTCTAATACTTTGGTCACCTCATGTGAAGAGTTGACTCATTGGAAAAGACCCTGATGCTGGGAGGGATTGGGGGCAGGAGGAGAAGGGGAAAACAGAGGATGAGATGGCTGGATGGCATCACCAGCTCGATGGACATGAGTTTGAGTAAACTCTGGGAGTTGGTGATGGACATGGAAGCCTGGTGTGCTGTGATTCAAGGGGTCGCAAAGAGTTGGACATGACTGAGCGACTGAACTATACTGAACTGAAAATCTAATGATGCTGAGCATCTTGTGCTTATTGGATATCTGCGTATCTTCTTTGAAGAGAAGGATGGTCTGAGGAGGGAGGTGGGAGGGGGGTTCAGGATGGGGAACACATGTGCACCAGTTGTGGATTCATGTTGATGTATGGCAAAACCAATACAATATTGTAAAGTAATTAGCCTCCAGTTAAAATAAATAATTTTTTAAAAGAAAAAAATTATTCAAATCCTGTGTCAGTTTTTAAATTGGGGTCTTCACAGTTTTCTTTTTATTTTTAAGTTATGGTTGGGGTAAAGATTAACCCTAGTTTTTATATGTTCTATATACTAGACTTATCAGATATTTAATTTTTAAATATTTTCTCCCATTATGTAGATTATCTTTCACTATCTTGATAGTGTCCTTTGACAAACAAAACTTCTTAATTTTGATAAAGTCCAATTTTTTCCCCCCTATGGTTGGTTTGTGCTTTTGGTGTCTTATCTAAGAAACTTAGATTATCTTACCTATGTTTCCTTGCAAGTTTTATAGCTGTTTCTCTTTTTTAATTAGTGTATTTTTGGCTCCATTGCGTCTTAGTTGCATGAGGCATGTGGGCTTCTCTCTAGCTGTAGCACTGGAGTTCCAGAGCCTGTGGACTCTATAGTTGTGGCTTAGTTGCCCCTCGGCATGTGGGGTCTTAGGTCCCAGACTAGGGATCAAAGCTATATCCTCTGCACTGGAAGACAGATTCTTAACCGCTGGACCACTAGAGAAGTCCCAAGTTTTATAGTTTTAGCTTTTATATTTAGATTACTGATCTATTTTGAGTTAATTTTTGCATATGGTAGTATACACATTGAAGTAAGGTAGATACTTACTTATAATAGCACTATTTAGAAGGAAATGGCAATGCACTCCAGTACCATTGCCTGGAAAATCCCATGGACAGAGAAGCCTGGTAGGCTACAGTCCATGGGGTCGCAAAGAGTCGGACACGACTGAGCGGCTTCACATTCACATTAAAAAGATTATTTTCTCTAGACTGAATAATTTTGGCACCCATGTTAAAATCAACCAGGCATAGACAAATGGGTTTTATTCTGGACTGTCAATTTTTTTCACTTATCTATCAGAATGCATATATTGGTATGCTTAATTGTTTTCCACAGATCTCTGAGACTCTATTGACTGTTCTTCATTCTTTCTTTCTTTCTATTCCTTAGGTTGGATAATTCAAGTAGATCTACCTTCAACTTACTGTCTTTTTCTGCTTGCACAGATACGTTTTTGAGTCCTTATGAAATTTTCATTTCAGTTGTCCTTTCCAAGTATAAAATTCCTATTTGATTCCTTTTCATGAATGTTATCAATTGATATCTATTGATATGAGGAATTGTTCTCATATTTTCCTTTATCTCTGTAGACATGTTTTTTTGTTGTTGTTGCTTGTTTGTTTGCTTAGCTTGCTGAGCATATTTAGAACAGTTATTTTAAATCCATCATCTTACTAGAAAGTCTATAGTCTTGGCTTCCTCAAGCATAGCTTCTATTGATTTCTTGTATTCCTGTGTATCGTCCATATTTTCTTCTTTCTTTGTATACATCCTATTTTCTTCTGGAAAATTATCTTCCAGTTGAATACTGAATATTTCTAAAATTATAATGTGGCAAGTCTGGAAATCAGATTTTCCTACCCATTATTTATTGTGGTTACTGCTTGTAGTTATTATTTGTTTAGATGACTTGTTGAACTAATTCTGTAAAGTCTGTCTTTTCATGTGTGGCCCCTGAAGTCACCTCTCCAATAGTTCAGTGGTCACCAAATGACTGGACAGAGATTTCTTTGAACATCAATAACCAAACATCTACCAGTCTTTGACAAGAGGCTCTGTATATGTTGGCCACACCCTCAGCACTTGGCCACGTAGCTTGCTAGCCTGCCTTTATTTCTTGCTCCAACAAAGCTTCAGCGTCAGCAGGGTATGAGAACTTAGGGTATCTCGTGAGGTCTTTCCTCAGCCTGTGGGCAGCCCTTGCCATTTACACAGAAGTCGAGATTCTCAGGAAAACACTGGGGCTTTCCAAAAACATTAATGATTTCAAATTCCTTGGCTATTTCTCCCAAGCAGTTTTGATTAGTCTATTACTTCCCTCAATTCTAATAAATGGCCTCTGATAAGAGTAGCTAACACATTAGCCTGTAAGTTTTCCACAAGGGGCCTCCCTGGTAGGCTCAGTGGTAAAGAATCTGCCTGCAATGCAGGAGCCACAAGAGATGCAGGTTCAGTCTCTGGGCCGGGAAGATCCGGAGGAGGGCGTGGCAACTCCCTGGAGAACCCCCTCGACAGAGGAGCCTGGCAGGCTACAGTCCATGAGGTCGCAGAGCCAGACACAACTACAGGGGCTCATCATGCACGCACACATTTTCAACAAATGCTCCTTGGGAAGCAATTTCAGCAGTAAGCTAATTTTGAATTAAGGAAAAATAAAGACAAATCTTTTGAGCCAGTTTTCTCAAAAGTCACCAGACAGGGCAGAAAAAAATAATTAACAATTCTTCTGAATGATAAGAATTAATTAATTACAATTCTTCTGAATGAAGTGTGTTCTGCTTCTTCAAGTATTGAAAATGTGGAGTGTCATTTCCACAGCTACTACTGAGCTTAGGTACAAAAGATGGGGAAAAGGAAGTTAAAATTCCATAAAGTTTATTGTTCTTACTTAAAATCCACCATTTTCCTTGAAAAAGCATTCTCTTGCTGTAAACCTTTGGTTACTTTCCACAGCAAAAGTTGATTCTGAAAGTTTTTGACCATTTTTATGGCTTTTATGCGAGAGAAGAATTTGGTGCTCCTCACTTTGAAATTTTTGCCACCACTGTTCCATATTTTTATGTTAATGTAACACTAGCTTTTGTCTATGTTTAATTTACATATAATCACTAAGTCAAATAACTTTTTCCTAGTTAAGTGTGTGCATAATATGAGGGGAAAGTGAGTTTGTTGAACAAGGCCTTAAAATATGAATTTGCTCTTTTTGAAAATTTTGTTACTCTTAACAGCTCTATAATCAGATAAATCCTTTAAAGTAAAATATGAAAAATATACTTCTTAAAGGTATTATCCCAGAAATTTCTTAATCATCAGCGTTATCTTTATACAAATAATTTAGGACGCACCTGTCTAATCCAATATAAAATAGGTTAAAACAGATTTATTACACCTAAGACTTAACATTATAAGGTCACATCTGTGATGAAAAACATTGCCATGAAAAAATAAATTTATTTTAAGACATTAAGGATGCAAAAAAATTTAATGATGCTAGTAAGACAACCAATTTTCCAGAGATTGGGTGAAATAGCATTTGGCCAGATGCACAAAAAATGGAGGGGAGGCAAGGATAGATATTATCCAATTGAAAAATAAGCACTTTCCTTGTGATATAAACAGATGTTTGGGACATTAATCAAACATATATATCTTAATAAAATTGTGAAACATACATTAACAAACAGGCTCTCATGTGAATTGCAATAGTGAAGTATGTATAAGTAGTAAGGTACTAATAAGATCAAAAGGATTTCTTGATTTATTTTTACCATTTTAAAAGGCCTCCTGGATTCACAGACTCTCCTGGTGACAGGAAGTAGAGAACTGACTGAAAGCAGACTGCCACCAAAGAAGAATGAAATGTATCAGATAGAGATGACAGCTTGGGAGAATGGACACTGAATACACTTTTGAACGGAAAGAAGAATATGGAAAACAAGACAACCAGAGAAGTGAGACCACCAAACCACTCGATGAGGGACAGATCTACGACATAATTTCCCAAATGGTCACACACTTGAGAGACTGAGAATTCAAACTGCACCTTTCAGGCCAAGTTTGTTCACATTTACTTACTAAAAATTATTTATAGTGTCTCTTTTTTGTGTTTGTACTTTACTACTAAATATACTTACCTGTATGTCTCAATTCTAAGATAAACAAAATTTGTGCTTATTATGAAATGAGTCAGTTCAGACCGCCATAACAAAATACCACAGACTTGGTAGCTTAAAAGCCAGAAATTTCTTTTCTCACAGTTCTGGAGGCTGGATGTCCAAGTTGAGAGTCCCAGCATAGTCAGGTTGTGGTGAAAGCCTTTTTTTCTGCCTTTTCAACGTGTCCTTGTGGACACTAATCCCATCAAGAAGGTCTCACCATCAGGATCTCATCTAAACCTAATTATCTCTCCAAAGCCCTATCTCCAAATACTATGACAAACCTAGACAGTGTAGTAAAAAGCAGAGACATCCCTTTGCTTACAAAGGTCTGCATAGTTAAAGCTACACTTCTCCCAGTAGTCATGTACAAATGTGAGAGTTAGACCATAAAGAAGGTTGAGCACCAAAGAATTGATGCTTTCAAACTGTGGTGCTAGAGAAGACTCTTGAGTGTCCCTTGGACTGCAAGGAGATCAAGCCAGTCAATACTAAAAGAAATCAACCCTGAATATTCATTGGAACTCCTGATGCTGAAGCTGAACCTCCAATACTTTGGCCATGTGGTGCAAAGAGCCGACTCATTGGAAAAGACCCTGATGCTGGGAAAGATTGAGGGCAGGAGGAGAAATCGGTGAAAGAGGATGAGATGGTTGGATGACATCACCAACTCACAGGACATGAATTTTAACAAAGTCCAGAAGACAGTGAAGGACGGGGAAGCCTGGGGTGCTGCAGTCTGTGGAGCAAGAGTCAGAAACAGCTTAGTAACTGAACAACAAGACTTCAACATGTGGATTGTGGGTATTCAGTCCATACCAGAAAAAAGTGTTACCAGTTATGCTAGATTCTTCTCCTAAGGTTGCTATTATAATAAATACTAAGGGAAAATTACATGTATGTATATATTTCTTCATGTCAGCTTAATTTAAAGATGAATTCAGGAGAGACCATTGTTAATCAAATGAAACACGTGAATATCAAAGTCTTAAGAGGTTATATGTCTTGTTATAGCAAACATGAGGTTCTCAGACATAACTAGAGCAGGTACTGGCAGTGGAACCATTCAAACAGTGTTTCTCTGAGCAGCTTTAGTGATTCATCTCATTTCACTTGGGTTGTATTGAGAGGTTTATTGAAGCATTGTGATTTCTTCAGATTGCAGCTTTAATGAGCCAGTCATTTCGTTTTTATCTTAATTCAGCAGTTTAACTCACTTACTAATTGTTCTAGTACACGGATCACTGGAAAGCTGAAGGATTCCATGATCTACAAGCTTTTGACATATGCATACATTTTCATCATCAAAATTTCTCTTACTTCTAGCTTCAGTTCAGTTCAGTTCAGTCGCTCAGTCGTGGCTGACTCTTTGCAACCCCATGAATGGCAGGCAGTACGCCAAGCCTCTCTGTCCATCACCAACTCACGGAGTCCACCCAAACCCATGTCCATTGTGTCAGTGATGCCATCTAACCATCTCATCCTCTGTTGTTCCCTTCTCCTGCCCTCAATCTTTCCCAGTATTAGGGTCTTTTCAAATGAGTCAGCTCTCCGCATCAGGTGGCCAAAGTATTGGAGTCTCAGCTTCAACATCAGTCCCTCCAATGAACACCCAGGACTGATCTCCTTTAGGATGGACTGGTTGGATCTCCTTGCAGATCCAAGACTTGGTAATCCAAGTCTATGCCCCGATCAGTAATGCTGAAGAAGCTGAAGTTGGACGGTTCCATGAAGACCTACAAGAACTTTTAGAACTAACAGTCCAAAAAGATATCCTTTTCATTATAGGAGACTGGAATGCAAAAGTAGGAAGTCAAGAAACACCTGGAGTAACAGGCAAATTTGGCCTTGGAGTACAGAATGAAGCAGGGCAAAGGCTCACAGAGTTCTGCCAGGAGAACGCACTAGTCATAGTAAACACCCTCTTCCAACAACACAGGAGAAGACTCTACACATGGACATCACCAGATGGTCAACCCTGAAATCAGATTGATTATATCCTTTGCATCCAAAGATGGAGAAGCTCTATACTTCTAGCTTGGGTGCTGCCAAAAACATATTTAAAAAAAAAAAAAAAAACAGAATAATGACTCTGAAAATAATTAGATCAAGATTTCATCATTCCCAATATCACAGGGTGATGGTCTCATTTTGTATTTAAAACATTTGGTTAAGATCAAATATCTAGAGACTTGGTTAATACTGAGGTTGAAATACTTAGTTCAAAGAAACTTTGATCCCTTAATTATTCTCATAATATTGTACATTTAAGGGAATTACATTTATCATTAGCCACAAAAATTAATCTAGTAAAACTAGTGATGTGAATCTTGATAATAGTATGTTTGAAGAAATTGTTTTCCTTGGTTTATTAAATGTCTACCTCTAAAAAACAAGTGAAATTGATTAGTGTGTAGAAAGCAAATATTTCTAAAGATGATTCATACTAGGGAAAGCTGTCCTCTTAGGATTACTTAATTTGAAAAGAGGGAATGATGGCCTAGCCAATATAACCAGCAAGAGAAATGTTATTTGAGAAAATTCACCACGTGACAGTAGGTAGGTCTTATGGTTTTCTTTGCATTTTCAGAAAACTTTAACACTTCAAACTGATTTTCCTTGGTGAATGCTATGTTCTTTATGCCCATTTTAACACTAGCATTTCATTTATAAAATAACAAGTTCTCTATGTCTAGAATGGAAACAGACTCACATATAGAAAACAGATTTGTGGTTGCAAAGAGGGAGGGAGGCTGGAAGAACTGGGAATTTGGGATTAGCAGGTGCAAACTAGTATATATAGAATGAGTAATAGAATAGAACTATATTCAATATCTTGTGATAAACCATAATGGAAAAGAATCTGAAAAAAGAATATGTACATATGCATAACTGAATCACTTTGCTGCACAGCAAAAATTAACATAACTTTGTACTTCAATAAATTTTTTTTAAAAAATAGCTTTTGGAGTGGAGGGGGAAAAACACTAAGTCTTAAAAGCCAATATAGTCTATAGAGGCATTTTTAAATATAGAACCTGAACCCCGCTCTGAAGCACAGAGATTAGTAGCAAATTAGTTGCAAAGTGGAGCCCAGGCAGAGAAAATCTTGTTTAATTAAAGATTCTGCCTCCACTGATGGATGTAATCTCTATAGGTAAAAAAGAAGCCCCAAACTGAATTCATTGACTTGGATCATATTATTCACATTTCCAAATGGCTGGCTTGGTTCTATTATATGCAACTGATACATCTGAGAGTCAGAATTATGTCAAGCAAGAAACTATTGAAATCTTTCAAATGAATCATTACCTCACTTTTGCAACCTAGAGAAAATGTCAAATATGTATTCTGCTATGGTTTCATAGAACTATAACACTATAATATCATTTTACTCCAAAACAAAAATTGCTGAATCAGTAACATTTAAACAAATGCTGATCCCCTTCACAACTATCTTAGCTACAAAAACAAGGTCTGTTTTTGTTTTTGTTTAAATAAAGCATTTATTTGGCTGCCTTTTAAAGTAGAATTTCAGCAGATCTGGACATATAACTGGTAGCCTTTTTCTTGTCTCCTTCAGATTATGTATTCCTATCAATCAAATATAGTACATTATAGTAAAAAGAGCAAATACTTTTAAAAAGAGAAAAATCAAGTGTATCAAAAATGAAATACAAGACTTCCCTGGCAGTCCAGTGGTTAAGACTCCATGCTTCCACTGCAGGGGGCACCCCTTCAATCCCTGGTCAGAGAACTAATAAGACTCTGCAGGCCATACACACACACACACACACACATACACACACACACACACACACACATCAGCATACTTGCTTTAATCATACCTGTGTAGTATGCTAACTAAATTCTACTAATTAATAAATTTGAAGTTTGACCCTATAGAAAATCAAACTGGGTCTTAATGTCAGGGAGTAGTCCTAGACTAAATTGGATTAAAAAATATAAAAATATATAGGGACTTCCCTGGTGGTCCAGTGGTTAAGAATTTGCTTTCAACACAGGGGACACAAGTTCAATCGCTGGTCGGGGAAGTAAGATCCCAAATGCCGTGGGGCAGCTAAGCCCTCCCACCACAACTACCAGGCAATGCAAAGAAAGATGCTGTGTGCTGTAACTTAGACCTGACACAGTCAAATAAGTAAACATTTTTTTTTAATTATAGGTAAAATAAAAATACATTAAAAAATAAGTATATAAACTGAAGTTATCAACAGGATATCATGCTTTTATAATTGTCTGTTTAAAAGAAACTTTACCCATTAGACTGGGGAACATGGATTATATCTTATTTATTATTTGTATCATTTATTTATTTTTCATTCCAATCCCAAAGAAAGGCAATGACAAAAATGTTTAAACTACTGCACAATTGCACTTCTTCTCACATGCTAGCAAAGTGATGTTCAAAATTCTCCAAGCTAGGCTTTAACAGGTACATGAACCGAGAACTTCCAGATGTAAAATCTGGACTGAGAAAAGGCAGAGGAACCAAAGATCAAGTTGCCAACATACTCTAGATCACAGAAAAAGCAAGGGAATTTCAAAAAACAGGCATCTACTTCTGCTTCATTGACCACTAAAAACTTTGTCTGTGTGGATCACAACAAACTGTAGAAAATTCTTTCAGAGATGGGAATACTAGACCACCTTACCTGCCATCCAATAAACCTGTATGCAGGCCAAGAAGCAATAGTAAGAACCGGACATGGGAAAACGAACTGGTTCAAAATTGGGAAAGGAGTACATCAAGGTTGTATATTGTCACCCTGATTATTTAACTTCTGTGCAGTGTACATCATTCAAAATGCTGGGCTGGATGAAGCCCAAGATAGAATCAAGACCAACAGGAGAATATCAACAACCTCAGATATACAGATGATACTACTCTAATGGCAGAAATTGAAAGGAAACTAAAAAACCTCTTGATGAAAGGGAAAGAGGAGAGTGAAAAAGTTGGTTGAAAACTCAACATTCAAAAAACTAAGATCATGGCATCCGGTCCCATCATATCATGGCAAATAAATGGAGAAAAAGCTGAAACAGTGAAAGACTTCATTTTCTGAGCTCCAAAATCACTGCAGACAGAGACAGCAGCCATAGAATTGAAAGACGCTTACTCCTTGGAAGAAAAGCTATAACAGAACTAGATAGTGTGTTAAAAAGCAGAAATACCAATTTGTCCACCAAGGTCCACATTGTCAAAGCTATGGTTTTTCCAGAAGTCATGTACAGATGTGAGAGTTGGACCATAAAGAAGGTTGAGTGTCAAAGAATTTATACTTTTGAACTGTGGTGCTAGAGAAGACTCTTGAGAGTCCTTTGGATAGCAAGATCAAATCTGTCAGTCCTAAAGGAAATCAACCCTGAATATTCATTGGAAAGACTGAAGCTGAAGTTCCAATAGTCTGGCCATCTGATTTGAAAAGCTGACTCATTGGAAAAGCCCTTGATGCTGGGAAAGATTGAGGGCAGGAGGGGAGTGGGCAACAGAGAATGTGATGGGTGGATGGCATCACTGATCCATGGAGATGAGTTTGAGCAAACTCTGGGAGATGGTAAAGGACAAGGAAGTCTGATGTGCTGCAGTCCATGGAGTTGCAGAGTCAGACACGACTCAGCGACCAAAAAACCTTATTATGTATACAATACAAATGTTTCTTCATACTGTTCACGGGGTTCTCAAGGCAAGAATACTGAAGTGGTTTGCCATTCCCTTCTCCAGTGGGCCACATTCTGTCAGACCTCTCCACCATGACCCGTCCAACTTGGGTGGCCTCACACAGCATGGCTTAGTTTCTTTGAGTTAGACAGGCTGTGGTCCGTGTGATCAGATTGGCTAATTTTCTGTGATTATGATTTTAGTGTGTCTGCCCTCTGATGCCCTCTCACAACACCTACCATCTTACTTGGGTTTCTCTTACCTTGGTCATAGAGTATCTCTTCACAGCTGCTCCAGCAAAATGCAGCTGCTGCTCCTTACCTTGGAGGAGGGGTACCTCCCAGGGCCACCCCTGCTGATCTTGAACATGGAGTAGCTCCTCTCGGCCTTTCTGCACCCACTCATGAACAGTATGAAAAGGCAAAATGATAGGATACTGAAAGAGGAACTCCCCCGGTAAGTGCCCAATATGCTACTGAGATCAGTGGAGAAATAACTCCAGAAAGAACGAAGG
This sequence comes from Cephalophus harveyi, assembly GCA_006410635.1. Taxonomy (NCBI): domain Eukaryota; kingdom Metazoa; phylum Chordata; class Mammalia; order Artiodactyla; family Bovidae; genus Cephalophus; species Cephalophus harveyi. Next base: position 13,685 of record SJYT01083327.1, read on the forward strand.
GATGGAGCCAAAGCAAAAACAATACCCAGTTGTGGATGTGACTGGTGATAGAAGCAAGATCTGATGCTGTAAAGAGCAATACTGCATAGGAACCTTGAATGTTAGGTCCATGAATCAAGGCAAATTGGAAGTGGTCAAACAAGAGATGGCAAGAGTGAACATCAACATTCTAGGAATCAGCGAACTAAAATGAACTGGAATGGGTGAATTTAACTCAGATGACCATTATATCTACTACTGTGGGCAGGAATCCCTTAGAAGAAATGGAGTAGCCATCATGGTCAACAAAAGAGTCCAAAATGCAGTACTTGGATGCAATCTCAAAAACGACAGAATGATCTCTGTTCATTTCCAAGGCAAACCATTCAATATCACGGTAATCAAGCCTATGCCTCAACCAGTAACACTGAAGACGCTGAAGTTGAACGGTTCTATGAAGACCTACAAGACCTTTTAGAATTAACACCCAACAAAGATGTCCTTTTCATTATAAGAATGCAAAAGTAGGAAGTCAAGAAGTACCTAGAGTAAGAGGCAAATTTGGCTTTGGAATATGGAATGAAGCAGGGCAAAGGCTAATAGACTTTTGTCAAGAGAACACACTGGTCATAGCAAACATCCTCTTCCAACAACACAAGAGAAGACTCTACACATGGACATCACCAGATGGTCAACACCAAAATCAGATTGATTATATTCTTTGCAGCCAAACAAGGAGAAGTTCTATACAGTCAGCAAAAAACAAGACAGGGAGCTGACTGTGGGCTCAGATCATGAACTCCTTATTGCCAAATTCAGACTGAAATTGAAGAGTGTAGGGAAAACTGCTAGACCATTCAGGTATGACCTAAATCAAATCCTTTATGATTATACAGTGGAAGTGAGAAATAGTGTTAAGGGACTAGATTTGATAGACAGAGTGCCTGATGAACTATGGACAGAGGTTCGTGACTCTGTACAGGAGACAGGGATCAAGACCATCCCCAAAAAAAGAAATGCAAAAAAGTAAAACGGCTGTCAGAGGAGGCCTTACAAATAGCTGTGAAAAGAGAAGCCAAAAGCAAAGGAGAAAAGGAAAGATATAAGCATCTGAACGCAGAGTTCCAAAGAATAGCAAGGAGAGATAAGAAAGCCTTCCTCAGCGATCAATGCAAAGAAATAGAGGAAAACAACAGAATGTGAAAGACTAGAGATGTCTTCAAGAAAATTAGAGATACCAAGGGAACATTTCATGCGAAGAGGGACTCGATAAAGGACAGAAATGGTCTGGACCTAACAGAAGCAGAAGATATTAAAAAGAGGTGGCAAGAATACACAGAAGAACTGAACAAAAATCTTTACAACCCAGATAATTACGATGGTGTGATCACTCACCTAGAGCCAGACATCCTGGAATCTGAAGTCAAGTGGGCCTTAGAAATCATCACTAGGAACAAAGCTAGTGGAGGTGATGAAATTCCAGTTGAGCTATTTCAAATCCTGAAAATGATGCTGTGAAAGTGCTGCACTCAATATGCCAGCAAATTTGGATAACTAAAGACTGGAAAATGTCAGTTTTCATTGCAATCCCAAAGAAAAGCAATGTCAAAGAATGTTCAAACTACCGCACAATGGCACTCATCTCACATGCTAGTAAAGTAATGCTCAAAATTCTCCAAGCCAGGCTTCAGCAATACTAAAACCGTGAACTTCCAGATGTTCAAGCCAGTTTTAGGAAAAGCAGAGGAACCAGAGATCAAATGGCAACATCTGCTGGATAATGGAAAAAGCAAAAGAATTCCAGAAAAACATCTATTTCTGCTTTATTGACTATGCCAAATCCTTTGACTGTGTGGATCACAATAAATTGTGGAAAATTCTGAAAGAGATGGGAATACCAGACCACCTGACCTGCCTCTTGAGAAACCTATATGCAGGCCAGTAAGCACCAGTTAGAACTGGACATGGAACAACAGACTGGTTCCAAATAGGGAAAGGAGTACGACAAGGCTGTATATTGTCACCCTGCTTATTTAACTTATATGCAGAGTACATCATGAGAAACGCTGGGCTGGAAGAAGCACAAGCTGGAATCAGGAGTGCCGGGAGAAATATCAACAACCTCAGATATGCAGATGACACAACCCTTATGGCAGAAAGTGAGGAGGAACTAAAGACCCTCTTGATGAAAGTGAAAGAGGAGAGCAAAAATGTTGGCCTAAAGCTCAACATTCAGAAAATGAAGATCATGGAATCTGGTCCCATCATTTCATGGCAAATAGATGGGGAAACGGTGGAAACAGTGTCAGATTTTATTTTGGGGGGCTCCAAAATCACTGCAGATGGTGACTGCAGCCATGAAATTAAAAGATGCTTACTCCTTGGAAGGAAAGCTATGACCAACTTAGACAGCTTATTAAAAAGCAGTCATTACTTTGCCAACAAAAGTCCGTCTAGTCAAGGCTATGGTTTTTCCAGTGGTCGTGTATGGATGTGGGAGTTGAACTGTGAAGAAGGCTGAGCACCGAAGAATTAATGCTTTTGAACTGTGGTGTTGGAGAAGACTCTTGAGAGTCCCTTGGACTGCAAGGAGATCTAAGCATTTCATTCTAAACGAGATCAGTCCAGGGTGTTCATTGGAAGGACTGATGCTAAAGCTGAAACTCCAATTCTTTGGCCACCTCATGTGAAGAGTTGACTCATTGAAAAAGACTTTGTTGCTGGGAGGGATTGGGGGCAGGAGGAGAAGGGGACGACAGAGGTTGAGATGGCTGGATGGCATCACTGACTCGATGGACATGAGTTTGAGTATATTCCAGGAATTGGTGATGGACAGGGAGGCCTGGCATGCTGCAGTTCATGGGTTCGCAAAGAGTCAGACACAACTGAGTGACTGAACTGACTGATTGACTGACAAATATTTTGCATGTAGGTACTTCGTGAAGAAAATAAAATTTTAGTTAAACCTAGATTATGCTGGTGGCTCAGATGTTAAAGAATCTGCCAGCAAAGCAGGACACCCAGATTTGTTCCCTGGGTCAGGAAGATCCCCTGGTGCAAGGACTGGCAAGTCACTCCAGTATTCTTGCCTGGAAAATCCCATGAATCAGAAGCCTGGCGGGCTACATGGGGTCACAAAGAGTCGGACATGGCTGAGTGACTAACATATTCATATTTGGTATTTTTCTTGTATTTGTATCACCACTTCAAAATGCTAACTTATTTAGATGTAATGAAGCCATAATTCATGACTTTCAGTCAACTATTCATTAAACATAGATATTTCAGAATGATACTGCTCAACAGAATTGAATCAAAGGCTTTCAAATTTTGGCATATTAACATTTTTTCTGAGAAATGATATTTTTAATGAGATCTCTTACTGCCTTACCATTTATCAAAGTAAAGATCATAGAACTAAAAAAGACCCTAAAAACTTCTTGTCTTTAGACACTCAACATATTACTATGCAAAATTTATAAGAGAGGTAACTAAAGCCCAGAAAAGTTTATGGTTGCTCCATATATTAAAATTTATAAGTGGTAGGAGGAAAATTTAGTCTATAATTTATGTTCATATGTGTTATAAATGTTCATCAAAATTATTATTAAAACTATTTGCATCTCTACTTGACCAGGATTAAGTGGTTAATGAAGAAGATGTACTGATTAATGAAGAAGATGTATTGGTTGTTACTCCCATTTTTTCCCCACTTTCATGCATAAGTATTAACTTTTCAACTATCTCCAGGACACCTGAATTTAATAAAAGGTGAAAAGCTTAGCTCAGTTTAAATTTCAAACTAACATCACTGAAACAATTTTGATATCAGCATCTCAATGTTGATTCAACATATTTTTGTTCTTACAAAGTCATATTTCTGTACCTCAGTGAAATAATATGTAGAGAAATACATCATTCTCATTATTACATAAGTAAGGCATGCTGCTCATAACACTTCCCCTTTTACACGTACAATAAAGTCAAGGAACTTAGCCTAGCATTCTGAACAAATGAAACTAAACAAAAACACACAGAAATCAAGCTTGTCTACTTAGTATGACAGAGGGTAGCTTATCTAAATTCTCTTTTGGTGGCTAAATTTCAAAAAGTATCCCTTTGCCTGAGACCATATGAATTAGGCAGAGTCAAAACCATCTGAACTCATTCATAGAAAATGATGCCAATATTCACGAATAGTTTTTTGTTTTTTTTTTTTTTTTTTGCCACTCTCATCACTCAAACCATCCTAATTTACATCCATACATATCAAACTTTTAGATGATATAAAGGAAATTCTATCTCTTTATCTGGATTATTAACAAGTACCTAAAGCAAACTGACTGTGCTTTGTAAATATACAAAGCTATCACT
>SJYT01083327.1:18414-43157 GCA_006410635.1 Cephalophus harveyi
CATCTATTTCCCATGAAGTGATGGGACCAGATGCCATGATCTTCGTCTTCTGAATGTTGAGCTTCAAGCCAACCTTTTCACTCTCCTCTTTCACTTTCATCAAGAGGCTTTTTAGTTCCTCTTCACTTTCTGCCATAGGGTGGTGTCATCTTCATATCTGAGGTTATTGATATTTCTCCTGGCAATCTTGATTCCAGCTTGTGTTTCTTCCAGTCCAGTGTTTCTCATGATGTACTCTGCAATCTGCGTTACATAGCATCAGATTTCCTGAGTGCCAGATTACTGAATTGTTATTATTTTCTAATTATTAACATCTTTTAGCATTGGTGGTGCTGGTTTAGTCACTAACTCATGTCCGACTCTTGCGACACCATGGACTGTAGCCCGCCAAGCTCCTCTGTCCTTGGAATTTTCCAGGCAAGAATACTGGAGTGGATCACCATTTCCTTCTCCAAGGGATCTTCCTGACCCAGGAATCGAACTCAGGTCTCCTGCATTGCAGGCAGATTCTTTACTGACTGAACTATGAGGGAAGAATTAGATGGAGCAATAAAGTACAGGCCTTTCTTTTATCTTTCAACCTTTTATGCTAAAAGGAGTCATTTCAGGAAATCTAAGACACTACACTAATTAAATTATAAATCCAAGTCTAATTAACCATTGCACCCTAAAAAAACATTAGTTTTAATCAGGATTAATAGCCATAAGAAAATACATTTCTACTATAGATGATGAGCATCCCATTGTACATAGAAATATTAGTAATTTGTGACACAGAGGCCTACAACAGTATATTAAGAACATTAGGAGGTCTCCCTGAAACAGATGGCTCAGGCCAAACAATTTTTCCTGGATTTCAAACTTTCAGTTCAATATGATCCAACATATTTTTATGTGCTTAGTCTGCATTACATAAATAACCACATGCTGATTTGCACCTTGTAATTACATGAGAACTTGAGCTCCCTATGGAAACTGTAAGTTGACTACTATCAAGTACACCATAAATGAGATTAGATTTCTTCTAATTTCTTCTTAAATGGGGAGAAAATGTCTCAGATTTATGGTCCTCAGAAACCTTGCTCCTTTTGTTCAATGTCTTTCTTGAATAGCTTAGCAAAATGAACACAGTGAAATATACAAAGTGCAGTGAAATGACTAACTTGTTCATTGTGTAGTACTCAAGCCAATCTCCAAAACTTCCTGTAGCAATTAACAAATACAAGTTTAAAAAAAAAGCGGGGGTGGGGGGGAGATGAAGGAAGGGAAAAAGGAACTAAAATCATAATTAATATTAAATTTAATTTTCATCATGTATCTGTTCACATGCTTTAATACAGTATAAACTGAAGAAAGAATTAATACAAGTTCATCAAATGTTAAAACTTCTTGTGATATAATTTTATCTGTACTGGCTAAGGTTACGTTTGCAAAATTATGCCAAACATTACAATACTCTCTTGATATTTTCTGTGAGAAAAATTAAAATTACTTCTATTCATGACAAGATTTTCATTATATGAAAAGAGTTTCTTAATTATCAGTTATTTTTCTTCTAATCACTCTGGACTGAAGATCACCTAATGTGAAAGGTGAACTTTATTTAAGTCCAAATGATTCAGAACCATAGTAACTAAAGCTTCACAACTACTAATTGACACTTGGAATCTTTCCAATCAAAAATCTTTCATCTAAAGTTTCTAAAATGATTTTATACATGCTCTCTAATCCATATATAGAATTGCTTCATTAATTCTGATCTGAAAAAAAATGAGAGGTGATGTCTAGAGGCTATTAACATTAGAGACATTTTGCTCATAAGTTATGGCAAAATTCTCTTTTTATCTTTGTGATCCAAATTTTTCATATAAAATTAAATTTTACTTGAATATTGAAACTAATAATTCACACTATTTGGGGGACTCACTGGCTTCTAGTTATGAAAGGCCACACCCCCTGGATGGTGAAGTGAAAAGTATGAGTAAAAGTAGAGAATGTTAAGAAATCTTATGCCAAATGAATTATATTGTTGTCTGATGTTTTTTCCACAGTAAACTTGAATATGAAAAAGAACACAAAGATATATCCTTCCTGTAGAGAAGATTATGAGGCTCAGTTAATTGCATATTAAAGTCAACTTATATGATATTATATACGTTTCAATGCCATTCTCCCTAATCATCCCACACTCTCCCTCTCCCACAGAGTCCAAAAGACTGTTCTATACATCTGTGTCTAAGTAATTAGCCTCCAACTAAAATAAATAAATTTTTAAAAAATAAAGTCAACTTATTAGACAATATGTCTTGCTTCTATTGTGTCAGCATATTTCTCAAAGCAGGGATCCTTAAACATGAAGGATTCCTCCAATTTTCATGATTCTAGGTTGCCTTAGTGTCTTAATTCCAGTTATCTTCCCCGACTCATTCTACTTCCATCACCACTCCCAGGGACACGTTAGTTGTTATCTCCTGGAACTCACCAATTCATGAAATATATTAAAATATCATATTCTCAATATCTAGTGTATTATTCTTCTAACTTGCTCAATTGTATATTCCTGCTTTTCTCCAACCACACAGACACAGCTAGTCATTGTTTTTTTTCCTTAATCAGTTTAGATCCCATCAGTCATCACATTGAGCAGTCTCTTGCCTAAGTTCCACTAGTCCTTTTACAACAGTTCTAATGTTGGCAACACATCAACCATGGATCAATCTGTCTTCAGGGTGATACCTGGTTGCTGGAGAAAAATATGCAGTTGTGAAAATCAGTGGCATTGCATTTTTCTTAAGTCTCTAAAGTCACCATATCTTCCCTGTGGTGTGCTAAGTTACTCAGTCATGTCTGACTCTTTGTAGCCCTACGGACTGGAGCCCACCAGGCTCCTCTGTCCATGGAATTCTCCAGGTGAGAATACTACAGTGAGTTGCCATTTCCTTCTCCAGGGGATCTTCCCAACCCAGGGGTTGAATCCATGTCTCTTGCATCTCCTGAATTGGCGCACAGATTCTTTACCTCTAGCGTCACCTGGGAAGCCCAAGGCAGGCCTCCCCACTCTTGGCAAAAGACCTTACCTCTTACTTTCCAGTAAAAGATAGAAGATAACCAACAGTAGGAAGTACTAGTAGCAGGAAAGTTGTAGGAATTAACTTGGAAGCAGCAGAATGCCTTTTCTAAACTATAGTCATAATGCATCAACCCTGTCCAAGCCCTCCTGGAGGACCACATGCATGTTGCACTGTTCACCCTCTGTCACCGTGAGTGAAATTCACTCAGTTGTGTCTGATTCTTTGCAACCCCATGGACTATACAGTCCATGGAATTCTCCAAGCCAGAATACTGGAGTAGGTAGCCGTTCTCTTCTCCAGGGGATCTTCCCAACCCAGGGATTTGACCCAGGCCTCCCACATTTCAGGAGGATCCTTTACCAGCTGAGCCACCAGGAAAGCCCAAGAATACTAAAGTGGGTAGCCTATCCCTTCTCCAGTGGATCTTCCCAACCCAGGAATCGAACCGGGGTCTCCTGCATTACAGGCAGATTCTTTACCAGCTGAACTAACAGGGAAGCCCTTCTGTTACAAGGGCTTCAACGTCTAATGTCTCTAGTACTGCCCTGACCCATTTACTTGTCATTCAACTAAACATCTACTTAAAAAGAAAAAAAAAAAAAACTAAAGATATTTTCAATAAAGATGGATATTTTAAAATTGATAGACTTTCACTGTAGATATAAAGAATGCATATGTTTTAATGAAAACAAAAATTAACAATTTAAAAAAATGAGTGGTTAGAAGCAATGGATTAAAAAAAAAATACTTGCCAAAAAGATGGATAACAATTGACCAAAAAAATAGACAAAAGTTGACTACAAGCATACCACGGAGATATTCCAAGTTTGGCTTCAGACCAACAATAGGCAAATATCTCAACAAAGCAAGTCACATGAATGCTTTCGTTTCTCTGTGCATATAAAAGTTATGCTTACAATATAATGTAGTCTATTAAGTGTGCAATAGCATTGTATCTTAAAAAACGATGTACACACCTTAATTAATAAATACTTTACTGCTAAACAGTGTCAACCCTCATCTGAGGCTTCAGCGAGCCATGATTTTTTTACTAGTGGAGGGTCTTTTCTAGATGTTGACGACTGCTGACTGATCAGGGTGCTGGCTGCCGAAGGTGAAGGGGGTGTGACAATTTATTTTTTTAAAAATGAGGTTTGTCACATGAATTGACCCCTCTTTTCACAAACGATTTCTCTGTAGCAAGCAATTTGGTTTGACAGGACTTTATCCACAGTAGAACTTCTTTCAAAATTGGAGTCAGTCCTCTCAAGCTCTGCCACTGCTTTATCAACTAAGTTTATGTCATACTCTAAATCTTTTCTTGTCATTTTAACAATCTTCACAGCATCTTCACCAGGAGTTATTCTCTCTCAAGAAACCACTTTATTTGCTCATCCATAAGCAACTCCTCATCCATTAGTTTTATCGTGAGATTGCAGCGATTCAGTCACATTTTCAAGCTCCATTTCTAATTCTACTTCTCCTGCTACTTCCACCACATCAGCAGTTATCTCCTCCAGTGAAGTCTAACCCTCCAATATCATCCATGAGTGTTGGAATCAACTTCATCAAAATTCCTATGAACACTGATATTTTGACCTCTTACCATGAATCACAAATGTTCTTAATAGCATCTAGAATGGTGAATCCTTTCTATAAGATTTTCAATTGATTTCGCCCAGATCCATCCAAGAAATCACAATCTACGGCAGCTATAGCCTTACAAAATATATTTCTTAGATAATAAGACTTGAAAGTTGAAATTACTTCTTGACTCATAGGCTTCAGAATGAATGTTGTACTTGAAGCTTGAAAGCAACATTAATCTCATTGTACCTCTTTGCCAGAGCTCTTGGGTAACAAGGTTCATTGTCAATAGCAGTAATACTTTGAAAGAATTTTTTTTTTTCCTGAGCAGCAGATCTCAACAGTGGGCTTAAACTCTTCAGTAATTTTGTAATCCAGGCTTTACTGTTCCATTTACAGAGCACAAACAGAATGTTTTGCATTATTCTTAAGGGCACTAGGATTTTCAGAATGGTAAATGAACACTGGCTTCAACTTAAAGTCACCAAGAGAGTCAGCTTGCCCGTTGAAACTTTGAAATCAGGCATTGATTTCTCCTCTCTACCTATGAAAGTCCTAGATGGCATCTTCCAGTATAAGGCTGTTTTGTCTAAATTGAAAACCTGCTGTATAGTGTAGCTACATTCATTATTATATCAACAAGATCTTCTGGAAAACTTGCTGCAGCATCTACATCAGTACTTGCTGCTTCACCTGGAACTTTTATGTTATGGAGATAGCGCCATTCCTTAAACCTCATGAACCAGCCTCTGCTAGCGTCAAGCTTTTATTCTGTATCTTCCTCACATATCTCAGCCTTGATGGAACTGAAGAGAGTGAGCTTTGCTCTGGATTAGGCTTTGGTTTAAGCAAATGTTTTAGATTGGTATTCTATCCAGATCACTAAAATTTTCTCCATATCTTCAATAAGGCTGTTTTGCTTTTTTTTTAATATGTGTATTCACTGGAGTAGCACTTTTAATTTCCTTCAAGAATTCTTTTCATTACAATCACAACTTGACTAATCATTTGGCATAAGATGTCTAGCTTTCAGTCTGTCTTGGCTTTCACATGCCTTCCTCACTAAGCTTAATCATTTTGAGCTTTTAATTTAGAGAGATGTGTGATCTTCCCTTCACTTGAACACTTAGAGACTATTGTAGGGTTATTCACTGATCTAAGTTAAATGTTGTTGTGTCTCAGGAAATAGAGGGCTTCCCCGGTGGCTTAGTGGTAAAGAATACACCTGCAGTGTAGGAGCCACAACAGATGTAAGTTCAGTCCCTGGGTTGGAGATCCCCTGGAGCAGGGCAAGGCAACCAACTCCATTATTCTTGCCCGGAGAATTCCATGGACAGAGGAGCCTGGTGGGTCACAGTCCATGGGGTCGCAAAGAGTCAGACACAACCGAAGTGACTTAGCATGCATGCACACATGCTCAGGGAATAGAAAGGCCCCAGGAGAGGAAGAGAGAAATGGGGAAATGGCCAATTGGTCAGAACGCATACAGTTTATCAAGTTCACCATCTTACATGGTAGGATTTGCAGAGCCCAGAAATAATTACAATAATAACATTAAAGATCATTGATCATGTATGCCCATAACAAATATAGTAATAATGAAAAGTTTAAAATATTGTGAGAATTACCAAATGTGACACAGAGATAAATGAGCAAGTGCCGTCTATCTGAAAAATGGCACAGATAGCCATGCTCTATGAAAGGTTGCCATAAGCCTTCAATTTTCAAAAAAAAATGTGAAGTGTAATAAAATGAAGTATGCCTGCATATAAAATAAGAAAAATAATGACTAAATCTGAGTATATTTAGTTTCACATGGTAAAACTAAAATATGAGACAGCACTAACATTTAATAAGACAAAGTGTTAATCAAGGTTAAAGTAGTTTAAAGTTCACTTTATTTAGGGACAAGAGTAGAAATGTTGATTAATATTTGTTCTTTACTTATGACTCATAATGACAATTTAAGAGTAACATTAAAATAGTATAAATTTGATGTTTAACCTGAAAATCAATAGATTTTTGAATACCTGGAAAAAAGAAACTCAATAATTCAAATAAAAGTAGAGAAAGGAAAAAAATTTTTTTTAAATCATGGTAAATAGAAAAGACAAAATATAGTGGTAAAAATATATACAAACATATTAGTAATGTAAGAAATGCCTATGTATTAATATTAAACTTACCAGTCAAAAACAGATTATCAGAATGTATTTAAAATAAGTCTACAACATTGATGTGTGCGAATGCAATATGGCACAACTACATTGGAAAACAGTTTAACATTTTCTTCTAAATTTAAGTATACACCTACTATGTGGTTCTGCAATTACTCCTCTAAGTATTTATCTAAGAGAAATGAAAACATATATTCATAAGGACTTGCACATAAATGATATGAAGTATCAACTTCATTCACGGTAATTGAAAACTAGAGAAAAAAAACACAAATGTCCATCAACAGGTAAATAGGTAAATAAATTGGGATATATTCATTCATTCAATGGGATGATACTGATCTATTTGTCAAAACTTATTGAACTATACCCTCAAAATGGGTGCATGAAGTTTAACATATGTAAATTGACCACAATAATTTTCTATCCAGCCACATTGTTCTGACCACCTCTTATGCATTCCATTGGTAAAGATGGGATCGCCCATCCTAAATGGTATAAGATGGCTGAACCCATGCCACCAACAGATGACACTGACAGCAGTTTATTAATCACAAGCACAGCTTGAAAGAAGAGAACACTGCCCACCACGTAGAGTAACACTGGAGTCAGACTCAGGAGCAGAACGAGCTGGAAGGGGTACGGTACACCCTCACACTGCAGTAACAGGAAATGAGATGGCCCCTGCACAAATGGACAACTTTAGACCTCGACAGAAAATAATGGCAGTCCCAAGGGAAGGACGAGAAGATTTCCAGAGTAACCATATTATAGTGTTCAAAATGTCAAGTTCATAGCAATGAATGCCTACATTAAGAAAAGACAAAGAGCTAAAGTAAACAAACTCACTTTACAACTCAAGGAACTAGAAAAGTAAAAACAAAAATAATCCCAAAGTTAGTAGAAGGAAGGAAATAACAAAGATCAGAGAGGAAATAAATGAAATAGAGGCTACAAAGACAATGTGTGTGTGTGTGAGTCACTCAGTCGTGTCTGACTCTTTCCAATCCCATGAACTGTAGCTTGCCAGACTCCTCTGTCATGGAATTCTACAGGCAAGAATGTTGAGTGGGTTGCCATTCCCTTCTCCAGGGGATCTTTCCCAACCCAGGGATGGAAGCTGAGTCTCCCGCATTGCAGGCAGATTCTCTACCATCTAAGCCACCAGGGAAGCCCAAAAAGAAAACAGATCACTGAAATTAAGAGTTGGTTCTTTGAAAAGATAAACAAAACAGATGAACCTTTAGCCAGACTCATCAAGAGAAAAAAAGAGCACTCATAAATAAAATCAGAAATGAAACGGGAGATATTACAACTGATACCACAAAAATATAAAGGATAAAAGACCACTATAAATAATTACATGCCAAAAATTGGATAACCCAGAAAAATGGAAAATTTCTAAAAACATACAACCCACCAAGACTTAATCAGAAAGAAACAGGGAATATGAACAGACTGATTACTAATAAGGAGACTGAATCAGTAACCAAAAACCTCCAAGCAAACGCAAGTCCAGGACCAGATGATTTCACTGGTGAATGCTACCAAACATTTAGAGAATTAATACCAATCATTCTTGAACTCTTCCAAAAATTGAAGAGGAGTGAATATTTCCAAATTTATTTTATGAGCCCCATATTACCCTGATACAGAAACCAGACAAGGAAACTACAAGAAAACTACAGGCCAATATCCCTGAAGAACACAGATGCAAACCTCCTCAAAAAAATATCAGCAAACCAAATTCAACAATACATTAAAAGGATGATACATACATCATGATCAAGTGGGATTTATTCCAGGGATGTAAGGATGGCTCAACATCTGCAAATCAATTAACATGATATATCAAATTAACAAAATTAAGTGTAAAAATCATATGATCATCATTTTAAATAGACTCAAAGAAAGCATTTAACAAATTTCAGCATCTATTTATGATAAAAATTCTCAGCAAAGTGGGTATAGAAGGAACATATCTGAACATAATCCAAAGCTAACACCATAAGCAATGGCAAAAAACTGAAAACTTTTCCTCTAAGATCAGGAAAAACACAAGGATGCCCACTTTCATCACTTTTATTCTATATAGCACTGGAAATACTAGCCAGAGCAATCAGGAAAGAAAAAATAATAATAAACAAAAGGCATCCAAACTGGAAAGGGAGAAGTAAAACTGTCTCTATCTGCAGATGACATAATATAATCTATAGGAAACCATAAAGACACCATCCAAAAACTGTTAGATCCAATAAATGAGTTCAGTAAATTTGCAGAATATAAAATTGATATACCAAAATCTGTTGTGTGACTTATATTTCAGTAATAAACTCTTAGAAAGAGAAATTAAGGAGAAAATCCCAACTACAACTGCATTATCCATTAAAAAGTAAAATATTTAGCTACACATTTAACCAAAGAAGTGGAAGAATTGAAAACTATAAGAAATTAATGAAAGAAACTGAAGACAAAAATAAATGGAAAAAATTCCAAGCTCATGGATTGCAGAATTAATGTTGTTAAAATGATCATACTACCCAATGCAATCTACAGATTCTATGCAATCTCTATCAAAATTACAATGGCATTTATCACAAAAACAGAATCAATTTTTTTTTAATGTGTATGGAATCAAAAACTACTCAAAATAGATAAAGCAACCTTGAGAAGAACAAAATGGAAGGCACCACACTTTATGATTCCAAACTATATTACAAAACTATAGTAATGAAGTAGTATGTCATTAACATAAAAACAAATACATAGATCAATGGAACAGACTAGAGAGGCCAGAAATAAACCAATGCATATATGGTCAATTAAGTAACAACAAATGAACCAAGAATATACAATGGGGAAAGGATAGTCTCTTCCATAAATGGTGTTAGATAAACTGAATAGCTAGAGGCAAAATAATGAAACTGGACCCCATCTTACACTACACACAAAAATAAATTCAAAATGAATTAAAGACTTGAATGTAAGACCTCAAATGATAAAAATTCCAGAAGAAAACACAGCGGATAAGTCCCTTAACATTAGTCTTGGCAATGACTTTTTGGATTTGACACCAAAAGCTAAGGCAACAGAAGAAAGATAAACAAATGGAACTATGTCAAACTAAAAAGGAAACAATCATCAAAATAAAAAAGCAACCTACCAAATAGAGGGAAATATTTTCAAATCATCTATCTAATAAGGGGTTAATATCTAAAATATTTATAAAGAACTAACACAACTCAACAGAAAAAGAGTCAGATTGAAAAATGGGCAAGAAACCTGCATAGAGATGTTTCCAAAGCAGGCACATAGACAGCCAATAGGCACATGAAAAGATGCTCAACATCACTGATCATCAAGGAAACGCAGATCAAAATCACAATGAGATATCATCCCACGTCTGTTATAATGGCTATCACCAAAGACAAGAAATAACAAGTGTTGGGTAGGACGTGAAGAAAAGGCAACCATTGTGGACAGTTGATCGACATATAAATTGGTGCAGAAACTATGGAAAACAGCAATGGAGGTTGCTCAAAAAATTAAAAACAGAGCTACCATATGATCCAGGAATTCTGCCTCTGGGTATTTACCAAAAGAAACTAAATCGTTATGCTGAAGAATCCATATACAATGCAGCATCATTTACAATAATCAAGACATGGAAACAACTTAAGTGTCTATCAATGAATAAATGGATAAATAAAACATGGTATATAATGATATACAATGGAATACCATTTGGTCATTAAAAAGAAGAAGAAAACCTTACTATCTGCAACAACAATAATATGGATAGATCTTGAGGACATTATGGTAAGTGAAAAAGTCAGACAGAGAAAGACAGATACCATGATATCATGGTATTGTGGTATGATCTCATTTATATGTGGAATCTAAAAAAAAACCTCATAGATACAGAGAACAGATTGATAGTTCCTTGTGGACAAAGGGACGAGGGGTAGGCAAGATGAGTGAAGACAGTTAAAAAGTACAAACCTCTAGTTTTGAAATAAATAAGTTCTGGGAATGTAATATATAGCATGTTGCTATGGTTAACAATATTGTATTGTATATTTGAAAGTTTCTAAGATAGCAGATCTTAAAAGTTCTCATCACAAGAAAAAAAGTTTTATAACTATATTTGGTGATGGGTGTTAATAGAATTCATTGCAGTAATTACTTCACAATATATACGTAAATCAAATCATTATGTGTACACCAAAAACTAATGCAATGTTGTAGGTCAAGTATATCTCAATGTAAAAATACTATAGAGTTAAAAAAAATTCTACATGGCAATCTCAATTGCTGACTCTTATAGATCAGACCCAGTTTGAAATAGTTTAACTCAGTTTCCTACAAATACAGACACTCCATGATTTATGATGTTTTGACTTAGGATTTTCCCACTTTACAATGGTACAAGAGCAGAACGCATTCAGTAGAAACCATACTTTGAGTTCGGATCTGTGCCCAGGCTAGTGATGGGCTGTACCGTACTCTCTTGTGATGCTGGGGAACAGCAGCAACTCACAGCTCCCAGTCAGCCCCACAATCACAGTGGAAAATAACCAATACATTTACAACCATCCTGTACCTACAAAAGCTTTTTTTTTTTTTTTCACTTTTAGTACAAGATTCAATAAATTACATGAGAAACTCAACAGTTTATATAAAAAGGGGCTTGTGAGAGGCTTTCACCTTACTGTTGCTGTTCAGTTGTTCAGTCGTGTCCAACTCTTTGTGACCCCATGAACTGCAGTATGTCAGGCTTCCCTGTCCTTCACTGTCTCTGAGTCTCTAGGTGCCCTACTATAAGCTAGTGTAAGTGTTCTGAGCACATTTAAGATAGGCTAGGCTAAGCTTTGATTTTCAGTAAGTTAAGTATATTAAATGTATTTTCCATTTGCAGTATTTTCAATTGATGATAGGATGTGGTCTCATCTTAAATTGAGGCAGATCTGTACATACAAGACTATCAGAATATGTGTTCTGACTGTGTGTCTGGAAAATGGGATCACTCAATTTATTAAGTCATTTGGAGCTTACAGGAAAAAGTAATGCAGCATGGGTTTAAAACTCCATTGAAAAATGTTGTTCAAGTAATACATACTTGGTACATAAAAATCAAACAATACAAAAGGGTATATTAAAAAATTAAAAAATGAAGGTCCTACTCCCTAGATAACTACTATTGTTTCTTATGGCTCCTTATAGATATTTTCTATACACATAAATCATCTCTCTGTCTACCCTCCTCTTTTTCAACAAATAAAGTTTTACTATACAGTCTGTTCAGTATTTTGCATTTTTCAGTGAATATACTTTAAATATATTTTTATATCATGATAATGGCAATAATCCATATGTAGAACAGGGAATCAAAGTATATTATCAAGAAAGTATAAAACACAGTCTATACTAAGGACAGAAAATATTTACAAATCATATATCTAATAAAGGTCTAGTGTTCAGAATATATAAAGAACTCTTACAACTCTACAACAAAAAGACAACTCAAGAAATGAGTAATAGAGTTGAGCATCCATTTCTCCAAAGAAAATATACAAATGGCCGATAAACACAAGAAAAGATGTTCAATTTCATTGATCATCAAGGAAATGCAAATTAATCAAAAACACAATGACATACCACTTTCAGTTCAGTTCAGTCGCTTAGTCGTGTCCAACCCTTTGCGACCCATGAATTGCAGCACGCCAGACCTCCCTGTCCACCATCAACTCCTGGAGTTTACCCAAATTCATGTCCATCGAGTCGGTGATGCCATCCAACCATCTCATCCTCTGTCGTCCCCTTCTCCTCCTGCCCCCAATCCTTCCCAGCATCAGAGTCTTTTTCAATGAGTCAACTCTTCACATCAGGTGGCCAAAGTATTGGAATTTCAGCTTAGCATCAGTCCTTCCAATGAACACCCACAACTGGTCTCTGTTAGGAAGGACTGGTTGGATCTCTTTCCAGTCCAAGGGACTCTTAAGAGTCTTCTCCAACACCACAGTCCAAAAGCATCGATTCTTCGGTGCTCAGCTTTCTTCACAGTCCAACTCTCATATCCATACATGACCACTGGAAAAACCATAGCCTTGACTAGACAAACCTGTGTTGGCAAAGTAATGTATCTGCTTTTTAATATGCTATCTAGGCTGTTCATAACTTTCCTTACTTTACTCTCACTCAGTTAACTATATTTTTAAGGGAAAATATGTGTTGGTAACAATGTGGAGAAATAGGAACCATCATACACTGCTGGTGGGGATGTAAATGTTGTAGCCTCTTTGGAAAACAGTATGGCACATCTGCAAATGATTAAAAGAAGTATAACCATATGACTATACAATTCCACTACTAGGTATACCCCAGAGAAATGATAACATATGTTCACACAGAAAGTTACATACTAATGTTTACGGCAATATTATCCATATTAGCCAAAAGATGGAAACAACCCAAATGTCCATCAAAAATGAAGGGGTCAACAATTTGTTATATATACATACAATGGAATATTATTCAACCATAACAAAGAATGAAGTACTGACATAAGCTACAACTTTGGTAAACCTCAAAAAACATTATACTAAAGTAGTGAAACACAAAGGGTTACATATTGTGTGATTCTTTTTCTATGTAATATGCAATATAGGAAAATCCATAGAGACAGAAAGTAGATTAGTAGCTGCAAGCAGTTGAGGTGGAGAGAGGACTCGAAGAGCAATTACTTAAAGAAAACAGGGTGTTCTGCTGGGGTGACAAAAAAATTTTGACACTAGTGAGAAGTGGTGGATGCAACAACATTATGAATGCACTAAGTGCCATTAAAGAGTACACTTTCAAACTATTGATTAATTGCATTTTACATGAATTTCACCTCAATTTTTTAAAAGAAGAATGCAAGGGGAATGTTTAATTTGCTCAAGAGAACTACAGTCCTCAAGGGACCTAGTCTATTAGCTTTTGTTGAACTAAAGACAAGTGAGTTTTCCACACTCTTTAAAGCAGACTTGGGATTTGGCTTGAGAGGCAATGAACTAAAGAGGAAATAACACAAGACTCAAGAGGAATGTTCTTGATTACTTGCTGTACATTTTGGAAAAGAATAAAATTAAATACTGTTTTCCATTTTTTAAAAAAAAGTAACAAGAAAAATGAGGGTAGCAGGTTATTTAAGAAATCAATCAGAAATATTTTCAAAAATCAATAAGAATGATCTTTTTTTTTTTAGGGGGATAGACCATTTTGAAGTCTTTACTGAATTTGTTACAATATTGCTTCTGCTCTATGTTTTGTTTTTTTTTGGCTGAGAGGCCTGTGGAATAATTAGCTTTGCAACTGGGGATCAAGCCCACACCTACTGCATTGTAAGACAAAGTCTCAAACCACTGGACTGCAGGGAAGTCCCAGGAATGACTTTTTGAGAAGGAAAAACAATAGTTATATTGAGCAGATAAGAACCAAGATGAGACAATGTAAGTTCTCCCCTCCTAATCATGTTAAAAGCCTTGAACCATACTGTTTATTTTTTAATGGTCTTCATATAGAGGAAATTTTCAAACTGTGTCAGAGATGTCATTTCATCACAAATGGCACAATTATGAGCAAACAACCCACCAGGAATGTTCTTACTCCTCTCCATTCTTTGGCCTGACAGAAGTTTTCATTGTGGATATAATTCTGTATTTCTGCACTGTGGTCTGGTAGTCCTCAAATGGTGAGCCCATTATCTAAAGCTGTTGAGCTTTATGTTGTGGTGGGAACAGGGAGTCACACTCTTTTCTGGCCTTCACAGTTTAACAATAAATACTGGAGAGGGTGTGGAGAAAAGGGAACCCTCTCACACTGTTGGTAGGAATGTAAATTGATACATGCACTATAGAAAACAGTATGGAGGTTCCTTAAAGCATTAAAAATAAAGCTACCATATGACCCAGAAATCCCACTCCTGGGCACATACCCAGAGAAAGCCATAATTCAAAAGGACACACGCACCACAATGTTCACTGAAGCACTATTTCCAATAGCCAGGACATGGAAGCAACCTAAATGTCCATCAACAAAGGAACGAGTAAAGATGATGTGGGGCACACACACACACATGCACACGCACACACAGATATATACAATGGAATACTACTCAGCCATAAAAGGAATGCAAGTGTACCACTTGCTGAGACATGGATGAACCTATAGCCTGTCATACAAAGTGAAGTAAGTCAGAAAGAGGAAAAACAAATATCATACATTAACACATACATATGGAATCTAGAAAAATGCTGCAGATGAACCAATCTGCAAAGCTGAAATAGAGACACAGATGTGGAGAAGAAACATGAATATCAAGGGGGAAGAGGAGGCGGGACGGGTTGGGAGATCGGGATCGACATATACATTGACTGGGCTCCCCTTATGGCTCAGCTGGTAAAGACTCCGCCTGCAATGCGGGAGACCTGGGCTCAATCCTTGGTTGCGAAGATTCCCTAGAGAAGGGAAAGGTTACCCACTCCAATATTCTGGCCTAGAGAATTCCATGGACTGTATAGTTCATGTTGTCGCAAAAAGTCAGACACAACTGAGCGACTTTCACTTTCACTGTATATACTACTACGTATAAAGTAGATGGCTAATGAAACATAGCACTGGGAACTGTGCTCAACGCTCTGTGGACAAAGTGTGAGTGTGTGTGCATGCTCAGTGGCTCAGTCATGTCTGATTCTTTGTGACCCCAGGGACTGTAGCCCACCAGGCTCCGTTGTCTATGGGATTCTCCAGGAAAGAATACTGTAGTGGATTCCCATGCCCTCCTCCAGGGGATCTTCCTGACCCAGAGATTGAACCCACATCTCCTGCAGCTCCTGAATTGGCAGGCAGATTCTTTTACCAGAGCCGGACAAAGTACATATATGTAGGTTATAGCTGATTTACTGAGATGTACAGCAGAAAGTAACTCAACACTGCAAAGTAATTAAACTAAAAAAAAAAAAAAAACTACTTATAATTTTCTCATACAAATAAAGTAAAAGAATAATTGCTATATCCCAGAATCTTAGAACAGCAAATATGAGCAATTGTAGTACTACAGTTAAAACACCAACTTCATGACATATTTCTCCACCAAAACTTCTGTAATTTCACCTCTTCTCCTCCCTCCACATTTCCCTGGGAGGCAAGAACAGCAGGTCAAAGAGACGATAGGAAAGGTCTCTCCAAAAGATAACAGTGGTGAGGAGCAAGGCTGTGGGCTATGAGTCCAGAATCATGGCCACTAGGTTCCCACTATCCCGAGCACCATGCCCTGCTGAGTCCTCCAGAGAATATGAGCTGTGTGGCCACTGGAAATGTAGCTTACAAGGGCACACACCAGACAGACACATTCATTTCTTCATAATTGGAAAAGCCAAAGATCTGACTTGGATTTTGATCTGCAGTCCTCAGGAGTTTTCCCATAGAGACTTTATAAATAATCAAGTTTGATTCTTCTCAAACCTGAGACTCGGGCTTCCTAATGGCTTATACCAAAACCAATATGTAGTTCATAGGAATTCTATGATTTCATCCTCCTTCATTATCAGAACCTTAAAAGTTTATCAAAAACTATTAAGTGTATTGGAAATCTCTATAATATTTAAAAAGATATATAGGTAAAAATTATTTTAAACAACTAATGTTAAGATTCACAAATCTTCACAAGTCTGAGAGATACTCATCATTTTTCTTTAGTAAAGTATAGTTGATTTACAATATTGTGTTACTTTCAGGTGCAGAGCACAGTGATTCAGATAAATATAAACATACATATATACACATAGATATATATTCTTTTTCAGATTCTTTTCCCATATAGGCCACTGAAGAGTACAGCATAGAGCTCCCTGTGCTATACACTAGGTCCCTCTTGGTGATCTCTTTTATATATAGCAGTATATATATATTAATTCTAAACTCTTTTAAGTATAGGCAATAAGAATCTTTAATTAGTTCCTTCCTACCCCTCTTTTTTTCTCCTATGTCCACACTGTCACATTCTTCCCCTTCATCCTTAACAAAGTGACTAGGGCTATATTTTCCAGTATTATTTAAACCTATCTTGAACAAAGGTTCATATCACCAATAGAGTTTTTGGTTGCTTTACCATTATTCTAAATATAAACATTTTAAGAATAGATGGGGTACCTCCAAAGATTCCCCAAGGCCAGATGAAAAAACTTGTAAGTTTTTTTTTCAAGAACCTTTAAAGATAGCTACCCATTGTATTTTACAAAGTTAGACTAACCTTCATAAGAAATCTTGATGATTATAGTTCACAAAAGATTCATTTCACTTCTGAACAGAGATGTAAGACCCTGAATAAAATCCTGGAAAAGAAAATTCAATAATAAAAGAATCACTCACCATGATCAAGTAAGTTTTATCTTAGCAAGGAAGGCAAGATACATTCCTGGACAATCTGTCAATATAATAGATTGTGCCAATGGGTCAAATAAGTCATTTTTTGACAATGGCAACAGAAAACAAAAACAACATTCATATACATTTCTTATTTTAAAAAATATGTGACCAATACAAACCTATTATAACAGATAAAATCAAAGAGACTGATAATACAAAGAGGTGGAGATGATGAAAAGCATATGGGACACTAAAGACAGTGATTGGGATGAATATCCAAACAAGCTAAACTGTCCAAATTTCTTTTAAGAGGAGTTGCTTAACTACTTGTGGCCATTTATAGAAAGCCTGTCTGCAGTGGGAAACCATGAGGCCAAAGAGGGATAATTAGAGTTGAAAAAATATATAAAACTACTATATAATTTTTAAACATATATATGTATATATAAGGAGCTTCCCTGGTGGCTGAGAGGTTAAAGCGTCTGCCTGCAATGCGGGAGACCGGGGTTCGATCTCTGCATCGGGAAGATCCCCTGGAAAAGGAAATGGCAACCCACTCCAGTATTCTTGCCTGGAGAATCCCATGGACGGAGGAGCCTGGTAGGCTACAGTCCATGAGGTCACAAAGAGTCGGACACGACTGAGAGACTTCATTTTTCATGTATATATAATAGCTAATTTTGTGTCAAATTGACTGGACTAAGGGATGCCCAGAGAGCTGGTAAAACATTCTTTCTGGGTGGGTCTGTGAGTGCTTTCTGAAAAAGATTAGCATTTGAATCTACAGGTTGAGTAAAGAAAATCACCTTCAACAATGTGGATGGGCATCAAACCTTGAGGGCCTCAATAGACTACATGGGAGGTTTTTGTTACCCGCCAGGCTTCTCTGTCCATGGGGATTTTCCTGGCAAGAATACTGTAGTGGGTTGCCATTTCCTTCTCCCTGGGATCTTTCTGACCCAGTGATGAAAGCCCTGACTCCTGTATTGTCAGGAAAGTTCTTTACCACTGAACCAGGGAAGCCCCTACAAGGGAGGAGGAGGTACAAATTTGTTCTGTGCTTGAGCTGGGACACCCATCTTCTCCTGCCCTCAGACATTGCCATTCCTGGTTCTTGGGACTCAAACTGGACTTTATACTATCTGCTCTCTTGGTTTATAGGCATTCAGACTAGGACTGAATTATACCAACTGCTAAATTAAACCACCAGTTTTCCTGGTTCTCCAGGTTGAAGAAAGCAGACTGTGGAACCTCTTGTCATCCTCAATTGCACAAAGCAATTCCTATAATTAATTTATACACACACACAGACACACACATAAATACATATATACTGGCTCCTATTGGCTCTG
Source organism: Cephalophus harveyi (assembly GCA_006410635.1). Lineage (NCBI taxonomy): Eukaryota > Metazoa > Chordata > Mammalia > Artiodactyla > Bovidae > Cephalophus > Cephalophus harveyi. The sequence continues at coordinate 37,009 of SJYT01083327.1, forward strand.
TTTCTCTGGAGAACTCTGACTAATACAATACACAAGGGGGAGAGATGACCTGCAGCATCTCTGGATGGAAAGAAGGAAGAAGGAAATGGCAGCCCACTCCAGTATTCTTGCCTGGAGAAGGCCATGGACAGAGGAGCCTGGTGGGCTACAATCCATGGGGTCATGAAGAATCGTACATGACTCAGGGGCTGAATGAACAAACGAACGAATGATTGACTCCCAGACCAGTATTAACTGAACACAATTTCACTTTGGAATTGTCATTAATATAAAACCATAAATTTCCATTTATTCTCATGCTCATTTGAATAGTTTCTTTTGCTTTCAAGAGAGCTGTCACCACTGGAGAAGTAATGTTACACTGGATGCAGACTGCATATACTGAGCACCTATTATGAACAAAAAGCTAAGCAAGATAAACAGAACAGAGAGTCTGCCCTCAATATTAACTGCTGATTAATCAAATACACTAAAAGACTAATAATATGCATGAACTGAATTTCAAAACAATGTTTTGTAACGTGATTTCATGTAATACAGACTTGTTCTTTTTTTTTTTTTTTTTTTGCCATGCCACACAGCATGTGAGATTTAGTTCCCCAACAAGGCATGGAATCCACACTCTCTGCAGTGAAAGCTTGGAGTCTTAACCACTGGTCAGCCAGGAAAGTCCTTAGTAATAACAATATAGAAGACCCTACCTTAAAGAGATAGGGACAATATATTAATAATTATATATTTTAAAATTTATTTATTGGCTGTGTTGAGTCTTAGTTGCAATACGTGGGATCTTTGTTGCAGCACAAGGACGCTCCAGGTGTGGCCCATGGCCTCTAGAGTACGGGGTCAGGAGCTGAGGGGCACAGTCTTAGTTGCTCCAAGGCATGTGGGTCTTAGTTCTTCCCCAATGAGGGATCAAACCCATGTCCCATGCATTGCAAGGTGGATTCTTAACCATTGGACCACCAGGGAAGTCACCTCTATTAATTACTGAAAGCTTTATTGCTGAAATACAGTACCTAGTATTGAAAGAAAAAGTTGTCTCTTCTGTGTTTTCAAACACAGTCTGAAAAGTGACATATTCAGTCACTCAGCCCAACAGTTTGCATTAGTGATATGTTTCCTATTTTTAAAAACTGAATTATCTTTTAGTTTGGAATACTGACACAATCCTAACAATGTTTCTTTGTAGTAATCAGGAAATGAATGAGATATTTACAAGAGATGAAATGTCTTAAACTTCCAGAGAGATAAGATTGTTCTTCTACCAATATCATCACCTCTAGAATCTGAACACTTAATTGTGAAATATATTCATATGTCATTAATATTGTACTGGATGTATACATAAATATATGAGGTGAGGTGAAGTCACTCAGTCGTGTCCGACTCTTTGTGACCCCGTGGACTGTAACCAACTAGGCTTCTCTGCCCATGGGATTCTCCAGGCAGGAATACTGGAGTGGATTGCCATTTCCTTCTCCAGGGGATCTTCCTGACCCAGGGATTGAACCCAGGTCTCCCGCATTAGAGGCAGACGCTTTAACCTCTAAGCCACCAGGGAAGCCCACATAAATATATATATATATAAAATACAAAAATTATATACATACACACATATATATATTCAGTGGCTTCCCAGGTGGCGCTACTGGTAAAGAACCTGCCTGCCAATGCAAGAGATGCAAGAGACATGGGTTCGATCCCTGGGTCAGGAAGATCCCCTGGAGGAGGGAATGGCAACCCAATCCAGTATTCTTGCCTGGAGGATACTACGGATAGAGGAGCCTTGAGGGCTACAGTCCTCAGAGTCAGAAGCAACTTAGCACACAACTGAACAACTGAAGCAACTTAGCACACACTCATGTATACATATTCAGTACAATATTCAAATTCCTATCAAGGTTTATGCTTTTGTATGCCTATCCTGTTTTAATCAGATTAATACAACAGATTTCTGAAGTCCCAGTGGCTACTTTCATTCTTTACTTTCTGTCACCTATGAGCAGCATACTTGCATAATTTAACTGTAGTCACATTATGAACCTCTCATAGTTGACAGTTCATGCAACTAGAGAGTAGTCAGAATCCCGTTATTGTTGTTTCTGGGGAAGCCTAATTACTGGATGGTTTCTAGGAAAGCATATCAACAAGTTGAATGAAATGGATGGTTCTCATAATAAATTCTCCTAGAAAGGAAAAGCAAGGTAATTTCTCTTTAATTTTCATAATGTGACTTTTCTGATTCAAAATGGTGAAATTTCAGTTTCTCTAAGGCTATCTGGAATTTGTCCCTAAAAAGCTTTTGAATTGAGGCATGGAATATTTTTAAAAAGAATTTGTCACAAGAAAACTTAAAAAACACTAATTAATTATATTAGGAAATGATAAGTGGACTAAGAAGAAACAAAACTCAAAAATTTTGAGCAACTCAAGATTCTTAAATCCACTATGGAAAATAACAATAATGAAACCCTACTTTCATGTAACACAATTAAAGCTTCAAAAACACTTTCATATCAACTACTTCATTAGATACAATTGACTTATAAGAAAGAACAGGGATCAAGCACTTGTGTCAGATGAATCAGTTCAGCTCAGTTCAGTCGCTCAGTCATGTCCAACTCTTTGCGACCCCATGAATCGCAGCACGCCAGGCCTCCCTGTCCATCACTAGCTCCTGGAGTTGACTCAGATTCATTGAGTCAGTGATGCCATCCAGCCATCTCATCCTCGGTCGTCCCCTTCTCCTCCTGCCCCCAATCCCTCCTAGCATCAGAGTCTTTTCCAATGAGTCAATTCTTCACATGAGGTGGCCAAAGTACTGGAGTTTCAGCTTCAGCATCATTCCCTCCAAAGAAATCCCAGGGTCGATCTCCTTCAGAATGGACTGGTTGGATCTATCATAACTTTTCTTCCAAGGAGTAAGCATCTTTTAATTTCATGGCTGCAGTCACTACCTGCAGTGATTTTGGAGCCCCCAAAAATAAGGTCTGACACTGTTTCCACTGTTTCCCCATTTATTTCCCATGAAGTGAATAGAGAGGCACAAATTTAAGTAATGAACTCACAGCCGTAAGTAACCATACACACATGCATTCATTCACAGCATTTCTTGAAAGATCACTATGTGAAAGACATTGTACTAACTGATAATGGAACATCCTTCCCTTCAAGGCTAGGATGTTCTAGAGTGTTGAACACTCTAGAAAGGGTGACAAAAAAGTTCAGCATGATATAATAAATGTTTTAAGGTGCTTTAGTCATTGGGAAAAATCACCTTTAAATTCATGTGGAATTTCAAACATAAACGTCTCTTGAATCACACAAATGAGATGTTCATGGGAAAAAAGTAATCTCTGAGCACAGAACCACAGAATGTTGGCACTGCAAAGAGCCTTAGAGATTACTGTTCCAACAGCTCCCTTATTTCACAGGCGAGGAAACTAAACCTAAAGAGACTAACTGGTTTTCCAAGGATAATAAAACTAGAAAGTGGCAAAGCTTTAAAGTTTCTTAAGGCTATAAATGTAATTTTCAAACAACCTTAATGCACAGAATCAAAAAAAAAAAAAAGGAAAGAAACAAAGTGTGTAATAACTTGGATATATTAAGTCAAGGATGATCAGTTTTACCACTACCCTTAAAGTGTTCAAAATGTCAAAAGAAAAGAGGACTTTTGCATTACTGCTATTATTTTATAATTTCCCAATGAATTAAAATAATTTTAATACTCAATGGTCAACCAGTATTCAAAAGGCAAAAATAAATAAATTATGCCTGACATTACTTTGGCCACCTGATGTGAAGAACTGACTCATTTGAAAAGACTCTGATGCTGGGAAAGATTGAAGGCAAAATTTCCCAATGAATTAAAATAATTTTAATACTCAATGGTCAACCAGTATTCAAAAGGCAAAAATAAATAAATTATGCCTGACATTACTTTGGCCACCTGATGTGAAGAACTGACTCATTTGAAAAGACTCTGATGCTGGGAAAGATTGAAGGCAAGAGAAGGGGACGACAGAGGATGAGATGGTTGGATGACATCACCAACTCAATGGACATGAGTTTGAGTAAACTCCGGGAGTTGGTGATGGACAGGGAGGCCTGGCGTGCTGCAGTCCATGGGGTCGCAAATAGTCAGACACAACTGAGCAACTGAACTGAACTGACATTACTTTTAAGATCATTGCTGATACCTCTCTGAATGAACAGACCTCACCATGCTAACTGCTAAGTAGTTATATCCTCAATACAAGGAAGAGACAGTGGACACTGCAGTGCATTGAAATGTACAATCCCCAGTCTGTGACCATTGCTGGTCTATTTTTATATATGTATTTTTTTCATAAACCCACAGCATTAATATCCATCAATATCATTCCTTCCAATAACACCTTTAACTTTTAGCAATGTGAATTTGTTGAGGAAAAGGCTATGTCACATTGAATTTTGAAATTTCCCAAAATAATGTAGCATGCCAGTACTGCTGACTTTTTAGACTGAATTATATTCACATTACCTTTCTTCCAGTTCGCTTTGCTATTTCTAGTAGAGTGGTTCTGCCTACATGAATAAAATTTTATTACATTCGTATCCTTCACTGTTGGCTCTACCTTGACAGTCAAGTTTAATCATGCCAGATGTTGTTTTTGCAAAGCTCACTCCTTCTGCACAGATAACATCCAGCCTGACCAATTCTTCCCCTCAAAGTACCACCCTCCCTCAGAAGTGTTATGTCCAGGGGATAATTCCTTACAATGAAGCAAACTAACCTGCTTTCAGTCAATTTGTGGGCTGCCATTTAAGCAGAAAGATCTGATCTTCATACTCTTTTAACCTGGCTAGTCTAAAATGTTCATAGTTTACTGCTTTTGTCTTCCTGTATGCTTCCTGAACTACAGAATCTCACACAGAGAATAGAACCATGAATGATAACTACAAAACAATGAAACAAAACTTCCATATGAAATATAAAATTGATCACATTGCTTTTTTATATCAGCTACACCTATATTGATTTTTTTTTTTTTTTTGCTCTTCAAACACAAGTTAAGAAATAATTGTTTACACCTCCAGTGACTCATCTCCCCTCAGTAGGGGCTACAGTAATTGACAAAATCATATTTTTACCAAGTGTATATCCCTCTGCTCTTAGATTTCCTTTTTTCTTCTATTTCTCTGTCTCTGTACATAAATGTATCCCTTTCCCAAAAAGACTTACAGAGTTACATGTCACTCCTCCAAAGAACAGATTTCTAGTAACTTCAACCTTTAGGGGAAAAAAAAGCCACAAACCTTTATAAAAGGAAAAAAGATTTCTAAGAGGCCAGTTGTCAGAAAGCACATACTTATTTCATAAGAATAAAATTAAAAATGAGCTCTCCTTCCTCTAAGTTTCCCAAAGCTTATTATCTGTTCTTATCTCATGCCACTTACAATTTTTCCTTATTATTCTAGTTATTTATGTAAATGTGTCATCTTCTTCACCAACCTGGAAGATCTTTGCCGGCAGGATCGAGGTCTAACTTATCCTATTCCCCAAAATGTCAGTTGCTTCATTTATGTTCTATAAAGAACCATTTCTCCATCCTTTAAAGCCCCATGAAGGTTGCAGAAAGGTCAAGGTAATGAGGATTGGAAAAAAATTATTTGATTTGTCCAGTTTTCCACTAGTGTTTGACACTTACAAATGCTTTTATTATAGGGTTTTTTACACACGTCTTATATTCCCAACTGCTCCAACTAAAAAGGGAAGTTCCACCTGTTGCTCGTTTTTGTATTTCTCAAAGTTTTTAAATAGAACCTTGTACCTAATAGGCACAGAGATATAAATGAAATAACATAAATCAGATTAGAAGGATAAATAGCAGACCCCTATAAGGCATAACAACAATGAACAGCATTAGAATATAAAAAAGCTCTTTTTATTCATTAAACATTTATTAGGTGGATATTATATACTAACTGTGCTATGTACTAAAAGGAATAAAGCATAAAATTTCCCTCAAAGAAAACCTAGGTTAGTGGGGTAACTAGGAATCAAAAATTTTAAGCCAAAATTATGAGATTACTCCCTATTGATAAACTCAACTTTTTCAGTGCACATTATATTGTAAAAAGCTTTTTAAATAAAAAAAAAG
>SJYT01083336.1:7252-62005 GCA_006410635.1 Cephalophus harveyi
AGACTTACCCTCAGTACCCTTTGGAACAGCAGAAACTGGCTCATTAGAGGGATGTGGAGAATCGTCTTCCTGTTTCAACATTTGTCCCAATCGCTTTACCTCATTGCTCTCAAAATCTAAACAATCTCGAATCAGAGTCCACAGAGACAGTGTTTCAACAGGCATTTTATCAGGACCATGTAATGTATAATGAGTTTGAATTTCTTTTCCTACCTTTTTCCAAGTATCTAAATTTACAGTGCCATCCTTCGGGAACCAAGGACAAACCTTCTCAACAAACGAAAGAAAACTTAACAATTTAGTCTTAGATACAGTAATTCCTCTATGTTTAAGCATAACAAACAACATTTGTACAAACAGTTGACGACTATGCGTCTGCCCCATATTTATACTCTCAACTATAAACCTTACCACTCCCCCTCGGTATCCAGATATTTTTTACTCACTTTACTGGATAATATAATGAGTGGTGGCGAGAAATTCTGTCTTCGGTCTCCGTGCCCCACGTTGGGCACCACTTGCCGCGGCCAGCACAGTCAGGCAGCAACACCTGTGGGGAGGATGCGAAGGAGAACGCCTGCTAAGAAAAGACAAGAAGACGAAAAGATGGGGTTGAGAGGATCAGACCGCTTCCTTACGCATTGTCTGATACCGACTTTATTAGGTATGCAGTATATATAGGATAACATTCATAGCTTATGTCATTTATTTTGACCACAATAATCAATCACCAGACCTTCACCATTGTGTGCAGAACACATCTCCTAAGTCCTTGAAGTGCGATAAACACCAGACACCTGGAGCCACAAGGTCGTAAACACGTTCTCAGGGGTGGCGGGACAGAGAGCTCAGGACATGCCTGGGCTGAAGCCCAGGACAAGCCATGGGGCCCTGCGATAACGCTTGAGTAGCTTCCAGGACTTAACCCCTCAGGGGCAGTCCCCCGCAGACATAAACATTTTCATCAAAGAATATTTTGTCTAGTATTTTCTTCACAACTAAAATTTCTATTTTAGATAACATGTCCAATTAATTAAGCATGTTAGTTAACACAGCAACTTTTTAAAAAATATATTAAACTCATATCACCATGAATGTAAATCCCATTATATAAAGGTCTAAAACACTTGTAAAAAGAATAAATATATGTATATTATCTCCTTACTGTGATAAGATTCTTTAAGCAGATTATCCTCTGGGAAAAAGAAATATTGTTACCAGGAAAATATTTTAGATATCCAAGATTTTATGTCAATAACAATAATCATATCTAATAATTCATATCTCCTAGATGATACCCAGTTTTCTGTGTTAGAAGATCTTTTTAAAAATTACAACTCATAGAATTTATACACCATTCTCTTTTGTTTTATAGAGAGGAATGGTTCCTGAGTCTGTTTGGTGGGGGCCAGGGATGCCAGAAGTGCCCTATGTGAGCCTATTGAGAAATTTATATAAACCGTAAATGAGACCACAAAAACTGCCAGTACCTAGTGGGTTTCTGGCTAAGCCATTGAGCATGAATTCACTGATTGTGAGAACACTCAAGCTATCTTCTTGTTCAGACAATTAATTCCCCAGACCTTTTCAGGGTGCTTACTACATGTACAGCATTCTTCTAAATTCTGAAAAAAATGCTTTTTGAGTACCTTACACTTTTGAAACATTTACTAAGAGTTCATGTGTGAACATTGTTTCATTCAATTCCCCTCAAACATGGTGAGAGCCATTGCATTATTCCAATAAAGTGCCTTTCCCAAAGTCTCAGGTCTAGGAAGATGCTGAACTAAAGTTAGAATTCAGGTCTTCTTATTGTGACTACAGTGGTTTTCTATAAGAGAGAAAGATACGGGATAACAAACATCTAAAATGAGCCAGGCACTTACCAGAAAACTTACTATAACCTATGGAGAATGTTGATATCCAGTTCATTGAAGGAATGAACACCAGTTAAAGAAATATTCTTCTTGGCTAAGAATGCATTATAGTGTCTTTTAATAGATAGCATTTATCAAACATTTACTGTGTGCCAAACACTACTATGAGCTTCACTTGCATTATCACATTTAAGCTGTGAGAGAAGCTCTGAGCAATAGAGCAATTTTTCCAAGTTCAAAACTTAATAAGTGGCAGAGCAGGGACTCATGCAATTCTGTGTCATCCCTAAACCTGTGTATATTCTTTTAGCACCTTTTTCTGCTGTCTTCCTCCATAGTTTCTTCCTATTTCCCTTCTAATTTCTGTAAGAAGAGAAAAAAAAGAGGACAAGGAGGTACTGTCAGATACAGAGAATGAAGGAAGCAAGCCATTCATGTACTCTCTAGCTCACCTGATGAGCATTGGCTGCCCTAGTGCCCAGCTCAGCTCTGGGAATGCCCAGAGGACCTCTGGGGTGACTTCCAAGAATGTCAAGTTCAGAAACAGGAACAGAGTGCTAATGAAGCAAAACTAAACAGTGGCAGAACTCATGAAGAAAGGCTTAAACAAGAAGGAGGCACTTGAGTGGTGTCTAAAAGTATCTTCGCAGGCAAAGAAGGGAGAACAAGCTTCGGTAACAGAACAGGCTGAATTATGAGAGGTATTCCTGCGTAGGAAGGAATATGAGGTTAATGTCACAGAAGGACAGAATTAGCATAGGAAGTAGAATCATGCTCTGAGGAGCCTTCTGTTGAAACAAGGAGATTAGACTTTTCCTCAAGGCAGCAAGAGTCAACAGACACTCAGAACAGTGAAGCTAACCGTGCTTCCATTTTTAGGAAGTCTTAATTATCAGTCTTATGATGGGTGAGCAGGACACTTAGTCCAAGTGAATGCCAATAAAGAACTGGATTTGAGTGGAAGGATGACATTTCCTGTATTATTTCTGAATCATAAATAAAAGTTGCAGCAATCTAACAGCTGCTCAAATGAACTTATGTGCCCAAAAGATGTAAATGACTTAGAAGTGTCGCTGCTCCCACAGAGTGAACAAAGCCTCTTTCTTAAAGATCCCCACCTATTCATCCATTCAACAGATGGTTATCAAGCGCCCACTCTGAGGCATGCCCTGTGCTAGGTACACAATGCTTGGAGAGTTGTGTTACGGCACTGGTTGCAGGGAAAGTTCTTTGAAGCACCATGTAACGTGATTTGTTCATAAAGTGAAAGAAAGCAGCAAAGAAAAAGGCAGGGTATAAAGCAAGTGTCAAAGAAAACAAGATAAGACAGAGTAACTCCTAAGAGAGAAAAGTGAAAATGAGCTTTAAGCTTAAGAAAGCAAACATCTGCTCTAAGTAACCATTTCATTAAAAGTGCACTAAATTGTGGAAGTTCTCTCCCAGGAACTGCATGCTGTGGGTTGAGATTAAGTATAATAGGCTCCCACATGAATTCTTCTCATTACTTCTCATGAAAATCAGTAAATCTCCTGAAAGGGTAATTTAGGTTTAGTGTTCACCATTCATTTTACTTTTAATCTTCTCTGTTTAGAATTGTAAAAATATAATGCAGAAATAATCCAAAAGAGGAGGAATAGGCCCCATGAGTTGAAATGAGGCAATTTCAACTCCTCACATAGCCTTAGCATTAATACATAAGTAATGGGCTGTAGATTTTTTATTCTTGATAGATGGTGATGGAGCTTCAGCCAGTTTCTAGAGTACTGCATGCTGTTAATTGCAGGAACCAAGTAAAGGACAGGATAAGAAAGATAATCTGTACTTCACTCTCCTGGATTCTTTGGACCTCTTTGTGATTTTCAGTGCAGTCTCTTCTTAATCCCATTAAACTTTTCTTTAACTATAATTTAACAAAAGGACAAAGGTTTCAAGACTTTTGTCCAAAACAAAAACAAATCAATTATTTGGGAAGAAAAATATCTGAAAAATATAATTGAGTCACAGAAATGTGATTTTTATGGAATAATTTTATCAAAAACAGCCTGAACAATGACTTATGATCATTACTTTTTCTACTGTTAAACTACCACCAATCTGTTTGTGAAATTGAAAAATAAGCAAGTAAAAAAAATAAAAAACTCCAAGTGCAGTCTTTCAGAAGTGTTACTTCTGAGAAGAATAGTCCTCTATTCCTTTCTGGACCTCTCCTTGGCTTTTCCATTAAACATAGACTCTATTCTAGGTCCATGGGTTGCACATTAATTCTTGACTAATTTAACTGAGTACCCTATTAGGAGAGCATCTTAGAAATCCATGGGGCAAAGGATATTTCACACCTAAGATGGATCCATGCTATATAAAGTAGTAAAAATATTTAAACTATTTTATAAAGAATTATAGGGCTTTCCAGGTGGTACTTGTGGTAAAGAACCTACCGGCCAATGCATATAGATGGAAGAGACACAGGTTCGATCTCTGGGTTGGGAGGATCCCCCTGGAGGAGTTGCCCAGCAACCCATCCAGTATTCTTGCCTGGTGAATCCCATGGCCAGAGGAGCCTGGTAGGCAACGGTCCCTAGAGTTAAAAAGAGTCAGATAGGATGGAAGCGACTTAGCATGCACAAACAGTGTTATATTATGCAGATGTGAGACTAAGCCATGGCTTATGATGTTTACAATTTGCTTTTGTTTCCCCAAGAGAAATCAAAGGTTTTACTAAGTGTAAATTTCCTTTTCAGATTTGAAAGAAATGAGCATTAGTCTGGTACACATGAGAAAATGAAATTTTAATAACAACTTTATCTAAGGAAAAGAATAGTGGAGGACATTCACTGGACAAATATCACATTCCTTGAAATAATTATTGTGACATTTTAATGCATTCTCACTAAGAAGCATTTCCTTGTAAATGACTGAACCAGACCGTGTATTAACAATTATTTCATGAGAGAAAACTTCAATACACTTAGAAGCTCCTATCATAAGACTAATGGGAAAGGGAAAAAAAAAAAAAAAACAACCAGAAATGAAATACTGGAAAGAAATGTCCTAAAACATAATATACAGTTGATTGATTTAAAGAAATACACATCATTTGAGAGGTTAAAAACTTTCAATAACTTCTCACCCTGTTATGAATGCTAAGACCAAAAAAAAAAAAACCCAACAGATTTTCAGAAATTCCTCTTTCATGAATTTTATATAGTCCATTAGTTTATTTCAAAATGGAGGTAAACAATTAAATTCATAAATACTCATTAGGACGCTGCCTTCTAAGGACCAACAAATCATTTTTTAAGATAATTCACCCATTCCATCAACAAATTAAAGATATCTAATCAGGGGTGCTTCTCCATGTCTTGCATTAGTCATTCTTTCAAGTGCCCATGAAAGAGGAGTGTTGAGTTTTTTGAAGATGTCATTTCAAGCTGCATGCATGTACTCTCATTCCAGGGAATTGTTTTTAATTGCAACATGGAAAGTGAAGAGCATATTGGAGTTTTGCTATGTCATTTTCTGAAAAGAATACCTCATGAATTGTAAATACCAGATCTTCATGAAAACGGGAAATCCATCTTTCCTGTTAAAGTAAATGAAAGACAAGATTAAGTAATGAAAGATTATACCAGACATCCTCAAGTGTAGGATAATCACTGATCCCATGAACTAGTACAACTAAAACATAATCTCCTTGGTACTTATTGATCTCCTTGATACAACTGTTCTTCAACTATGTTCTAATCACTGTGCTCCCAACAAAGATCAGGTGTTTTGTGTCTTCTTCATGTTTTTTAATTGCTTTGATTAACAGAGATTCAGGCTGACCCTACTCTTGATGGTGGTGGTTGTGGAAGGAATAAATCAATCTCTCTTGAGTGAAAACATATGGCTTGGGACCAGCACTCTTGCACCTAAGCACCACTTCATTCTGTTGCCTACAAAAGAAGCCATTCAATAAAGCTGTGCAAGATAACCTTTTAACTACTATCACCTCGTAATTCCAAGAGTTGTTATTCCTTTCAATACTGCTTTCTTGCCACAAAAATAAGCCTGTCTCTGAATAGCAAAGCAATAATTTTTGTGCACTATTTTTCCTAAACTTTTAAAGATATGAATTTGTTTGTAAATATTTTTTAAACATTGTATCTGCTAAATCATTATATGCAATATTAAATGTTCAAATGTGGTATTAGCAATTTTTGAAAGCATAGCTTCCATGTATTCCTTGAAGTGGGGCATATTTGACTTCTGAAATGTCGTCAGATAAATTGTAAGGCCAAAAATGGGCCCTTTGACTGAATATGCAAAGTTCCCCTTAAACCACCTTGAACTAGGCAGATTTGCAACATTTTAAACTGGCACTTCATCCCTCTTTCAGCAAGCATCCTCTGCAGATTTAATGATCAGGAACATCCTTCTGATGCATGCTGGGAGATATGGCTGCAGGGTACAGACCACAGCAGACAGTGTGTCAGATGAGGCAGAACTTCTTGTTAGGGGTGAGTATGCTAATAGTGCAGTCTGAAGACATGATCACCATAAATTATCATACAAAGAAGTTGAAATGCATGGACTTTGAGCACATCAATACTGTGCATTTTACTTTCGATTTTACAATATATGTTATTCTTGCTTAACCTTTTGCCTTTGAAACGATTATATGGTAACTTGCTCCTTAGAAACAGACAAAACCTACAGATCCAACTTCAGGTTTCCAAACACCTTTAGTACTAGGTGGTTACTAGGTGTTTACCCAACTTAATGCCAAAATGAAATTTTCAACAGTTGAGTCACAAAGACACTTGAACAGTAGAGAAACAAAAATTTTGTGTATATGTATGTGGTTTTTCAAATGTAAAGCTACTGGAACCCCTAGGCATTTTTTTTTCCCTCCACTAACTTCTAAATTCTGCTTCCTGAACAGAAAAACTGCATGCCTAATATAGTGGCATTTGCAATTGTTAAGTGACAAGGATTGTTAAAAAGTCTGAAAATGTCAACATACAGTCTCTCTGTGCAGAAATGACAGTTAAGTGGCTTCCAACTATGAGCAAGACTGCCAAATTCTACAACCCTATGAAGCTATATCTTATTTGAATTAAGTAAATGCCTACAGCACTAATTTCTTTCAGTACGTTATTTGCCAGTTTGGGAAATGCCACTCTAAGCATGCATTTTTCTCTTTTTCTTTCTTCCTTTCTTTCTTTTTCTCTCTCTTTCCCTTTCTTTCTCTGACTCCTTCATTCCTTTCTTTCTGCCCTTTTTCTTTTTCCCCCTTTTTTCTTTCTTTTCTTTTTTGTTTTTGATGGAGATGCAATATATCTGCATAAAAATTAAAAAAATCATATTTGTATAGGTATACAGCTCAAAGAAAAAAATCATAAAGTAATCATACCAAGAAATTGCTATTTAAGACAAGAGCTAGAACATTACCAGAATCCCACCTCTCCCTTTTTGATCTCAAAAAAATCAAATTTGACTGGTGTGACTACTGCATGCTAAGACTCCTTGCATGATCTCTGCAAAGAAAAATTCCACAATCTGTAACAAAAACTTATATCTTACATTAGCTTGTTTTACTCACTTGGAGTGTTTTCCAATCATAATTTTCAATAATTTATTAACATTATAAAAATCCTGAGCAGGAAATACAAGGCCTATGTAAGCTTCATCATCTGTTTTAGTTGTATATGTCACCCAAGGTTTATTGATTTGGGGTAGTACATCTACATCTACTATTGGTCCAAGTAAAACATTGTTTTGAAACAGATGTGTATCTGGGCGAGCGGCAGCATGCTCATTTTTTGCATGTGTTTGTTTCTATTCTGAAGGTTATTTGAACTCGTCTCCAAATTTATAACAAGAATGTGTATCTGTATTACTCTATTACAAAACATCAACTTTTTAAAGTGCTCATCCTCTCATGATATTTAATTTAGCTAAAATTTTTCCTTTATGCCTTTCAAGTTACAAGGCTTATGGAATGGCAGACCACACGCTGCAGTCAATTTTATAGAAAATTGCTTTCTTCTCTCACTACAGCCTGTTTTAGATTATGTGTATTTATTGTGTAGCACTTGCCTAGTAATTTAGAATGATGCTCCTAAAATTGGAGCTTTCTAAATGAATAACACAATTTAGAGGCTGATAACAAGAAGCCAGGTATTTTTACAGGGCTGTGAGGGGCATATTTAAGTGGCAAAGTAACATTCTGCTTTGTAAGTAAAATTAAACTCAACAGCATTTAGAATATAATTCAGGCTCGGCTTTTTTGTGTTCTGTTCTTTTAGCCTTTGGCTTTTTGCCTAGGAGATGATAAAATGCAGAAATTTGGAATTACACTCAATAGCAATTTCAAACAGGTTGCTATTGTCTGAATATTCATGCAACATTCAGCTCAAGCTTTCATTTGAAGTGAGTTGTTTTAAGTCACCAATTTTCTATTATATATCTGTATTATTTTTCTAAAACTAGTAAAAATAGCTTGCCTCTTCTGCCTGGTTGGTCTCAGACAGATTTAAAAGTTGAAGTAAAGGTTCTGGTTTTTTCTTTTTTTCTTTCTGAAGCTTCCTGGCCATTGAAGGAACTCAGATGCTTGAATATTGCAGCTCTTAATGTTGTAAAATGAAACTCAAAATAGTTTTACCCTGTCTTCTTCTTTCTCCCATTCCTCCAACCATTGGTTTGTAAACTTGGGGCATTCTAATAGTTCAGGAGACAGGACCAAAGCTGAGCTTTCTAGATGAAGGTTTTCTATTGATAGTTACAGTTTTAGCAGCAGAGTCCTTAAAGCACACTTGCTCAAGAGTGTCATAAAATGACAATGTTAAAGACAATTTCACCATACTTCATATAGGATACCTTCATTGTATTGCTCAGAGAATGTGGAACATTCTTAGCTAACAAGGAATATGTTTTCATAACTCTGTAATTCTATTTCCGTGGAAATTTAGGGGACTAAAGTATATATTCTCCTAGATAATCTGGGAGATTGTCTCCTTTCCCGTTAGAGAAAGTCTATGAAATTCTTTTGCACATCTCACCAAACCCTGAAATTCTTCACGGGCCCCACATGCACACTAGACTGGGGCTCAGGTGTGCGGTCCTAAGACCTCATCAATGCTTGTTTAGAATCTGAGCTTCCCCGACTAGAGCTTCTTCCTGCTTCTCTTCTCACTCACTGCTTGAAAGCTATTTTTCTCCCAAATGCTTGTTTCCACTGTTGCTTTATTTTGCTTGTGAATGTCAGTGCTATTATTCACCTCTATTCCACCATTATTATCATCCTCCAAAAATTGAATTTTCCCATAAATAATCATCTGAAGCATAAAATTGCTTGCTCTCATATACTTAATATTCAGTGAACCAGCCTTATAACAGCACCATGCATAATTTGGAGACCCATAATAGAAGTAATGAACTTAAAATAAGTTATTCTGCCAGAATATAAAAAGAAATTAAAGCCACACCTGGACATCTGTGCACAATTTAAGTCACTTATTCAAGTGTGATATAGCAACAAGAGAGAAAGTAAATCTAGACAATGCTACAGGGAACCTCTTTAAAGATGGATAAAACTGTATTATATTCTCCATGGTAAAGGAGATAGACCATTAAGGGATAACCTCACTGACGGGAATACACAGTTTATAAAGAACTGATACTCCCAAGCATTATGGTGCTGCTGCTGCTGCTGCCAAGTCACTTCAGCTGTGTCCGCCTCTGTGTGACCCCACAGACAACAGCCCACCAGGCTCCGCCGTCCCTGGGATTCTCCAGGCAAGAACACTGGAGTGGGTTGCCATTTCCTTCTCCAATGCATGAAAGTGAAAGTGAAGTCACTCAGTCGTGTCCGACTCTTTGCGACCCCATGGACTGCAGCCTACCAGGCTCCTCCATCCATGGGATTTTCCACACAAGAGTACTGGAGTGGGATGCCATTGCCTTCTTTCCCAAACATTATGAGAGGTGACCAAACACAACATAAAACACAACAGAGAAAGAAGTATTAGTTTTTTGTTATTTTATTTTACAAACTAACTGTCAGAAATATGTTTCCCAGAGAGGATATAAGGGTAAGAAGCTATGACAGTTTAAAGAATAAAATGTGTTTAGCTAAACTAACTGGGAGCCTGAGCCTGAGCTCTGTCTAGTCTGCCCACAGGCAGATGAAACAATTAAAAAATGCACTTCTTCATGCAAATTTTTATTCAGATTGCTCTGTTATTAATGCAAAACAGTAGATTAAGAAACTCTTGGCATAGTCAAAGACAATCCACAATCTCTTGGTTCTTTCTGAATGCACTGCCTGTATACCCTCTTTTCCCCAAACTTGGATGACAAATTTTATTCCATTAATTACAGTTTACAAGATGAATATGACTTGTATTAAACTGAATTTGAGAAGAAAGAATCTACTTCAGGACACAATTTATTGAGAAAAATCTGACTGCTTTTAACTATTCATTCCTCCTTTCATCTATCACTTCTGATTCAACCTGGAGTTCAGAATGTCTTTCAATCTTACCTGCTTCAAACATCTCATCAGTTCAATTCCATTTATTCTTTCCAATATTTTTCCTTGAATATTTTACCTTTAGTCTCTGTTGATCAACCTTGTCACTTTTTATTTCAAAACAGAAGCTATTAAGAATTTGTTGTGCCAATTAAATAAGTCAGAGACATTTGTTGATAATTTGCTGTGTATTTATTCACTCACCCATTCATCTGGCACCTGCTCTGTAGCAAGCCCTGCTACAGAATAGAAACAGATGTAGATGCCAAGATCTCAGCCCTCTGTGTGAGACCAAGTGGCTCTCTATCCTCTCGTCCACTAGTGTGAGAACCACCTTTGGGAATGGGGTGAGAAACACCAGTGAAGGAAGCTCTTTAGATTACCTACATCTTTCAGGGGAAATAATGAAATGCTATGAAAATCCGTAGGCATAGCTATAGGACTGACTTCATAAATTGTGGGTCCTGGTGCAAAATGAAAATGCAGAGTCCTTCATGCAAAGTTTGACAAGAATCTTAAGACAGCAACAGCAGAACATTAATCCAAGTATAGGGACCTTCTAAGGCAGGGACCTTGTGTGACTGCACAATACACCAAGAAGTCAGCCAGGCACAGCATTAAATTTTGTATGAAGCTCCAGGAACAAAAGGACTTCAGCAAAGGGGAGGGTCAGTTATAACAAAGTTGTTTTAATGTGTTTGCTCATCTATAAAAATAGCATATTAAAGCCTCTTCAGAGGTTTCATCAGCTTTTTATACAAAAGATCATTTTTTATTATTCTACCTCAAGAGCCTTATGTTGTGAAAGATTTTGGTCATTATGTTGAAGTAATCATTAATTCATATTTCTATTTAAATTTTCACTAAAATCGTTTATCATGAGGTAGCCATTGTTGCCAAACTAGATAATTTCACTCTAGCCAACAGAAAAAAAAAAAAAAAGGAATTTGCATTTTAGCTAGTTGTAAAGTGCTATCTGTTTTGTTTTCAAATAGTTGAAAATAATCTAAAGATACCAGTTACCATCTAATGGAAACCAACTTGGAAACTTTGATTAAATACTCTCCAGATTGTCTCCAATATATACTTTTCAGTGATCCTCACCAGCAAGAGAGAAAAATTCTCAAGTTTTCTGCCTTTGTCCTTGGAGAGATACAAGTGCACACTATCACTTTTCCAAATACAAAAGGAAACTCAAGCTCAGTGAAAATCTTGAGCATATTTCTTATACATGTAGGTTTGAGAATTAACCAGTATTAATGTGCTCTGTCTTTATATCTCTCAAAGCACTACCTTTTTGAAATGTGTAGATTCCAAACCGATATAAATGTATTTTACCATCTGACCACTACTAAACTTTCAGGCTTTAAAATGTACAAGTGTTTGGCACAACTATCCAGAGTTCGCACAGTTTTCCTTTTCCACCACTAATCTAATATGAAATGACAGGTTTGAAGTTTGCACAAGCCTTCATATGGTGAAGTAATGTCTTGGAATCAAAAGAGTCTCCAGGGAAAAAGAAAAGGAGCTATAAATCACAAAAAACAAAGCTGGGTTTGATGATGTACTGGTATTTGAGGCTCAAAAGAACAATAACAAATGCTTTCAGTGTAATTTAAATGTTAATAATAAACAAATTTGCCAATAATTTCTACTTTAGAGCAGAATAGAAATTATTCAGTTAATATATTGGTTATTCCAATATTTAAAAAAGCTTTAAAATTGAGATATAAAATAAAATGTCCTCACCTGGAAGAAAATCTAACCTCACTCATTGCAAAGTCTTATTGGAATATCCTGTAGAGCATTGTGGGAATTTTTGATCACTACTGTCACTAGTATTGGGTAAGGCTTTTTAAATAATTAGTGGATACAAATCACTTGCTTAGACATTTTCTACATTAACTAGTTTGATTGACACCTATACAATTTCTCTTGCACACTGAATAGCAGCTTAGTTTTTTTCTCTTGTACTTTTCATGTGGTTGCTTGCTAACCTGTGGGAACTCTAACAACTGACTAAAAAGTAACATTTTTGACTGTGGATTTTCTGTGCAACATTTAGTTTGGTTCACTGAAATGATAGTTGATTGAAGTGATTTGATCAAATGACCAAATGCTTGCCACAGTTATACATAAAATGAACAAATGAATTGTCACTGTATATAGACAACCAATTGATGGAGACTAAATTTCTTATATTTAGCCACTCAACAAATATTGAGTGTCTGCTGGAAGCCAAGTTCTCTTTTAGGAACTGGTATTTTCATCAACTGACTTAGACTTTCTGGGGAGCATTTTGCTATTTTGAAACAAGTACATTGACTTCACTCTTCCATTTTAAGAAAAATCTAATCAAATAGGTTTTATATCACACATATTTCTGAATCACAAATTGAAAGGTAGTCACAATTCACTGTGTATTTTGCTCCACAAATCTTACATTTTTTTTTAATGCTTCCATCCTATTATAAAAATGACATTTACTATTACTTCTCACTTATGTAAACTTGTTGAAGCAAGTTCTTGGTATGTGGGGTTATGTTTTACATGCTGATTTTATTTATTGTTCAGTGAGTACCTACTATATGCCAAGACAGTTCTAGTGTGCAAGAAGGATAAGTGGTGAAAGGGGATTGGTTATAAGTGCCTTCTCATGTCATGGGAAAGAACTTACCTTTTATGCCACAGATTATAGTTAGCCATTAAAGGACCAAAACTGGAAAGGCATGTAATTAGATATGCACTTCAAGAGGATCATTCTGACAAAGCAGGGGATGTTTTAGAGGAGCATGAGACCAAATAGGAGACCATGGCAATAATTCTGATAAGAAATAAGAAGGGTCTGATAAAAGGCAATGGTAACTGAGATGGAAAGCAACACACATACTAAACAGCTAGGAAGGAGATAAGATCTACAGAACTTGGTGGCTCACCTTATGCAAAAATGAGAATAGGAGGCCAAGATAAATCCCAGTGGTAATGCTGGGACCACTCAGTTAACTGAGTGGTCAAGGGGAGGGAAGACATACAGTCTGCTTAGACCAAGGCAGTTCCAGGTTAAACTCAGAGAGCCAGCATAATTATTGATGAAGTCCTTTCTCTCAAAACTGTCCAGGTTTAGATGATAAATTAAGTGGCCATCCTAGTGAAGAATGATCATGTTTTTCAATTTATCTGGAAGATAAGGAGATAGGTGAATTGGGGGGTGAAGGAAGAGCAGTTAACATAAGGTTCTCCAGAGAGAAATACCCAGTAAGTAAATAGATTTGGAGAAGGAAATGGCAACCCACTCCAGTGTTCTTGCCTGGAGAATCCCAGGGAAGGGGGAGCTTGGTGGGCTGCCCTCTATGGGGTTGCACAGAGTCGGACATGACTGAAGCGATGCAGCAGCAGCAAATAGATTTGTGGCTACGGAGATCAGGAGAGAATAGGGTTGAGCTGAGATGTAGATTTCAGCATGATGAGATGAAAATGAAATTGCAAAGACAGCATGTGAAGAATGAGAAGGGGAAGAAGCTCAAGATAGAAGTTTCAGAAACACTGACGTTGAGGAAGAGGAGGAAGCTACAAGAAGATTGGGAAGTAGCTGCCAGACAGAGCAACTAAGTGGACGATCAAAAAAAACAAACCTTAGGTACAGGAAAAGGGAATTTCAGGAAGGAAAACATAGGCTTCAATGCCAAATGCAAGTAAATCAAGAACAAATAGATATCACTGGTTTGAGCAGTTTTAAATAATTGATGACCTTTGCAAGGGCAAATTCAATGTAATAATGAAATCAGAGTAGGTGGAGAGAGGTAAGTGATAATGTATGCAAAGCTCTGCAGTATCTTAAGGAAAGTGTGGAGTTTGAAGTCAGACAGAATGTTTCACATCCCCATAAGCTCTTACTAGGTGTGTGATTTTGAGCAGGTTGCTCAATTTTAGCCCTTTCTCACTCTTCTCCCATTCATTCAGTAGCTATTCATCAAACATCTATAGGGCACATAATACGTGGCAGAGGGCTTCTCAGGTGGCCCAAGTGTTCAAGAACCCGCCTGCCAGTGCAGGAGACACACAAGACCACGGTTTGATCCCTGGGTCAGGAAGATACCCTGGAGGTGGGGTATGACAACCCACTCCAATATTCTTGCCTGGGAGAATCCCATGAACAGAGGAGCGACAGTCCATAGGGTCACAAAGAACTGGACAGGACTGAATTGACTTTGCACGCATGCGCAATATGTAACAGGCACTGTGTTACAGCTAATCACAAGCAACTTATGCCCCCAACATGAAGGAACACTTTTTATAATATAATACAAGGAGTATGATTACAGATATATGAGCAGCACATTTTGCTTTCTGATCATAAGCTCTATTGATAAAAGAGCTAATATTTGTTAAGTTCTTCCTATATGCCAAGAACTGTGCTAAAGTATCTCTGTGAATTATTTCATTTTATATATCTAAAATGTCCTATAAAAACAATATGAGAAGGTTACTATTTTTAGTTCCAATTTGCAAATAAGGAAACTAGCCTCAGAGACAAATACCCTCAGGAATAGTAAGCATCAGTCAATAATAGACCTCTTTCTACATAATCTCTCCTTGTTCTCTCATTTTAAACTTTCTTCCAATTTCCCCAATTATTAAGTAAGGAAAAAATTGCCAATTGCTTTAAAAATGCCTGACCTTCCACCCACTTGTGGTCACTATTCTTCCAAAGCTTTGATGTTCATTGTTTCTCATCTACGTATGGGTGAATTATGTTAAGAGCCTTGAAGACAAAACAACACAAAACAAACAAAAATGGTCTTTGATGTTCAAAAAGATGCCCTTAAGGTCACCAATATTGCTTAGCTGAAATATTGGAAGTACATTTTATATGTCTGTTCATTTGTTTGAATTGTTTGGAAATGTCATCCTACTTAGTTTTCATATACTTTATGTAGACACAACCTAAACCAACAACCAGTTGGTTTAGGAAACCTAACCTTTTGAACCTAAACTTTCTGAAACCTAACCTTTTTATTTCCCTGAATGTATTGTTTTCTATGAATTTTACATAAATTGTTTTAGCAAGTCTTTTGAGTATTGGGTAGTAATTTGTTTTCAGGGGAAGACCAGAATAGTTTTGCAGGGCATATACATTATTACATGGCCTTTTTTTGATATCCACATGTGGAATCCAAGTTCCAAGCAAAAATTCTGCTGAATGTCAACACAATGACTTGTCACATCCCCAAGGAAGTTAATACAAAATTGGTAAGTTCACTTCAGTTTCCATCCCTAAATCTTATTTTATTTCAATTTATATTTCAGAATACTCAATTCTTAATTATTTTCTTGATTTTGTGTAACACAATACCACATATAGCCTGGACTCTGAATGATTCTTCATTAATCCGCACAAAATCCATGCAGCCTGAACAGAGGGCTAACACTGATTGGAAGAAACTTTTACTGCAAATTGGATTTTGTCCTCCCAAACACCTGGCAAAGGTAATGTCTCCATTTCGCTACTCCTTAATTTGGACTTACAAAGGCAATTAGCTCTCTAATGAGTTAGAGCAAGTGAGGTGAAACAGTAGGGACAAAACTGAACACCAGATGATGAGGGAAAAAAAAGAAAAAACAATAAGTCACTCATTCTTGATAAAAAATCTTTCAAAGTTGATATTTATTTTCATTTTTTCTAAACTAAATTATGTAAAATATGTTGCTTAGTACTTATAGAGAAAATCTAATTTAATACATTATATATAAGTATTGGCAGTCATGAGTACATGGGTTCCTATGTTATCGATTGAGTATATCAGTAGATTTTGCCTTCGGAAATTTGCAAATCATTGGTGAGGTACCTAAAAAACTGAGAAGGAAAGGAAAAAATAGTTCCTACTTTGACAAAAAAAAAAGCAGTTTTTTAAAACAGAGAATTACCTCTACAAAAGTCAAACTGGTCAAACATTGAAAAGCTGAGACATAAAAATGACAGCTGCAAGGTTAATTACTGCTGTGAGAAAATAAAACTGCATAAATTCAAAATGTGCAAAAAGTAGTGGGAAAATATCTGCAGATCTTTTTTCGAAAGATCTTTGGGCAACTGCGCACTTAATGCTGCACTAGTGTATAGTTGGTGCACTGTAAATGTTTGCTGAATCTCAATAGCCCAACTTAAAAGATGACTCATGTTGTTTAAAAAGGCTGTGATAGAAGCCAGGTTACCCAGCCCATACATTGTAGCATTCTAAAAACAACCCCAGGCCAGGATTTAAATCTAGCTCTTTATCTCCTGGATAAATGGAGGCAAGTCGTTTTACCTCTTCCAGATTCTTCATTTGTAAAATGGGGACATTATATCCAATCTGCAGATTTAATAGGAAAATGAATTGAGATTTCAAGTGGTGGAATGCTTTTCAGAAAATGCAAGACACTGTTGTTGATATTCCTCACTAGATGAAGAATGTGTTTCCCTAATCATTAAGATTAGGGAGATGAATCATTGTTCTTCATGGTACCTATAAACAAGAAAATGGTCTACATTTATCCAACAGGGATTGCTATCTGATTATCCACTAATGAAATATCCCATAACTTTATGAGTGTTCTGTCCATCTTGTTCAATTATACTTTGATAAGCATTCTAAAGATGAGTGGGAGCATTTTGGTTGCTTCTTCTTCCTCAGGGCCAAATTAGCATGTTTTTAAGCCTGGCACAACTGTGTTCTCTGCAGGTTTACTGTCATTAGTATGAACTGTGAAATACCATTAGGACTACCTCGGTATATTCAGTTAACTGAGTCGATGAAACTTTGCCTCACTTTCCAGAAGTGGATTGCTTATATTAGTGTGTTTATTTGCACTGTAGATTCCATTGTAGGGGGCTCCATCTTTGAGCAAACTGCAATAGCTGCCTTAGTGTACAAGAGAATTTCCCATGTGTGAAACAACTACTAAAGAGCTTGAAGTAGTTACACAAAGTCAGCAAGCAGCTAAGGCTGAATAAAAAAAGTTAAATGCACAAATTATATTTCATTCTAGAAAAGATGTGTAGATGAAGCTATAATAGAGTCCAAAGATTACTGCTTTTCTACCAGTGACAGTCATCACTATCTGTCTATCTAAAAGTAACCAGCTTGATAGCATATGAAATGAACCCTGCCCAAAATATTATAAGTTTATTTATATCATAGTCTTTAATATTTTAAGAACATAAATGTTTATTATATGAATGTTTACATGGAATTTTGCATACTTTTAGTTGGCAATGAAGCAATGCAAAAATTAAAATTAAAGTAAAAAGCCTTTATAAACACCACCAAGGACACTAAAAGATTTGGAAGTACTTGCGAAATAAGTACTTAGATTTTTTAAATTGAAAACAAATGGTATGAATGGTTTTCAAGTTCCTCTGGAATTATGTCTTAGCTTTTAAAACATTCTAGGTCAAAAGTACAGAATTTCAAACAAAGGAATTTTTTCCTAAATCACACAAGTTAACAAAAATTAGTCATCTATACTAAATTGTCAGCTTTCTTGTTTGTCAGTGTTCTAATTTGGTTAATTCTAGTGCACATTAATCACAGAAAAATATGGCCTAAAACAAGTTCAGGCAGTTATTGGTTCATATAATTATTTTTTTGTGCCAACTCAAGAAATAGGACTGTTATTAGCAAACTTCATTTGAAATACCTAATCTCTGTTTCAAAGAGATTTTATTACCTGATCTGTGTGTATCAGTAAATCAAATCTCACATATTTGTCTCACAACCTCAGTTCACAGAATGTTAAGTCAAGCTAATAAGAAGCATCGATCATACCCACTGAATGAGATAGTCTGCATTGCAGACACTCTCCCCATAATCCATTCATTATATGGAACATCTGTTACAAATTATCCAACCTCCAGGACTGCTCTATTTAAGTGCTTCTGCAAAAGCCCACTGTCTCTATCTCTCCTAATGAATTACATGGTGGCATAGGGATCACACTAAGTTCACTGTCACCATATGACAATAGTCTTTTTTCAATGTGTTGAGCTCTAATGATATATTTCATAGTGATAAATATCTTCTTACAGTTGTAGAACAACAACAACAACAACAAAAGCGCAGATAAGCAAGTAATCATCAAGAAACCACTAAGACAGTTCTTACTCCATTATATCTCAGCCATTGCCCAATAAGTTAAGCACTTAGGAAGTAATACTTACACTTTTCTAAGTCCTAAGGGTCCAATTGATTTGCTCAGCTAGTTAAAATATAAAACTAATGACCCCCAGATACATGTTTGTCAACTTTGTTCACTTCCATGACTGTGAGACATGTCCCTAGTCTCAAATAAATATCTTGGAGAAGGCAATAGCAAGCCACTCCAGTACTCTTGCCTAGAAAATCCCATGGATGGAGGAGCCTGGTAGGCTGCAGTCCATGGGGTCGCTGGAAGTCGGATGCGACTGAGCGACTTCACTTCACTTTTCGCTTTCACACAATGGAGAAGGAAATGGCAACCCACTCCAGTGTTCTTGCCTGGAGAATCCCAGGGACAGGGGAGCCTGTTGGGCTCCTGTCTGTGGGGTCGCACAGAGTCGGACACGACTGAAGCGACTTAGCAGCAGCAGCAGCAGAACAAGTTGTTGGTATCAAGGAACATCATGAAAGAAAATCTAAATAAAGTCAGCTCTCTGTATCTGTGGATTCTGTATCTACAGCCTCAAACAACAGTGGATCAAAAATATTGGGGGAAAAATATTTTAGAAAGCTCCAAAAAGCAAAAATTAAATTTGTTGTATAGGTAATTATTTACATAGCATTTACATCCACTCCAGTATTCTTGCCTGGAGAATCCCATGGACAGAGAAGCCTAGTAGGTTACAGTCCACGGGGTCGCAAAGAGTCGGACACGACTGAGCGACTTCACCTTCACCTTCACCTTACATTGTTTTTACAAGTATTTGGATAGCATTTAGATTTATTACAATTAATCCAGAGATGATTTAAAGTATATAGGAAGACTGTGTAAATTATATGCAAATGTTATCCATTTCTATACAAGGGGCTTAAGCATCCCCAAATTTTTGCATCTGAGGGGGGATCTTGTAACCAATCCCTGGTGGATACTGGAGAACAACTAAATGAGAATAATTGCAAATTTTTGCTTCAGAGAAAAACATATTAAAGAAAGTCTACTGCTTTCTTTATAGTTTAGGCCACAGTATTGCCAAGGGTGCAGCTGTCTTAAAATGAATGACTTTATAAACATGTGGTCCTAAAATGTCTTTGGAGATAATAATTCCAAATTTACTTCATGGTATATTTAGGAAAATATGTCACAGGATAGCTATAAATTATTCATAAATGAATAGTGAGATTGAAAAAACTTAAAGCTCATATAGGCATATGTTATTTTTTGATCTTAATTTGCATTACAGAGTTGTAATGAGTCATACACAATAAATCCAATATTGGATTTATAGAAAGCTTTGCAGAAGCATGATACCTAGCATATTTTAGCACCCCATATGTTATTTTTCCACAGGATTTCTTCAACTCATCTGTTCTTAGAATTTGTGTAACACTAGCTTACTAAATTAATTTCAGGATAGTGTCTGGGTTGCTTGAGGTTTTAAATAAACAAGTTGCTTATTTTTAATTATTCTTGCTAGTTTGCACAATGGACACTCAAATATCTATTTTCCATTTCAGAAAGATCACCTTCGATGGATGGAGAGTAACACTTATATTTTGGAATATATTTAGAGTGCACAACTCCAACTTATATAAAACTACATTAAGTGTTTATGCCTGCCTAACTACTTGAAATTGTTGCTTAATTTAACTTTCACCTGAAGTTTGTAATAATTGACCAAGAAGTATTTGTATTTTTCTAAAAAGGAACACAAGAATTCTTTAAATAAACATTTTTAAATGTAGTGATGTGTAAAGTCTCACATTAGTAATCAAATGCTTCAGCCAAAAAGAGCACAAGCCATTTTGGCTCACAACTCACAAGAAGTCAAAATCCCAAAGACAAATACATGTCATTCACAAATTATATTAACCAGAATAAATATCATAAAATTCCAATTTTATAAGATTGACATGGGGAAGAGGTGATAAAACTTTTTGTTTTCCCTTTCAATGAAAGTAGAAAAATCACCACAGAGTCCATGAGATTGCAAGAAACATATGTCCAAAGCATCCTTGGAGAATCCACTGGCCACTGTCACTGAAACTGCTACTACTACTACTACTACTGACAACTTCTACTAAGCAACAACAGTACAATAAATAAACACTGGAAAACAGACTTACTGAATTGTTATTAAAAATTTATAATTTTTTATTAAAAAATTATTGCAAAGAAAAATGCTCATATATTTTTAATCATTTATATAGATTTCCCCCCAAATCTTTCTATATGTTCTAAAGTCTTCCATTGCATCTTTTTATCTACAATTTTCAATGGCTTCTTTCCTTTGACTCTTCTTGTATGAAAAGAAAATTCATTTCCAGTGAATTTCCAATACACTCAGAGTAAAATCCAAATTCATTACCATTGTCTTCAAATCCCTTTATTACCTGGCACTTACTGATATTTCCAACAACATTATTATCTTCCTCTAAACTCTTCTTTCATTTTGATTAAACCACAGCAGAATTTTTTCTGTTCCACAGATATGTCAAGTGCATAACACTTAGGAATATTTTTATTAATAATATCTGCCTGAAAAACTCTTGTCCATTTATATACTGGATAGTTCCTTCCTATCATTGATGCTTTTGAACTGTGGTGTTGGAAAAGACTCTTGAGAGTCCCTTGGACAGCAAGGAGATAAAACCAATCAATCCCAAAGGAAATCAACCCTGAATATTCATTGGAAGGACTGATGCTGAAGTTGAAGCTCCAATACTTTGGCCACTTGATGAGAAGAACTGACTCATTGGAAAAGACTCTGATGCTGGGAAAGACTGAAGGCAAAACGACAGGGGGTGGCAGAGGATGACATAGTTAGATAACATAATCAACTCAATGGAGATGAATTTGAGCAAACTCCAGGAGATAGTGAAGGACAGGGAAGCCTGGCATGCTGTAGTCCATGGGATCGCAAAGAGTTGGACGGGACTTAGCCAGTGAACAACAATATCATTTGATTATCAGCTCCACGTCTAATGTCTCCTGCCTTGTCTCCAACTAGTTTTTTTTTTTTTTTTTACTTTACAATATACCACTTTATTTTTTCCATTGCATTTATTACTATCTGAAATCATCTCATTCATTTGTTCATTGTCTATATTCTCCCTACAAAGTAAAATGTATAAGGGCAGGTATATTCTATATCTTATTTACTGCCTAATGCCCAAAGTCTAGTATGTATATTTCCCAATACTGTTAAACAAATTATTAGGTGTATGAAGGAATGAATACGTAATCCTTTTCACTAAAAAGAATAATTACATTTTTTAAAAATCACATAAATAAGGAAGAATGTTCAGTATACAGAGTAGTAACTAAGTAAACAATAATCATAGGCATTTAATATTAAATATACTGTCATGGCATATAACATGTCAATAAGCAGAAAAGAAAACCCAGTAAAATTGGAGGAAAAACTGGGAGTGGTGTGGTGGGAAAAGATTTTCAGAAGTTTACTGTGGCTGCAATCATGAAACTACTTTTTGAAGTTTGGTGCTCTGATCTCTTTAAGTCCCTCAACAATTTTTTTCATGATTTTCCTTTCACACCTTGCAACATACATTCATACATACACACATTCTTACAGGAAATGTTAATCTAAATATTAAAAACTAATTTCAAATAGCCAAGAACAATTCATATGGTAGATTCTGGCAACCCAGAGTACAGATATACTTGAAGATTCTGTGGATTTTGTTCCAAACCACCACAATAAAGTGAATATCACAATAAAAAGTCACACAAATGTTTTGGTTTTCAAGTATATATAAAATTTATGCTTATATAGAAAAAGTTTTTAATAAAATTAACCACTCATTTATGATTAAAAAAAAAAAAAAAAACTCCAGAAAGTGGGCATGGAGAAAATCTACTTCAACATAACAAAGGTCATATAAACTCACAGCTAAACTTACAGATGATGTCATAGTCAACAGCAGAAACCTGAAATTGTCTCCTCTAAGATTAGGAACCAGGCAAGGCTATCCACTTTTGCTGCTTTTGTTCAACTTAGCTTTGGAAGTATTTGCCACAGAACTCGGAGTAGTCAGAGTAGAAAAAGAAATACAAGAAATTGAAATTGGAAAATATGTAAACATGTCAGTTTGCAGATGACATGATACTATACATAGAAAATCCTAAAGACACTACCAGAAAATTACTAGAGCTCTTAAACTAATTCAGTAATGTTGCAGGATACAAAATTAATACAGAGAAATCTGTTGCATTTCTATACACTAACATCTAAAGATCAGAAATAGAAATTAAGGAAGCAATCTCATTTACCATCACATCAAAAATAAGAAAATATCTAGTAATAAACTTACCTAAGGAGACAAAAGAATTGCACTCAGAAAACTTTAAGATATTGAAGAAAGAAACTGAAAATGACAACCAGAAAGAATCCCAAGAATAATGTTCTTGAATTGAAAGAATCAATATTGTCAAAATAAATATACTACCCAAGGTAATCTATAGATTCAATGCACTCCTCACCAAATTGCCATTGGCATTTTTCACAGAACCAGAACAAAAAATGTTTAAAAATTATATGGAAACACAAAGACCATGAGAAAAGAAAAGAAATCTTGAGAAAAGAAAACAGAGCTGGAGGAATAAAACTCCTTGACTTCAGACTATATGGCAAAGCTACAGTTATCAAAACAATTTGGTACTAGTGCAAAAGAGATAGATCAATGGAATAGAATAGAAAGCTCAGAAATGAACCCACTCACCCATGGTCAATTAATCCACCATGAAGGAGGCTAGCCTATACAATGGAAAAAATAAGTTATTCTGGAAAAACTGGACAACTGCATGTAAAAGAGTGATTAGGACATTCTCTAAAACCATATACAAAAATAAACTCAAACTTAATTAAAGATCTAAATGTAATATACTACAGGTACTACAAACTGCTAGAGGAAAACACAGTCAGAACATTCTTTGACATAAACTGCAGCAATATCTTTTTGGATTCATCTCCTTGAGTAATGGAAATAAAAACAAAAATGAGCAAATGGGAACTAAAAACTTAAAGGCTTTTGCATGGCAAAGGAAATCATAAGCAAAATGAAAATACAACCTACATAATTGGAGAAAATATTTGCAAATGATCTGGCTGACAAGAGATTTGTTGTTATTGTGTTTAGTTGCTAAGACATGTCTAATTCTGTTGCAACCCCATGGACTATAACCTGTCAGTCTCCTCTAAACATGGGATTTCCCAAGCAAGAATACTGGATCAGGTTGACATTTTCTTCCTCAGGGGATCTTTCCCATCCCAGGGATCGAATCTGTGTCTCCTTCATTAACAGGCATATTCTTTTCCACTGAGCCATCTCAGAAGCCTGACAAGAGATTAAGCTCCAAAATATACAAACAGCTCATACAGCTCAATATCAAAAAAACAAACAACCCAGCAGAAAAAATGGGCAGAAGACACAAAAAGATTTTTCTTCAAAAAAGACATACAGATGGCCAAAAGACGCAAGCAAAGGTGCTCAGCATCACTGTTTATTACAGGAATGCAAATCAAGAATACAATGAGGTATCACCTCACACTAGTCAGGATGACCATCATCAAAAAGTCTATAAATAGTAAATGATAGAAAGGGTGTGGTAAAAAAAAAAAAGAAACCCGCCTGTACAGTTGATGGGAATGTAAATTGGTACAGGCACTTTGGAGAACAGAATGAAGTTCCGTATAAAACTAAAAATAGATCTATTTATGATCCAACAATCCCACTCCTGCTCATATATCTAGAGAAAACTATAAATAAAAAAGATACATGCAAACCAATATTCCTAGTAGCACTATTTACATGGAAGCAACCTGTGTCCATCAACAGTTGAAAGAATAAAGAAGATGTGGCACATTTATACAATGAAATATAACTCAGCCATAAAAAAGAATGAAATACTGCCATTTGCAGCAGCATGGATGCACCTAGAGGTTATTATACCTGCTGTATAGCCCAATATACTGAATCACTCTTCTGTAAACATGAAATTAACACAGCCTGCAAATCAACTGTATTTCAAGTTAAAGAAAAGTTGTGCTTACAAAATGCTTAGTCCTTTAAGTGTGCTTAAGCTTCAAAAACAATGTGAATACCTTAATTAAAAATATCACGAAAAAATGCTAACCATCATGTGAATGTTCAGTGCACTGTAGTAGTAACATCAAAAATTACAGATTACCATAACAAATATAATAAGAGGGAGAAAGTTTGAAATAGCCCAAGAGCTACAAAAAGGTGACACATAAACATGAAGTGAGCAGATACTGTTAGAAAAATGATGCTGATAAACTTGCTAGATTCAGAGTTGCCACAAACCTTCATTTTTTTTAAGCAATATTTGTAAAGTGCAATAAAATGAAGTGTAACTGTATATGGGTAAGAAATTAAATAGAAGTGTTAAAGAAAAGGTTTATGTGCCCACTGAGATTTTATATCAAGAGGAGATTTTTTTGAATTATCCATTGATATATCACTCCCTTTAGCGTGACTGAAAGTCTCTCGGTAATGTCCAACTCTTTGCAACCCATGGACTGTAGCCCGCCAGGCTTCTCTATCCATGGAATTCTCCAAGCAAGAATGCTGGCGTGCATTGCCATACCCTTTTCCAGGGGATCTTTCTGACCCAGAGATTGAACCCAGGTCTCCTGCATTGCAGGCAGATTCTTTACCATCTGAGCCAACAGGTAAGCCCCCTCTGAGTGCCAGGGCCTTATTATCTCTCCCTATTTACAACTGCAGGGCCACTGTCTTGCATCCCAGGAGTTCTGCTATGTATATTTTGATCTATAGCTTGAGACATGAAACCTCTGACAACAGCTTTGAATTAAGTTGCAATTAAATGCAGGTGCCTCCCACATTTATTATCTTCCTCTGAGTTTCACATCACTCTACTTCACTTGTATGGTTATGAGTTTTATCTAATTCATTTCTTACCTGAAACTCATGACTTCCTTCATGCCTATAATGCCAACTTTTAAACTTAATCACCTGTTTCAATAAAAAAATCTAATGGAAGAATGTTGACTCAGCTCCTATAAAATCATGTTTTTCATTTCACATAAGCTTTCAATGTTTTTCAGTAATATTGCTATTCAGCTGTTATTTATTTCCCATCACATGGCTCTTAATAATGATTTCTGACTTTTTAAACTCTCCTCAGTCTCCAAAATAGCATCTTCCTACCTTAGCACTTCAGTGTTATCTTCAGAATTATTTCAATTATAATTTATTACTTTAGTTGAGAGGAAAACTTTTGAGATCCACCTCCAGATTTTACCCTTTTTACATCATTTTTTCTTCCAATTTGTTTAGCATGAAATTCTGGAATACTATTTCATTCCCATTCTTGACTCTTCCTTTATAATATCTACTGTGTTGGTTCACCTCCAAGTTTAAAATATTTACTGACCTCCACTACCTTTGTAAAAATGCTCAAACTCGTTGTTCAGGTGTTCAAGGTCTTCCCTCGACCTCCTTTTCTCCATATAAAATTTTGCTACTCTGACCAAACTTAAATCATCTACTTTCCTGCTCTTCAAAAAGCCTTGAGTTCTTTAATCATTTGGTATATTTATTACCCTCTTTTGCCACCCAAAACAAACAAAAGGCACCTGTTCCATCTTCAAATACTAAGCCAAAGGAACAGTTTTCTTGGAATATTCACAGGAAAATCCATCTTTCCAGCTTTAGTACCTGAAAAATTTTGTGTGTGCTAGAGATACAAAAGTGAATTCCTAACTCACTTAGCTAGAAAATGGTAAGGCCTGCATAAGATCTTAGGTCCTCTAGTATCCAGTCAGCTTCTATAAGTCAAAGCTGTCAAGTTTTAGCTTTTCATTTTTGTCCTCATATGACAATTTCTCCAGCTTTCCCAGGCTTTTTTTAAAAAAAATGAATGTAGCAATGAGAATGACACAGATTATTAGTGTATTTCTAAAATAGAATTTTACTTCAAGATTGCTCCAAAATTCTTTCTCTAATTATCAATACTTTAACTTTATTGTCATAGAAATTTATTGGTTATAATTCTACATCTTTAGTAAGCCCCAAATCTCTATCTAAAAGTGATTATTCCATTATTTTGTAGGTAAATGTTTAAGTCAATTTAGTAATTTCATTGTATAATTTACTTTTCTGGCAATTTTCTGCTAGTTGGCCAGCTGTTCTTTCAGTTTTCCCAACTGACTTGTCATTTTTCAGTTACAAGTGGTTTATCTGGAGTAATTGGATATTGTTGGAGATCCTCTTTTGGGGTTATTTATGCTAGCATAACTAGTTTTAACACATAAAATGAGTTATTCTAGTTTCAGTCTTCATAAATCCACAGAGTTTTGTTATGCTTTGTATCTCAGGATACTTCCAGTTGCAAGTAATATGAAGCCTAACTCAAACTGGCTTCAACAATAAGGAAATTTATTGGTTCTTCTAACAAAAAGCTAAAGCAGATTATTTCTTTGGTTGATCCAGTGTCTCAAGTTTCTTTCAAGGACCCAGGTTGGTTCCATCTCTCCACTCAGTCATCTTCAATGCTGGCCTTACCCTAAAAGCCCATTGTAATCATAGGCTGATTGCCAAGAATAATAGAGGCTAAATCTTTTCATGGGGATTACCAGCTGGCTCAGTGGTAAAGAATCCATCTGCCAAGCAAGAGACACATGTTCGATCCTTTGGTTGAGAAGATCCCCTGGAGAAGGAAATGGCAATCCACTCCAGTATTCTTGCCTGGGAAATCCCATGGGAAAGTCATAAAAGAGTCAGACACTACTTAGCAACTAAACAACAACAAATGCTTTCTTGTTTATATACAGCAAGAGAAAAAACTAGTGTATCTCTACAAATACCTGTTCATTCATCTGATTTCTCCAGTTTAGACCACATGCTTGCTCCTGAAGTATCAATCATAAGATTATCATGATCTAATTGACCTATTAAAATACAGAGACATTACTTTGCCAACAAAGATCCATCTGGTCAAAGCTATGGTTTTTCCAGTCGTCATGTATGGATGTGAGAGATGGACTATAAAGAAAGCTGAGCAACAAAGAATTGATGTTTTTGAACTACGGTGTTGGAGAAGACTTTCGATAATCCTACAGACAGCAAGGAGATCCAACCAGTCCATCCTAAAGGAAATCAGTCCTGAGTATTCACTGAAAGGACTGATGCTGAAAGTGAAACTTCAATACTTTGGCCACCTAATGCGAAGAACTGACTTATTGGAAATGACCCCGATGCTGGGATAGATTGAAGTCAGGAGGAGAAGGGATGACAGAGGATGATATGGTTGGATGGCATCACTGGTTCAATGGACATGAGTTTGGGTAAACTCAGAGAGTTGGTGATGGACAGGGAGCGCTGGCATGCTGCATTTCATGGGGTCACAGAGTCAGACATAACTGAGCAACTGAACTGAACTGAACTGAATTGGCTTATATCTAACTTCCTGAACCAATCACCAGCAAAGGCAGATGAGATTTCCAAGATTTGCATAGGCTAATCAGGGCTGCATATATAATGAGGCGTTAATTCCCTATATCATATTGTGACAGGTGGAGTGAATATTATTAGAGAGCCAATCACAAGGCCCACTTCATCTCTAATATACATTTTCTATATCTAAATCCATTTTTTATTATTCTTTATAATCTTCTGTATATTCTTCTTTATTAGAAGTTATTTGTCCCTGCTAATAATAATGGTTAAACTTTTGAAATCTGGGTTTCCTGCCTGTGTTCAATTATGTGAAGAAGTGTTGGGTATTAACAAACAGCACAGAGTTAAAACTCATATATATATATATATATATAGTGAAAATGAAAGTGAAGTCACTCAGTCACGACTGTAGCCTATCAGGCTCCTCTGTCCATGGGATTTTCCAGGCAAGAGTGCTGGAGTAGATTGCCATTTCCTTCTCCAGGGAATCTTCCCGACCCAAGAATCCAACCTGGGTCTCCCGCATTGCGGGCAGACACTTTACCGTCTGAGCCACCAGGGAAGCTGAAGCTGTATGCAACTAAGAATCAGAATTGAGTTCCAAGGCCACTATTGGAATATTGTGTCCTCTTGCATGAGTTACTTGTACTTTCTGAGATTCAGTCTTCTCATTTGCAGAGAATCTGGTATTATAGAAAACACCAACTTTTCTATAAAGACTTGAGAGGAAGTACATAACATTTAGTACATTACCTTCTACCTGATATGTGTTTGTTAAATCATTATCATTTCAGCATCAGCTTTTCCTCTTTGTATCATAAACTCCCCTGAAAATAGAGATCGATTATTGAATCCATTAGTAACAGTACATTTTTTCTTTTTCAAAGCATTTTCACATCATCCTTGTTTATTTTGGCAAATCAGTGTGTTGCATAGGTTCTCATTTTTATTGGTAAAAATGAAGCATTGTGAGATCATATGACATTGTCAATGTTATTGAGTTAAAGACCTAGCCAATACTAGCATAGCTGTTTACAAAGTACTGTTGTATATATTATTGTTACATATATATTACCCTTCACAGCCCTCACAATAATGGCATAATATTGATATTACTGTTCCTTTTATAGAATGTGCAAAAACTAAGAATTTATGAGGTTCAGAAACTTACCCAAGTTTCAGAAACTTGCATAAAGTTCTTACACAAAAGAGTCAGAAGTGGAATGAGATTCCTATGACTTTTTAACCAAATCTCTTTTCTTTAGCTCAGTTTTTCCTAAAATATAGGCTGCATAAAAATTTCTAGACAACTTGCGTGAACTACAATGCTGAGGCTCTAGTCACAGATAATGAAATTCAGTAGCTATTGAGTATAGCCCAGAAATCTAGGTTTTGTTTTTTTTGTTGTTGTTGTTATTGTTGTTTTACAAATACCAGAGATTTTGTTGCTCATCAAAGTTTGAAATATGCTAATAGCTTGTTTTGGAGAAGTCAATGGTACCCCACTCCAGTACTCTTACCTGGAAAATCCCAGGGACAGGGGAGCCTGGTGGGTGGCCGTCTATGGGTTTGCACAGAGTTGGACACAACTGAAGTGACTTAGCAGCAGCAGCAGCAATAGCTTGGTTGCTGTTGCTATTTAGATACACCGTGATCAGATGGGTATCTAATTAAGATGATTTAACAAAGAGAAGACAGCATGTGGGTATGTGTGTGCTCAGTTGTGTCCAACTCTTTGTGATCCCTTGGACTGTAGTCCACAAGGCTCTGCTATCCATGGAATTTTACAGGCAAGAATACTGGATGGGTTACCACTACCTACTCCAGGAGAACATAGCATTATTAGAACCATTTTTTAAAATATATATTAAGGGTATTTAAAAGAATAGACTATGATTTTGTAAAGATATATTACTTTTTAAATATGTTGATTGAATCAGAAAGAAAACAGTATAAAAAATAGTCAAAAAGCTGTGATAGATTGTTAATAAAAGTTATTCATTAAATCATTAATTATTAATACAAATCTAAGTGGGAATAAAATAGTGAGCAAATTAGGCACAGTTTCAGCTGTACTGTACCTAAAATTCAAATAGGAAATCTACACTTTATAGGAGAGTCACACAAATAAGTAGAAGCTTTGATATGATTTCAGCTGTGAATGAGAGGTATATGGTACTATATGAATGGATATAATCCAGTGAATATCCTAAGCAGGGCAGTCAGAGAAATTTCCTCCAAAGCAGTAATATTTGGGGAAAGATTGAAATTTGAAGCCTAAACAGGTGTTAAATAGGCTAAGTGAAGAGAGACAAGAATTTCATGCTGAGAGCCCAGGTTACACACCTAATGATGACGATAGATACAAAATAACAATAATAATAAATATAATCATAATGATGATATATTAATATATCAGTAAAAGAAAGAAAATAACAATATATATAATAATGATGATACATACATAGACAATAGCATGGGAAAGACTAGAAATTTCCTCAAGAAAATTAGAAATACCAAGGGAATATTTCATGCAGAGATGGGCACAATAAAGGACAGAAATGGTATGGACCTAACAGAAGCAGAAGATATTAAGAAGAGGTGGCAAGAATACACAAAAGAATTATACATGACCCAGATAACCACAATGGTGTGATTACTCACCTAGAGCCAGACATCCTGGAATGTGAAGTCAAGTGGACCTCAGGAAGCATCACTATGAACAAGGCTAGTGGAGGTGATGGAATTGCAGCTGAGCTTTTTCAAATCCTAAAAGATGATGCTATGAAGGTGCTGCACTCAAAATGCCAGCAAATGTGGAAAATTCAGCAGTGGCAACAGAACTGAAAAAGGTCAGTTTTCATTTCAATCCCAAAGAAAGGCAATGTCAAAAATGTTCAAACTACCACACAATTTCACTCATCTCACACACTAGAAAAGTAATGTTCAAAATTCTCCAAGCCAGGCTTCATCAGTACACGAACTGAGAACTTCAAAGTGGATTTAGAAAAGAAAGATGAGCCAGAGTTGAATTGGCAACATCTGTTGGATCATGGAAAAAGTAAGAAAATTCCAGAAAACCATCTATTTCAGCTTCATTGATTATGCTAAAGCCTTTGTACAGATCACAACAAACTGGAAAATTTCTTAAAGAGATGAGAATACCAGACCACCTTACCTTTCTCCTAAGAAATCTGTAAGCAAGTCAAGAAGCAGCAGATAGAAATGGACATGGAACAGCAGACTGATTCCAAATTGGGAAAAGAGTACCTCAAGGCTGTATATTGTCACCCTGCTTATTTAATTATAGGCAGAGTACCTCATGCGAAATGCCAGGCTGGATGAAGCACAAGCTGGAATCAAGATTGCCAGAAATATCAATAGCGTCAGATACGCAGATGACATCACTCTTACGGCAGAAAGAGGAACTAAAGAGTCTCTTAATGAAAGTGAAAGAGGAGAGTGAAAAAGCTCGCTTAAAACACAACATTCAAAAAAATATGAGGATGGTATCTGGTCCCAAGCTTCATGGCAAATAGATGGGGAAACAATGGAAACAGTGAGAGGCTTTATTTCCTTGGGCTCCAAAATCACTGCCAATGGTGACTGCAGTCATGAAATTAAAAGACGCTTGTTCCTTGGAAGGAAAGCTATGACCAACTTAGCATATTATAAAGCAGAGGCATTACTTTGCTGACAAAGGTCCAACTAGTCAAAGCTATGGTTTTTTCTCAGTAGTGATGTATGGATACGAGAGTTGGACCAAAATGAAAGCTGAGCACCAAAGAATTGATGCTTTTAAAATGTGATGTTGGAGAAGATTCTTGAGAGTTCCTTGGACTGCAAGAAGATTCAACCAGCCAATTGTAAAGGAAATCAGTCCTGAATATTCACTGAAAGAACTGATGCTGAAGCTGAAGCTTCAATACTTTGGCCACCTGATGGGAAGAACTGACTCATTGGAAAAGACCCTGATGCAGGGAAGGATTGAAGGTGGGAGGAAAAGGGGACGACAGAGGTTGAGATGGTTGGATGGCATCACTGACTCGATGGACATGAGATTTAGCAAGCTCCAGGTGTTGGTGATGGACAGGGAGGCCTGGCATGCTGCACTCCATGAGGTTGCAAAGAGTCAGACACGACTGAGTGACTGAACTGAATTGAACTGAACTGATGGAAAGACAGAAAGATTAAATGGTGAACTTTACCAAATTAAGTTAATTGGGAACAAAATTTGATGTTTTTTGAAAAAAACATCATTAGAACTGTTTATCTCTCATTTTTATCCTTAACTACCCCTGATTTAAAAGAAAAAAAAAATGTTCTCCTGGGATTGAGAACAGTACAAAAGGATCACTTAAAGAGTAAAGAAATATAAGAACACTCTCTCAACTTCACGAGGAACATAATTATGTAAGAAAGTATCTAAGAAGAAGACAAAGAAAGAGGGAGGCAATGCTATGTGAAGTTGCACTTGCCAGCCCAGCATGTCAAAGTATGTCAGGAAATATTTTCTTGCATAAAAATAAATATGCTTATCAATAACATTTTAAATAAGTTGTATAAGTCTTCATTTTCTGTTGTAAAGATGAAAACCTTAGCAAGCAGTTACTATTAGGTATTAGCATGTGATGTGCTACAGAAAATCTACTCATGTTACTGAATATGACTTTTTAATGAAAGATTTTATCACTACTTACATATGGTTTTTTAAATTTTCTCTACACAAAATGGTCCTTTGTACTGAATGCTTCAATGCATCTATTTAAAATATGTTATGAAAAGAGAAAATACTCTTCATGGTCTGAGTTATGGAGTTTATTTCTCTCCATTAATCTAACCTTTGAGACAGTAGTTAAATCTCTTCATCTGGTATTAGAAGGGCATGCTTGTAACTTTGCTTCTGTGACTGCCTTGCTTGCTTTCTTTTATTCTGACCCATATGCCTGCAAGTGAAAGTCACTCAGTCATGTCCAACACTTTGTGACCCCACGGACTAAACAGTCCATGGAATTCTCCAGGCCAGAATACTGGAATAGGTA
The DNA here is from genome assembly GCA_006410635.1 of Cephalophus harveyi. Taxonomy (NCBI): domain Eukaryota; kingdom Metazoa; phylum Chordata; class Mammalia; order Artiodactyla; family Bovidae; genus Cephalophus; species Cephalophus harveyi. Next base: position 40,323 of record SJYT01083336.1, read on the forward strand.
GCCTTTCTCATCTCCAGGGAGATGAAGATCTTCCCAACCCAGGGATCAAACCCAGATCTCTGACATTGCAGGCGGATTCTTTACCAACTGAGCTCTCAGGGAAGCTGACCCAAATGCCTACATGCATTAGTAAGAAGAGCCCCCAGGCAATATTTAAGGGCTTAAAAACAGAACCAATTTAAGATACCATGGCATATTTGGTATTAAATTTCATCACCTTAGTTTAAACAACTAACAGCAAAGCTGTTTAATATTTTGAATCCCAACAAGTTTAATTTTTCACTTAAAACTTCTAAATAAGAAAAATAGAAAGTCTGTCGAATCTTGTAAAAATTATTTATTTTTTACAAAATACATTTGTTTAAAAAATAACACATACCAATAGAATGGGAAGGACTACAGATCACTTCAAGAAAATTAGAGATACCAAGGGAACATTTCATGCAAAGATGGACTCAATAAAAGACACAAATGATATAGACCCAACAGAAGCAGACTATATTAAGAAGAGGTGACAAAAATACACAGAAGAACTATACACAAAAAGATCTTCATGACCCAGATAATCACGATGGTGTGCTCACTCACCTAGAGCCAGACATCTTGGAATGTGAAGTCAAGTGGGCCTTAGGAAGTATCACTATGAACAAAACTAGTGGAGGTGATGGAATTCCATTTGAGCTTTTTCAAATACTAAAAGATGATGCTGTAGAAGTGTTGCATTCAATATGCCAGCAAATTTGGAAAACTCAGCAGTGGCCACAGGACTGGAAAAGGTCAGTTTTCATTCCAATCCCAAAGAAAGGCAATGCCAAAGAATGCTCAAACTACCTCACAATTGCATTCATCTCACACACTAGTAAAGTAAGGCTCAAAATTCTCCAAGCCAGGCTTCAGAAACACATGAACCATGAACTTCCAGATGTTCAAGCTGGTTTTAGAAAAGGCAGAAGAACCAGAGATCAAATTGCCAACATTCACTGGATCATTTGACTATGCCAAAGCCTTTGACTGTGTGAATCACAATATACTGTGGACAATTCTTAAAGAGATGGGAATACCAGATCACCCGACCTGCCTCTTGAGAAACCTGTATGCAGGTCAGGAAGAAACAGTTAGAACTGGACATGGAACAACAGATGGTTCCAAATAGGAAAAGGAGTACATGAAGGCTATATATTGTCACCCTGCTTGTTTAACTTATATGCAGAGTACATCATGAGAAATGCTGGGCTGGAAGAAGCACAAGCTGGAATCAAGATTGCCGGGAGAAATATCAATAATCTCAGATATGCAGATGACACCACCGTTATGGCAGAAAATGAAGAAGAACCAAACAGCCTCTTGATGAAAGTGAAAGAGGAGAGTGAAAAAGCTGGCTTAAAGCTCAACATTCAGAAATCTAAGATCATGGCATCTGGTCCCAACATTTCATGGCAAATAGATGGGGAAACAATGGAAACAGCAGCTGACTTTATTTTCTTGGGTTCCAAAATCAGTGCAGATGGTGATTGCAGTCACAAAATTAAAAGACGCTTACTCCTTGGAAGGAAAGTTATGACCAACCTAGAGAGCATATTAAAAAGCAGAGACATTACTTTGTCAACAAAGGTCCGTCTAGTCAAGGCTATGGTTTTTCCAGTAGTCATGTATGGATGTGAGATTTGGACTGTAAAGAAAGGTGAGCGCCAAGGAATTGATGCTTTTGAAATGTGATGTTGAAAACTCTTGAGAGTCCCTTGGGCTGCAAGGAGATCCAACCAGTCCATCCTAAAAGAGATCAGTCCTGGGTGTTCATTGGAAGGACTGATGTTTAAACTGAAACTCCAATATTTTGGCCACCTGATGTGAAGAGCTGATTCATTTGAAAAGACCCTGATGTTGGGAAAGATTGAAGGCGACAGGAAAAGGGGATGACAAAGGATGAGATGGTTGGATGGCATCACCGATTGAATGGACATGAGTTTGGTAAACTCCTAGAGTTGTTGATGGACAGGGAGGCCTGGCATGCCTCAGTTCATGGGGTCGCAAAGAGTCAGACATGACTGAGCGACTAAACTGAACTGAACTGAATGGAAATATTTGTTGAATCAGTAGGTGTCAAAATCAAACAGAGAATTCTCTGGTTAATTTAAATATTTCAAAACTCTGTAACATTATTTAGCTTTTACATGAAGTTTTAAGTCCTTATTTCCTATCACCAGGATAAAAATAACAACTTTAGAGATTACAAGGAGATATATATTTTATATGTTTTTCAACTTTAGAGTCCATAGCCTCTCAAGAAAAGGTAATTTTCCAGCTGAACTTTAGGTCAGTGGAATGAGTTGATCTGGTAGTAAACTAATTGCCATCCTGGGGAGCCCTTGATTGAGAGGGACTGAATTCATGAGAACATGGCTTCTGCTAGGGGCCTTTGTGCTTTATCATTTGCCCAGAGTCCTCACCTTGAAAATATAAAGAGAGTGTATCCTTTTTTTTCTAAATAGTCTACTTTCAAACAAAGTATTTATTTCAGTGAGCCTGTATAACAGCATTGTCATGGGAGTGTAAGAGGGGGACTTTCCAGATCCCTGACCATCTGACACTGAATCATTATAGCTCCATATAAAATTAACAAGATTTCTTCTAAGTTAGTGGCATATATATAACATTCAAACTTTAGCTACTGTCACATATTTGTCATCCTATCTCTTATTAATCTATTTTCAGATATCTTGCATAAATTTGTCATAAATTCTTTGAAGAGAAAATTTACTCCCTGATTTTTGAAAAATGTCAAAAGATGTTGAAAATATGACTGTCATTAGCAGGCTTTAAAAAAAAGTGCTCATTGCATTTATATAACTCTAAAGTAATTTACTCCTCAATATATACCAGAAGCTAATTGCAGCCGGAATTCAGAATGCTGATGCATTTTTATCCCTAAATAGAGCATTGTAAACCAATACTAGTGTAGTGGCTCTAAACTCATTTAAACTTTCATTATGGTGCATTATATTGCATTTAATGTATTTTAAATGTAAATCATGCAAGTACTTTTTTAGAATACTTTTAAAATAATATATTCATAATAATATTTCAGATTTACAAATATATAGAAAGTTATCTGATCATAACTTTAATGCTCCAAGTTTCTTATAATGATGAACTTTAGTATAAAATGGGGCTTCCCTAATAGCACAACTGGTAAAGAATCTGCCTGCAATGCAGGAGATCCCAGTTCAATTCCTGGGTTGGGAAGATCCCCTGGAGAAGCGATAGGCTATCCACTCCAGTATTCTTGGGCTTCCCTTGCTGCTTCGATGGTAAAGAATCCACCCGCAATACAGAAGACCTGGGTTCAATCTTTGGGTTGGGAAGATCCCCTAGCGAAGGGAAAGGCTACTGACTCCAGTATTCTGGCCTGAAGAATTCCATGGACTGTATATTATAAAACATGAAAAATATTTTATACTTAGCATGAAATATGAAAAGGTTAATTTTCTTCATTCTGAACCTAGTCTGTCAATTTTATTATCACCATACTCTATTCTGAAAAAATAAAAATTAACTCAAATATATTTTGATTTAACAAAAGGAAAGAGGTTATCAGATTGGATTTTTATTGTACATGACAATTATTTTAAAAATTGCTAATTGTTACACAGTATTTCAAATTCCCAGCATCACACTTTGGTCTTTCTGCATCTCTTCTTTCCTCTCCCTTCTCTGTTCCATCTTTTCTTCAGATTTTTATTGAGGGACTCAATTCAATTCAATTATTCAGTCATGTCTGACTCTTTGTGACCCCATGGACTGCAGCACACCAGGCTTCCCTGTCCATCACAAATTCCTGGATCTTGCTCAAACTCATGTCCGTCAAGTCTGTGGTGCTATCTATCCATCTCATCCTCTGTCATCCCCTTCTGTCTCCTTCAATATTTCCCAGCATCAGGGTCTTTTCAAATGAGTCAGCTCTTTGCATCAGGTGGCCAAAATATTGGTGTTTCAGTTTCAACATCAGTCCTTCCTGTGAACACCCAGGACTGATCTCCTTTAGGATGGACTGGTTGGATCTCCTTGCAGTCCAAGGGACTCTCAAGAGTCTTCTTTAACACCACAGTTCAAAAGCATCAATTCCTTGGTGCTCAACTTTCTTTATAGTCCAACTCTCACATAAATACATGACTATTGGAAAAACCATAGCTTTGACTAGATGGACCTTTGTCGGCAAAAGTAATGTCTCTGCTTTTTAATATGCTGTTTAGGTTGGTCATAGCTTTCCTTCCAAGGATCAAGCATCTTTTAATTCCATGGCTGCAGTCACCATCTGCAGTGATTTTGGAGCCCAAGAAAATAGTCTCTCACTGTTTCCGTTGTTTCCCCATCTATTTGCCATGAAGTGATGGGACCGGATGTCATCATCTTAGCTTTTGAAAGTTGAGATTTAAGCCAGCTTTTTCACTCTCCTCTTTTACTTTCATTAAGAGGCTCTTTTGTTCCTCTTTACTTTCTGCCATAAGAGTGATGTCTTCTACATATTTGACGTTATTGATATTTCTCCTGGCAATCTTGATTCCGGCTTGTGCTACATCCAGCCTGGCATTTCGCATGACGTACTCTGCATAGAAGCTTAATGAGCAGGATGACAATATACAAACTTGGCATATTCCTTTCCCAGTATGTAACAAGTCCATTGTTCCATGTCCATTTCTAACTGTTGCTTCTTGACCTGCATAAAGTTTTCTCAGAAGACAGGTAAGGTGGTCTGGTATTCCTATCTCTTTAAGAATTTTCTACAGTTTTTTTAATCAACACAATCAAAGGCTTTAGCATAGTCACTGAAGCAGAAATAGTTGTTTTCCTGAAAATTTTTTCCTTTTTCTATGATCCAACAGATGTTGGCAATTTGAACTCTGGTTCCTCTGCCTTTTCTAAATGCAGCTTCTACATCTGGACGTTCTCAGTTGATGTACTGCTGAAGCCTCGCTTGGAGAATTTTGAGCATTACTTTTTATTGTGTGAGATGAGGGATTGTGCAGTAGTTTGAACAATCTTTACATTGTCTTTCTTTGGGGTTTGGAATGAAAACTGACCTTTTCTAGTCCTGCAGCTACTGCTGAGGTTCCCAACTCTGAGTTTTCCAAGTAACTGGTTGCTAAGGTTACTACTAGGTAATGAGGGCCTAATATATACGAATTATCATGTTGAATATCCAGACAAGTGGAAATTATATAAAAATAATTCTATCCAATGTAACAAGTGTAATAATGAGATGTAAAATATGTAATATTTTTACTGCCAGGCATTTGTTTTTGTAAAAGGTGTGCCTCTGCCTTTGGATTTTTAACACACCTAGGGTTGGAACCCTATTTTGTTCTCCTACAAACAAACCACTTTCCCTGTTTCTCTCACCACTCAGCACAGTACTTTGCACGCATATGCTAGAAATTCAACAAATGTTTAGTTAAATAGAATATACTTACAATAGTATATAGATAGGAGAAGGCAATGGCACCCCACTCCAGTACTCTTGCCTGGAAAATCCCATGGATGGAGGAGTCTGGTAGGCTGCAGTCCATGGGGTCGCTAAGAGTCGGACACGACTGGGCGACTTTACTTTCACTCTTCACTTTCATGCATTGGAGAAGGAAATGGCAACCCACTCCAGTGTTCTTGCCTGGAGAATCCCAGGGACGGGGGAGCCTGGTGGACTGCCGTCTCTGGGGTCGCACAGAGTCGGACACGACTGAAGCGACTTAGCAGCAGTAGCAGCAGCAGTATATAGATATCAAAATATGGAGACATTCTTTAGAGTAATGACTTTTAAAATAATTTTAAACATTTAAATAATTTCTGCTTATTGTACAGAACTTCAAACAAGTATGAAGAATAAAATTTAAATCATTTATAACTTCAACTCCAAGCAATAACTTCCATCTATCCTTTAATGCATTTATTTCCAGTCTTGTCCTATACTCATTTGGCAAATTATAATATCTATATTAACACATCATTTTGCATTCCACTTTTTGTGAACATGTCATAATATAGTACTAAATATTCTAATTTTCTATTATAAAAGTTTATTATTTAAATAGAACAGGATAAACGGAACAATATGGAAGAACCTAATGAATTATGTTGATAATTATTCCAATATGAATACAATAGCTAAATTTCAAGTCTTTTTTCAAAGCATGGTAATGATTCTTTTGATAAATTCCCTACCTATGAATAAGCTCTCAAATCAAACTATTTTGAAGTCTGTTCCAACAATCATTTACCCAAAATTAATGGCTTAAAAAATCCATCCATTACTTGCGCTTATAGCTTTGACAGTGGACAGGCACAGCCAGTTTCTTACCAGAGATGTCTCATGCACATTGTCTAATGGTGGCTAAAGTGGGAATCATTTGAAGGATTCACTGCATCTGGTGTCTGGGTTGGGGTGATGGAATAGGTGAGAGTGAGTTGGATCTCCTCCTCTCCAAGAGGTTTTCCAAATGACTAACTTGGACTTCCTGACAGAGTGGTAGCATCGGTTTAACAGGATTTCTAACCAGGCAGCTGGACTGCCCCATAAGCATTCCAGGAGATATGGGATGAAGCTGCAAAGCCTCTTATGACTTCTACCCAGAATCATGCTGTGTCATTTCTACCATTGCCATTTGGGTCAAATGTAAGCATTCTTCATTTTATTGCACTTCATTGCTTTTTGGAAATGTACTTTTTTTTTTTTTTTAAACAAATTGAAGCTTTATGACAAGCTTGTATTAAAGAAGTCTATTAGTGCAATTTTTTCCAACAGCATTTTCTCACTTCCTGTCTCGTGTATCACATTTTGATAATTTTTCCAATATTTCAGGCTTTCTAATTATTGTGATATTTGTTATGGTAATCTGTGATTAATGATCTTTGATGCTACAATTTCAATTGTTTGGGGGCACCATAAGCCACACCCATATAAGAAGGCAAGTTTAATTAACAAATGTTGTTTGCATTCTGATTATTCCAGTGACCATCTGTTTCTGTATATCTCTCCCTCTCCTTGGGCTTTTTATTCACTGAGGCACAATAATTTTGATATTGGGCCAATTAATAACCCTATAATGCCTGTAAAGTGTTCAAGTGAAAGAAATGGTTGTATGTCTGTCACTTTAAATCAAAAGCCAGGAATGATTAAGCTTAGAGAGAAAGGCATGTCAAAAGTTGAGATAAGTTGAAAGCTATGCCTTTTGCATTAGTTAGCCAAATTAGCAAAGGAAAAATTCTTGAAGGAAATAAAATGTGCTGTTCTAGTGAATACAAAGATGACAAGAAAATGAGACAGGCTTATTGCTGATATGAAGAAAGTTTTGGGTCTGGATGGAAGATCAAGCCAGCCACAACATTACCTTAAGCTAAAGCCCATCCAGAGCAAAGCCTCACCTCCCTTTAATTTTATGAAAGCTGAAGAAAGCTGAAGAAGAAAAGCCTGGGACGGCTGGTTCTGGAGGTTTAAAGAAAGAAGCCATCTTCACAGCATAAAAGTTCAAGGTGAAGTAGTAAGTGCTGATGTAGAAGCTGCAGCCAGTTATCCAGAAGATCTAGGCAAGAAAATTAATAAAAATGGCTCCAATAGACAACTGATTTTCACTGTAGTAAAAATAGCCTTCTATTGGAAGATGATGCCATCTAGCATTTTCGTAACTAGAGAGGAGAAGTAAATGCATGACTTCAAATTTCGACAGACAAATTGACTCTCTTGTTAGAGGCTAATGCAAGTTGAAGCCAATTTTCATTTACCATTTTGAAAAGCCTAGGACCCTTAAGAATTAGGTTGAATATACTCTGCCTGTGCTCTATAAATGGAACAACAAAGCATGAATAACAGCATATCTGTCTACAACATAGTATACTGTATACTTTAAGCCCATTGTTGTGTCTTACCACTCAGAAAAAAATAAAATTTCTCTTCAAGATATCACTGCTCTATGACAATGCATCTGATGACCCAAGATCTCTGATGGAGATGCAGAACAAGATTTATGCTGTTTCAATGCCTGCTAACACAATATCCATTCTGCAGCCCATGGATAAAGGAGTAATTTTGAATTTTAAGTCTTTTTTTTTTTTTTCAGAAATACATTTCGTAAGGCTATAGCTGCCATAGATAGTGATTTCATGGATAGGCAAAATAAACTGAAAATCTTATGGAAAGGATTCATCATCCTAATGCCATGAAGTGCATTTGTGATTCATGGGAAGAAGTAAAAAATATCAACATTAACAGGAATTTGGAAGGAGTTGATTCTAACATTTAGGAATGACAGAGGGATTTAAGACCTCAGTGGTTGAAGATGTGGTAGAAATAGCAAGTTAATTAAAATTAGAAGTGTAGGTTGTAGCTGTTAGTCAAATTCCTGCGTTCTCACAATACAACTTTAACAAATGAAGAGTTGCTTCTTATGTAAGTGCTAAGAAAATAACTTTTAGAGATAGAATCTACTCTTGGAAAAAATGCTAGGAAAATCATTGAAATAGCAACAAAGGAGTGAGAATATTACATAAACTTAATAAGTCAATGACAAGTTTTGAGAGAACTGACTCCAATTTTGAAAGAAATTCTACTATGGGTAAAATACTATCTAGCATCATTGTGCTACAGAGAATTCATTCATGAAAGGAAAAGTAAATAGACACAACAAACTTCATTGTTGTCTTATTTTAAGAAATTGCCATAGTCACCCCAGCCTTTAGCAAGCACCACTTTGATCAGTTGGCAGCCATCAATATTGAGGCAAGACTTTCCACTAGGCAAAAGATTACAACTTATTGAAGAGTCAGATGATGGTTAGCAGTTTTTAGCAATAAAATATGTCTAATGAAGCTTTTTTAGACATAATCTTATTGCATACTTGATAGACTATAGTATAATGTAAACAAGTATTTTTTATGGACTTGGAAATCAAAAAGTTGCATGACTTGCTTTATTGCCATATTAGCTGTATTATGGTGACTTCCCAGGTGGTGCTAGTGGTAAAGAAACAATCTGCCAATGAAGGAGACATAAGAGATGAGGGTTCAACCCCTGGGTCAGGAAGATCCCCTGGATGAGGGCATGGCAACCCACACCAGTATTGTTGCCTGGAGAATGCCATGGACAGAGGAGCTTGGAAGGCTACAGTCCTTAGGGTCACAAAGAGTTGGACATGACTGAAGTGATTTAGGCATGCACACAAGAAAAAAATCCACAGTATCACTAGAGTATGCCTGTAATCAGTCACAGGCCAACTCGGATTCAAGGAGGTTTAAAGAACAGGCTTCATGACCTGCAATTGCAAGAGGAAAGAATGTTTTCTGGTGGCCATCATATACCTGCTGCTGCTGTTAAGTCGCTTCAGTCGTGTCCAACTCTGTGCGACCCCATAGACGGCAGCCCAACAGGCTCCCCTGTCCCTGGGATTCTCCAGACAAGAGCACTGGAGTGGATTGCTATTTCCTTCTCATATACCTAGGCTGCCACAAAGTCCTAAACACTTTCTTCGGTTAACAGTGAAAGGAAAAAGGATCTCCATAACCCTTGCTTTATTGAACAAATCAGGCTTTAGAATCAAATCTGAATTCAAATCTCTGCTGTGCCATGCATTAGCAGTGATTTGAGTGAGTAGCTTCTCACTAGAAGGGATTCTCTGACACCTACTGCCTCATGTAATACCTAACATACAGTGATGTTACTGACTAAGTAACTTATTTATTCTTAATCAACCAAATGATCTTTAAGAGTCTATTACATCCTCTATGAAATAGGAATTATAATGTCCACTTCACAGTGACATAGAAATAAGTGAACAAGCTAATGTTTGCAAAATACCCAATAGTGAGGATATGGTAGCTATTGGTATTATTATTACAGTTAATATTCTTATCATTATTATATTATTATCATTATAGTCACACCTCAATGTCCCTGTCATATAGTCTAGCAACTTGCTAGACATCTTCAGCAACTGGATCTTATTTATTTTCCGCACCTCACATTTATCTACCATTTTAATACTCTGAAAATCGGTTGTACATCAAGTGAATGGATTCTTCCCTAAGTAATTGACATAATAATTGTATCTCCCTCTTAATTCCCACAATGGCACCCCACTCTAGTACTCTTGCCTGGAGAATCCCATAGATGGAGGAGCCTGATGGGCTGCAGTCCACGGGGTCACTAAGAGTCGACTGAGCGATTCACTTTCACTTTTCACTTTCATGTGTTGGAGAAGGAAATGGCAACCTACTCCAGTGCTCTTGTCTGGAGAATCCCAGGGACGGGGGAGCTTGGTGGGCTGCCATCTCTGGGGTCGCACAGAGTTGGACACGACTGAAGCGACTTAGCAGCAGCAGCAGCAGCAGCCGCTTAATTCCAAATAAATACAAACTTTCATCAAAAGGTCCCTACATTGAAATCTCAAATTATGTAATTTTTATCTTTCTATCTTCCCCTCCTGGTAACCTGGCTTCTGAATTTCATTATTTTATTCTCGTCTGTCAGCACCAATCTGGCTTCACTTGACTCCCTAGTCCTCCTTGAGGCCATGGTCATTCATACCATTGGCATCTTTGATGATAAGTCATATCAAATTTATAAACTAAGCCTGAATTGACCCAGCTAACCACTTTCTCTGGCCCTGATCCTGTCTTTCTAGCCCAAGCTTTCTGAGTTGATCAGTTCTACTTCACAATGGTGCTATTGAGGCAAACTTGAATTCCAGACTATTCCAAATATTTGTATTTCACACTTCCTTTCTTTCCTCATTTTATCATTGGCCTTATCCAGACATTTCCCATTGTCTTCTAGTTCCCAGTCCCACTCTCACCCAACCACCTTCACTTTTTTTATGTTTTTTTTTTCCTTCTTTAGTGGAAAAAAGGAGAAACTTTCCAAATGAACTCTCCCAGCTTCTTGACATTTCAAAAGCTTTCTCTCTATATTCAATTTCTTCCTTAATTTCTCCAGAAGCGGGAGGGTGGGGGGTGGGAAATGCCACTTCTCATGGCTATTCTCTACATGTCTGCTCATAATCCCAGTATTTGTTACCTTCTTGATGGAACAGTCCTTGTCTTCTAAATCTGTGGTCTCCACTATCCACTGCTGTTTCTCACTCTTGATAAAAATGCTCATTTCTCATTGCCTAAGAAAGTCACCTGTACGGTGACCCTTTTAAACACTTTGGCCCTTCATTATTGAAAATTTCTACTCAGAAGACTTTACTGCCTCCATCTATTTAACACTCCACCATTTCTTAGCTGTTTAGAGGCTAGGTCAGCACTTACTGCTCAGACTTCATAACAACCAAGTCCAGAGAGCAACTTGCTAAACAAGGACTAAATCAGAAAATAACCTAAAATATTTACAGGTGGGATGTTTTTAATTAAAAATAAAAGATCCTTAAAGCTTTGATTGTTCATATTAGGGAATAGAAAAGAATTAAGAAGAAAACTGACATTTGTGCTTAGCCACTAAAATATGAATACTATACATATTTTTAATGCTATTAGAAATCACTATTTTAGAAGTAGTAACACAAAGATATACATCTCATGTCAGATCATGGTTGTTTCTTGAAGCTAAACTCTAACGCATTTCAGTTTATAAACATAATTCTATACCATACCAATTTTTTATGATCAAAAGGGGAATCATATTCTCTGATTAACCATCTTTTCACACTCACCAAAAAAAAAAAAAAAATCATTATCATCATCATCATCTAATCACACCTTTCTTTTAACTTCTCACAACATTTCTCCATGCCTCACTTCTAGGATATATCCTTGCTTGGTCTGAACTCTCAATATTTCAGAGCCTTTCATTTTTCCCCTGTTAGAGTTTAAGCTCCTTGGTAAGTACATTCACACTATTTGTACACTGTAGGTTGGCTGAAAATTAGGCCCTGTAACTTTGTGGTAATGATGGGGTCATTTTTGTTTCTAGTAGCATTGCCTCTTACTCTGTCACTGCCTCTGTAAGCTGTGATTGATTTCAGCAGTCATAGTAGCTACTGACATTCAAGTCCTTACGTTCGTTTTTAATTATTTTTTTGCATGTCTATAAAATGCAGTGTTAACTGGTGGTTGTATCCAAAGACAAAGTATTATGGAAAAAATCTATAATTAAATTATCCTCAGAAATCATGGAAATCAACTTGCATCCCATCTCTTTTACTAGCAACGTTCATTACTAAATATATATTTCATTAAAATACTTTACTAGTTCGATTGGGTCCTTCTTGGAAATACAAAATCTCATGGCTCCTCATCATGGCTTGACCTTAACTTTTTCCCTTCTTTTTTGCCTATAGGTCCCCCAGGCCCACCAGGGATAGTGATTGTGGAGGAAATCACCGAAAGCACAGCCACACTCTCCTGGAGCCCAGCCACTGACAACCACAGCCCTATCTCTTCCTATAACCTTCAGGCTCGTAGCCCCTTCTCCCTGGGCTGGCAAACTGTAAAAACAGGTAAGAGACTCTAAGACAACATCAGACACAGACAGAGCAGCTTCCAATGTCATGAGCCATATTTGCTAACAATCCCAGCAGGATTATTTTGGATTTGGGAAATTTTATTATTTATGACAATATTACACTAGAGGAGGACATGGCAACCCACTCTAGTATTCTTGCCTGGAGAATCCCACAGACAGAGGAGCGTGGCGGACTACAGTCATAGGTCATCAAGAGTTGGACACGACTGAAGCCACTTTGCATGCAGGCATGCATGACAGTCTTAACCATTGTTTGCTTCTTTTTATAAAGCCACTTTGTTTTCTTCTCATTTCCCAAGGAAGGACCACATTATTTATTTTTGTTTGTTTATTGAAGCAACATTAAACTCATGTAAAAGCTGCAAAAAATAATACAAAGATTTTCTGTGGGCCCATCATTCAATTTCCCAAGTTATTCTACCTAACGATGGTACAATGATCAAATCAGGAAACTGACATTGATACAATGCTATAAACCACAGATCATATTCAAATTTCACCAGGTTTTATGTACAATTTTTTTAGTGAATAGTTTCATAAAATTATATGAAGTTATATTATATAGATTCAAACCTCCACCAAGACAGTCAGATGCAGAACTGCTCCATTACTCCAGTTCCTTGCTGTATGCCTTTAGAGTCACACACCCATTTTATTTATAAAAATAAAATCTAACATAAAGTTACATTATTTAAAATAATATAGCATTTTAATGCTTACTTCTAAGTTTATTTGCATTATAATTGCATTATTTTAAAAATAATTTTCCCCTGATGGCTTTCTTTTCATGCTATAACTAAACTTCTTTCCCTCTCTAAATGTGGCTATCTGCAGAGATATGTGAAATTACACTCGATAGTTATTACCTATTTAACATGTTGATATTTGAAAAGCAAGCAGTATCTATAAAATGTAATCTTCAGAAGCAGTTGTCTATACTGAGAACGGATTTGTGACTTTATTTTCTATCTAAATGTAAAACTGATTTACCTACATAGAAGTGAAATATAAAATCAATAAAATATCTCAGTGCAGTAACTGTAAAACTCCATTAATCCGAATGTTATAGAAGTAAAGTGGTCCATTTCATTGCTTAAATTAAATTTGAGCAGAAACTTGTTTTGTGTTATGCTGAGGTCCTTTAATGGACCGGAACCTGGTGGTCCGGAGTCAACAATAAGAAAGTAAAGGAGAGAAAGAGGCTGATATTCCTTGGTTTACACAGAAAGCCAATAAAGCCCCTGCATGGGGCTTGCTCTGTTCACAAAGGCCTCAGGCGCCCTCTTGATGGGATGAGGGCTCAGAGCACCTTCTTGAGAGGGTCTTAGAAGCCTGGGCAGGAAAGTGAACTCAGAGAGCCTCTGTGCTCCAGGAGATCAGCCTGAAAAAGAAAGGGAGAGAGAGAGAAAGAAAGACATGGGGACCAGAGCTCTGATGGAGCAAAGGTGTTTTAATCACCATGATGTGGGCATATATTCTGTCTTACAAGGTAGTTACTCTCAGCAAAGATAAAGATTAAAATTCCAGACTTACAAAACATAGGCGATCCATATTAAAGAGAGAGAGAGTTGTAAACAATCACTTTTAGCGTATGGTTCACAAGAAGGAAGAGGGTACTTATCACTGTATAGAAAACCTAATGAAGGAAATGCCTGGATTCTTCAGCCCCCGGGAAAGGCTTCCCTCTCCTCTTAATTCCTGAGTATTCAGGAATTAATAAGGAGCAGAGAATTCCTGACACATCCAAAACAGCACACAGGAAGCCTCCTGTTAAATGCTTCCTGACAGTGTTAAACTTGTAATCTAGGGGCAAAAGTACATTCATCCAAATGCAAAATATCAATACAATTCAAGTTTTTCTTGATATTAGGTTCCTATAGTAATTCATAAAATTCAGTATAATTATCATTATAGTGTACTATACATGTGTACAAATTTGTTTTATAATATAAATAACGTATAAAATTGTGGGTATTAGCTTCATTCCTGGTTCCATTTTAATACTGAGATGCAAATGTAAAGCCAAGAAATTGAGGAAATCTCTGTGTTTGGTAGATGATTCTGGAAAGGATGCAAATTCAGACCACATGAACAGGTTTATACAAGAATTCTTATAGCCTTCATTTATAGGTTGCTCCCAAGTCATCCTAAGTGTAAGAGCCCTAACATTTCGGTCTGCTGTTGGGAAATGGATTCACCTTCAAATCTTGTGTTGTGCGTGCATCAAGCTCACTCTCTTGCCTGTGGCTGTGCTTTCTGCCCACCCTCACCACACTGCCTAAAATACTTGCTTCCTGGGACATTTCCCTTGTGGTACATGGCACTATGTACATGTGTTTCCTTGCTCATCCCTTACCCATGTTCTTGTGCTTCTTAACACATGGTACAGCTATCCCAGATATCTCATCTTCCATAGTTTCTTAGTTACTTATATTCCTTGATTTCTTACATACCTTTATTCAATTGTTTGTACTTTTTGTTGTTTGATAGATAGATAGAGGGCTTCCCAGGTTGTGCTAAGGGTAAAGAACCCACCTGCCAATGAAGAAGATGTAAGAGATATAGGTTTGATCCCTGGGTCAGGAAGATGCCCCAGAGAAAGAAATGGCAACCCACTCCAGTATTCTTTCCAGAAAAATCCCAAGGACAGAGGAGACTGGAGGGCTACAGTCCATGGGATTACCAAGGGTTGGACACAAGTGAGCATCTGAGCACAGCACAACAGACAGATAGACAGATAATGATAGATAGTGGATATATAGATATGTGTATATATTATGTATATATATACATATGTAAAATATATAAACTTTGAATTTGGGGGCATAAACTAAGGAAAAACAATGGAGTGGTGTGTATTTTTGTACGTGTAGAGGGTTTAATTGTTTTCATTAAATGCTATTTGAGGTTTGTTTACTTATTTTATAAGTCCCTGATGTAAAATTGCATTCTTATCTAATTAATTTGAATGTTGGAAATATATTTGAATTGTTGCTATTTTAGTCATTAAGTCATATTTGACTCTTTGCAACCCTGTGGACTACAGCCCACCAGGCTCCTCTCTCCATGAGATGTCTCAGGCAAGAATACTGGAGTGGGTTGCCATTTTCTTCTCTAGGGGATCTTCCCAAACCAGAGATCGTCTCCTGCACTGACGGGTGGATTCTTTTCCACTGAGCCACCAGGGAAAGCCCTATATTTGAATAGAGAGCTCTTTTTCAAATCAGTTCAGTAAATGCGGGAGAGTGTGCAGAGACAAGGGAACCCTCTTACCCTGTTGGTGGGAATGCAAACTAGTACAGCCACTATGGAGAACAGTGTGGAGATTCCTTAAAAAGCTGGAAATAGAACTGCCATACGACCCAGCAATCCCCCTGCTGGGCACACACACTGAGGAAACCAGAATTGAAAGAGACACATGTCCCCAGTGTTCATCACAGCACTGTTTACAAGAGCTGGGACATGGAAGCAACTTAGATGTCCATCAGAAGATGAATGGATAAGAAAGCTGTGGTACATATACACAATGGAGTATTACTCAGCCATTAAAAAGAATACCTTTGAATCAGTTCTAATGAGGTGGATGAAACTGGAGCCTATTACACAGAGCAAAGTAAGTCAGAAAGAAAAACACCAATACAGTATATTAACACATACATATGGAATTTAGAAAGATGGTGGTAATGATGACCCTATATGCGAGACAGCAAAAGAGACACAGATGTAAAGAACAGACTGTTGGACTCTGTGGGAGAAGGTGAGGGTGGGATGATTTGAGAGAGCAACATTGAAACATGTATAATGCCATATGTGAAATAGATGACCAGTCAAAGTTTGATGCATGAAACAGGATACTCAAAGACAGTGCACTGAGAATACCCTGAGAGATGGGATGGGGAGGGAGGTGGGAGGGAGAGTCAGATGGGGAACACATGTACACCCATGGCTGATTCATATGAATGTATGGCAAAAACCACCACAATATTGTAAAGTAACTAACTTCCAATTAAAATAATTTTTAAAAATAAATAAAAAGCAACACTAAAAAAAAAAAAAAAGAAAATCAGTTCAGTAAGTGCTTAAAAAAATCGAGTTGTACTGCATTTATAAGTAAACATATATTTTTCAAAAGTGTATTCCTATAAATAATTGATTTTATTTGCCTTTGATAGTAATATCAAATCATTCCCTAGCAAGGTGTCTCCTCACCTCACACATTTCTCTAAAACTCAGCATCTCTTGCAGCTATGGTAAAGGCATTGCCATCCACCAGGAAGCCAAGGGGCAGTTGTCAACTTTTCCATGCCTTACAGCAGGAGTCCCCAACTCCTGGGCTGGGGTCCAGTACTGTTAGCCGGTTAGCAGAAGGTGAGTGACAGGCTAGTGAAGCTTCATCTGACACTTCTCATCACTCGCATTACTGCCTGGTTCATGGAAAAATTATCTTCCACAAAACCGATCCCTTGTGCCAAAAATGTTGAAGACTCCTACTCTAAAGCAGCTGTTTTAAATGTTTCTTGAGTTCTGCTTCTAATGCAAACTCATTGCCTGTGTTAGCAAAAGAAGTTGTTTGGGGGCTACATCATCTTCACTGGTGCAGCAGATTGCTTTCATAGTTATCATCTAACCCAAATCAATTTCAGTAGAGATATGCCCTAATATGAGCTTTCCTGGTGGCTCAGTGGTAAAGCATCTGCCTGCAATGCAGGAGACCCAGGTTCTATCCCTGGGTCAGGAAGATTTCCTGGAGGAGGACTTGGCAACCCACTCCAGTATTCTTACCTGGAGAATCTATGGACAGAAAAGCCTGGCAGGCTATAGTCCATAGGGTCACAAAGAGTTGGACACAACTGTAGTAACTGGGCACACACAAAAGCACATGCTTTAGTGCAGAAATACATGTTAGGGAAAAAAAGATTTAGCTCCGCAGTCTGAACACTAAAGATGTTAATGTAATGCATAAGCTAGCATTTTAAAGCTCTTAAGATTACTTTATATGCCAGCATGAATATAAAGAATAGTAAGTTTCTCATTTTTGACAAACGAAGTAATGAATTGCACATGGACCAAGCAAATCTGGAATTAACTTATCAATGCTGCCCACCCAAAAATAAGACTCAAAACAGGTGACTGTAATGGGGCCATATATTCATTTTGAAGAAAGTATAAAAATCATAAGAAATAGATAATTGTATGTGCAGATCCCTTTTTCTCTTCAAGCAAGCTACTTCTTATTTGAACACCTGAGTTTCTTGTTCATATTACTGAACAGTATTTGCTGTTTTTGTGACCATGTTTTGCAAGTTTTTATGATCATGTTTAATTAGGAATGGCAAATCATCTGTAATCATAGAATTGATGGGCCATTATTTACTTAATTTAAATATTTTTCTTAACTATTCTTCAATCAATGGATAAGTCTTCTCTGTGGATAATTTCCACTGAATGAGGTTACATTTATCAACCAAACATGTTTATTTAGTTTAGTTTGATTTAATTTATCTTTAGATGCAATTCTTTTAATAGGAAAAGCATTTTAATGAGTTGATCCAAGGAGAAACTTAGATCAACATGCAGTCCTCCACTAAAGTTCTGTATGTTCTTTCTGAAGCAGAATGTTTTCTTTGAAATCAACTTGCCTCCAGATTTCCAGAAAGACTATAGAAAGATACCTACAAGGATTTAAAATACTTCCTTGGTATACATTCTTCAATATCTTAAATCTCCACAATATTCATTTTGAAATCAAAATCCAAATTGTATCTTTAAAAGTTTTTATTCTATTTCATATTGTGTGTTATTTCATCAAAATATTAATACTTTCAACTCACATTTATCTTCTTTACAATTTTTATAATCCTTACAAGTAGCTGAGAATTTAGAATTCTATTTTTTTTTTCTCCTTTTTAAAAGGAATTAGATTAAGGATGATGGAGAGAATGTAGAAAGGGACTGTGTGTGTATTAGTTGGTTGCTCAGTGATGTCCAACTCTTTACGATCCCCTGAACTGCACCTCACTAGGCTCCTCTGTCAATGGGATTCTCCAGGTAAAAACATGGAGTGAGTAGCCATTCCCTTCTCCAGGGGATCTTCCCAACCCAGGGATCAAAACCGGGTCTCCTGCATTTCAGGCAGAATGGGAGTAGGCGTTTTTAAAACCTACAGCTATGGCTTCAGTTCAGTTCAATCACTCAGTCGAGTCCGACTCTTTGCGACCTCAAGAACCACAGCATGCCAGGCCTCCCTGTCCATCACCAACTTCTAGAGATTACCCAAACTCATGTCCATCCAGTTGGTGATGCCATCCAGCCATCTCATCCTCTGTTGTCCCTTTCTCCTCCTACCCCCAACCCTTCCCAGCATCAGGGTCTTTTCCAACGGGTCAACTCTTCACATGAGGTGGCCAAAGTATTGAAGTTTCACTTTCAGCATCAGTCCTTCCAATGAACACCCAGGACTGATCTCCTTTAGGATGGACTGGTTGGATCTCCTTGCAGTCCAAGGGACTCTCAAGAGTCTTCTCCAACACCACAGTTCAAAAGCATCATTTCTTCAGTGCTCAGCTTTCTTCATAGTCCAATCTCAATCCATACATGACCACAGGAAAAACCATAGCCTTGACTAGACGGACCTTTGTTGGTAAAGTAAGGTCTTTATTTTTAAATATGCTGTTTAGGTTGGTCATAACTTTTCTTCCAAAGAGTAAGCATCTTTTAATTTCATGGCTGCAATCACCATCTGCAGTGATTTTGGAGCCCCCCAAAATAAAAGTCTTACACTGTTTCTACTGTTTCCCCATCTATTTGCCATGAAGTGATGGAACCAGATGCCAGGATCTTAGTTTTTTGAATGTTGCGCTTTAAGTCAACTTTTTCATTCTCATGTTTCACTTTCATCAGGAGGCTTTTTAGTTCCTCTTCACTTTCTGCCGTAAGGGTACTGTCATCTGCATATCTGAGATTATTGATATTTCTCCAGGCAATCTTGATTCCAGCTTGTGCTTCTTCCATCCCAGCATATCTCATGATGTACTCTGCACATAATTTAAATAAGCAGGGTGACAATATACAGCCTTTTCCAGTTTGGAACCAGTCCATTGTTCCTTGTCCAGTTCTAACTGTTACTTCCTGACCTGCATACAGGTTTCTCAAGAGGCAGGTCAGGTGGTCTGATATTCCCATCTCCTTCAGAATTGTCCATAGTTTATTGTGATCCACACAGTCAAAGCTTTTGTTTAGTCAATAAAGCAGAAATAGATGTTTTTTTTTGAACTCTCTTGCTTTTTCGATGATCCAGTGGTTGTTGGTGATTTGATCTCTGGTTCCTCTACCTTTTCTAAAATCAGCTTGAACATCTGGAAATTCATGGTTCACATACTGCTAAAGCCTGGCTTGGAGAATTTTAAGCATTACTATATTAGCGTGTGAGATGAGTGCAATTGTGCGGTAGCTTGAGCATTCTTTGGCATTGCCTTCTGATCATGTGAACCACAGCCTTGTCTAACTCAATGAAACTAAGCCATGCCAAGTAGGGCCACCTAAGATGGAAAGGTCATGGTGGAGAGGTCCAACAGAATGTGGTACACTGGAGAAGGAAATGGCAAAACACTTCAGTATTCTTACCTTGAAAACCCCATGAACAGTATGAAAAGGCAAAATGATAGAATACTAAAAGAGGAACTCCCCAGGTTGATAAGTGCCAAATACGCTACTGGAGATCAGTGGAGAAATAACTCCAGAAAGAATGAAAGGATGGAGCCAAAGCAAAAACAATACTCAGTTGTGGATGTGACTGGTGATAGAAGCAAGGTCCAATGCTGTAAAGAGCAATATTGCATAGGAACCTGGAAAGTCAGGTCCATGAATCAAGGCAAATTGGAAGTGGTCAAACAGGAGATGGCAAGAGTGAACATCGACATTCTAGGAATCAGCAAACTAAAATGGACTGGAATGGGTGAATTTAACTCAGATGACCATTATATCTACTGTGGGCAAGTAACCCTTAGAAGAAATGGAGTACCCATCATGGTCAACAAAAGAGTCCAAAATGCAGTACTTGGATGCAATCTCAAAAATGACAGAATGATCTCTGTTTGTTTCCAAGGCAAACCATTCAATATCACAGTAATCCAAGTCTATGCCCCAATCAGTAATGCTGAAGAAGCTGAAGTTGAACGGTTCTATGAAGACCTACAAGACCTTTTAGAACTAACACCCCAAAGATGTCCTTTTCATTATAGGGGACAGGAATGCAAAAGTAGGAAGTCAAGAAACACCTGTAGTAGCAGGCAAATTTGGCCTTGGAGTATGGAATCAAGCAGGGCAAAGGCTAATAGAGTTTTGCCAAGAGAACACACTGGTCATAGCAAACACCCTCTCCAACAACACAAGAGAAGACTCTACACATGGACAATACCAGATGGTCAACACCGAAATCAGATTGATATATTCTTTGTAGCCAAACATGGAGAAGCTCTATACAGTCAACAAAAATAAGACTGGGAGCTGACTGTGGCTCAGATCATGAACTCCTTATTACCAAATTCAGACTTAAATTGAAGAAAGTAGGGAAAACTACTGGACCATTCAGGTATGACCTAAGTCAAATCCTTTATGATTATACAGTGGAAGTGAGAAATAGATTTAAGGGCCTAGATCTGATAGATAGAGTGCCTGATGAACTATGGACAGAGGTTTGTGACATTGTACAGGAGACAGGGATCAAGACCATCCCCATGGAAAAGAAATGCAAAAAAGCAAAATGGCTGTCTGAGGGGGCTTTACAAATAGCTTTGAAAAGGAGAGAACTAAAAAGCAAAGGAGAAAAGGAAAGATATAAGCATCTGAATGCAGAGTTCCAAAGAATAGCAAGGAAAGATAAGAAAGCCTTCCTCAGCAATCAATGTAAAGAAATAGGTATGGCTTAGAGAATATTATTATATTAATATATAGCTTTGTAAGGAAGTATATTTTTTTATATTTTACATTAATTTTTTTAACATAATGTCTGAAATAATTACATCAAGATTAAAATATAAATTAACTGTTGATCATACCTGTCAATCCGAACTCCCCTTTCATTCACTTAACAAAAATGTATCAAATAACCTCCATAAAATATATGGGGTAATAACAAAAAAAAAAAAAAATTTCTGCCCTTGTGGAGATTGAATTCACA
>SJYT01083336.1:62462-117857 GCA_006410635.1 Cephalophus harveyi
GAGATTGAATTCACATGGCAGGGTGGGTGGGGGGGAGTTAAACAGAGGACATAATAAGAACCTAAGTTATATTGTATTTTGGGAGAAATTAATGTATGAAAAAAATTAAGAAATATAAGGATCAGAAGTACTATGGGAGAGACAGTGTATTAGTCTGCTTGGACTGTCATAACAAAATATCGTTACCTAGGTGGGCATCTGGGCCTATCACTTCATGGGAAATAGATGGGGAAACAGTGGAAACAGTGTCAGATTTTATTTTGGGGGGCTCCAAAATCACTGCAGATGGTGATTGCAGTCATGAAATTAAAAGATGCTTACTCTTTGGAAGGAAAGTTATGAACAACTTAGGTGGCATATTCAAAAGCAGAGACATTACTTCTCAATGACGGGAAATGTAACTGACCTATCTAATATATAGAAATAAACAGATCAATAGACAAAATAAGAAGACAGAGGAATATGATACAAGGAACAAGACAAAATCTTATAAAATCTTAGAAAAAAAAAACTGAACAAAGTAGAGATAAGCAATCTACTTGTTAAGAAATTCAAGGCACTCTTCACAGAGATGGTCACTAAACTCAGAAGAACATGCATGAACATAGTGATATTTTTAACAAAGAGATAGAAAATATTAAAAAGTCCAAACAGAGCTGAAAAATACAATAACTAAAATAAATATACAAGAAAAAAATCAATGCCATATTAGATAATACAGAGTAACAAATCATCAAACCAAAGACAGAGTAGTGAAAATTAACAAAGTTGGAAAAACAAAAAAGGAAAAAATAATTTTAAAAACAGTTTAAGAGACCTCTGGGACACCACCAAGTTTACTAACATTCACATTATAGAGGCCCCAGAAAAAGAAGAGAGAAGGGGTCAGATAATTCATTTAAAGAAATAATAGCAGAAAACTTCCCTAAGTTGGTAATGGGGACAAATGGCAGGCTTCCAGAAGCACAGAGCATCCCAGGTAAGATCTACCCAAAGAATCTGAGACCAAGACACATCATAATTAAATGTTGACATTAAAGATAAACAGATAATTTTAAAATCAGTCAGAGAAAAACATATTACAAAAGAATCCACATAATAAAAGAAGCTGACTTCTGGGCAGAAACATTGCAGGTAAGAAGTGGCATGATGTATTTAAAATGATGAAAGGAAAAAAATGTACAACCTAGAATCTTCTACCTAAAAGGGGATATCAGTAAAATGTGAAGGAGAGATAAGGAGATTTACAGACAAGCAAAACTTAAAATAGTTCAGTACCACCAAACCAGCTTTACAAGGAATGATAAAGGGATAACTCAAAGTAGAAAAGACCACAAATAGAAATATGAATTGTCACAATAAAAGTGTATTTTGACTCACCTAGAGCAAGACATCCTTGAGTATGAAGCATCTGAACTGACTAACTGACTGAGAAATATTAAAAGTATAAAAAGAAAAACCTCAATAGTAAAGGTAAACACAAAAACTTAAAACACAAAAAAACTGAAAAGTAGTAGACTAACCACGTATAAGTTTGGCTTCCCTGGTGGCTCAGGCAGTAAAGAATCCACCTACAATTCAGGAGACCAGGATCCAATCCTTGGATTGGAAAGATCGCCTGGAGAAGTGGGGTTTCCCTGGTAGCTCGGGTGCTAAAGAATCTTCCTGCAATGCAGAAGATCCTGGGCAAATCTTGGGTTGGGAAGATCCCCTGGAGAAAGGATAGGGTACCCACTCCAGTATTCTCAGGCTTCTGTAGTGGCTCAGCTGGTAAAGAATCCACCTGCCATGAGGGAGACCTGGGTTCAATCCTTGGGTTGGAAAGATCCCCTAGAAGAGGTAAGGCGACCCACTCCAGTATTCTGGCCTGGAGAATTCCATCGACTGTATAGTCCATGGGGTCGCAAAGAGTTGGACACAACTGAGTGACTTTCACTTTCACTTTTTTCTGGAGAAGGGAATGGCAACCCACTCCATTATTCTTGCCCAGGGAATTAAACGGACTAAGAAGCTTGGTGATTTACAGTCCATGTGGTCGCAAAGAGTCAGACACGACTGAGTAACTAACACTTTGAGTGACTTTGAATCACATATAAACCTAGTAGGAAGGTTAAAGACAAAAATAGTTAAATCTTTTATGAAAACAGAAAATTGTTAAGGGATACAAAAAGCAAAGGTATAAAATGATGTCAATAACATTAAACATCAGAGGGAGTAAAACTGCAGAGTTGTTAAAATGCATTTAAACCTAAGAGATGACCAACTTAATAATTATATGTATAGTATATAAAACTGTGTATATATATATATGCATGTACATATATATACAGCTATGTATTTATATATGAACATCATGATAATCACACATCAAAAATTAACAAGAAATACACACAAAAATGTGACAGAAATCCAAATATAAACCTAAAAATAGTCATCATATCACAAGAGAGAAAAGACGAGAACAAAAAAGAACTGTGGAAACAACCAGAAAACAAGTAACCATATAATAACTCCATATTTATCAATAATCATTATAAATTTAAATAGACTAATGCTCCAGTCGAAGGAAATACAGTGAATGAATGAGAAAACAAGAACCGTATATATGATGCTGACAAGAGACTCACATCAGTTCTACGGAAACAAGTTGAAAGTGGGGGGATGGACAAAGGTCAGGTCAGTTCAGTTCAGGCACTCAGTAATAGCCAACTGTTTGTGACCCCATAGACTGCAGCACACCAGGCTTCCCTGTACATCACCAACTCCTGGAGGTTGATGAAACTCCTGTCCCTTGATTCAGTGATGCCATCCAACCATCTCATCCTCTGTTGTCCACTTCTACTGGCTTCAATTTTCCTAGCATCGGGGTCATTTCTATGAGTCAGTTATTTGATCATCAGGTGGCCAAAGTATTGTAGCTTCAGCTTTAGCATCAGTCCTTCCACTGAGTATTCAAGACTGATTTCCTTTCGGATTGTCTGGTTTGATCTCCTTGCAGTCCAAGGGACTCTCAAGAGTTTTCTCCAACACCACAATTCAAAAGCATCAATTTTTTGGTGCTCACCTTTCTTTATGGTCCAACTCTCACATCCACACATGACTACTGGAAAAACTATAGCTTTGGCTAGACAGAACTTTGTTGGCAAAGTAATGTCTCTGCTGTTTAATATGCTGTCTAGGCTTGTCATAGCTTTCCTTCCAAGAAGGAAGTGTCTCTTAATTTCATGGCTGCTGTCACCATCTGCAATGATTTTGGAGCCCAAGAAAATATAGTCTTTCACTGTCTTCATTGCTTCCCTGTCTATTTGCCATGAAGTGATGGGACTGGATGCCATGGTCTTCGTGTTTTGAATGGTGAGTTTTAAACTAGCTTCTTCTGTCTCCTCTCTCACTCCTATCAAGAGGCTCTTTAGTCCTTCTTTGCTTTCTACCATAGGGGTGGTGTCATCTGTATATCTGAGGTTATTGATATTTCTCCCAGAAAGCTTGATTCCAGCTTATGCTTCATCCAGCCAGGAATTTCACATGATGTACTCTGCATAGAAGTTAAATAAGCAGGGTGACAATATACAGTCTTGAGGTACTCCTTTGTTCTCTATCTGGTTCTAACTGTGGTTTCTTACATACAGATTTTTCAGGAGGCAGGTAAGGTGGTCTGGTATTCCCATCTCTTTAAGAATTTTTCACAGATTGTTGAGATCCACACAGTCAAACGCTTTAGCTTAGTCAATGAAGCAGAAGTAGATGTTTTTCTGGAATTCTCTTCCATTTTCTATGATCCAATGGATGTTGGCAATTTTGTCTCTGGTTCCTCTGCCTTTTCTAAATCCAGCTTCTACATATGGAATTTCTCAGCTCATGTACTGTTGACGCCTAGCTTGGAGAATTTTGAGCATTATTCTGCTAGCATGTGAGATGAGTGCAATTGTGTGGTAGTTTGAACATTCTTTGGCATTGCCTTTCTTTGGGATTGAAATGGAAACTGATCTTTTCCAGTCCTGTGGTCACTGCTGAGTTTTCCAAATTTCCTGACATATTGAGTGAAGCACTTTAATACTATCATCTTTTAGGATTTGAAAAAGCTCGACTGGAATTCCATCACCTCCATTAGCTTTATTCGTGGTGATGCTTCATAAGGTCCACTTGACTTCACACTCCACAATGTTTGGCTCTAGGTGAGTGATCACACCATCATGGTTATCTGGGTCATTGAGATCTTCTTTATATAATTCTTCTGTGTATTCTTGCCACCTTTTTGTAATATATTCTGCATCTTTTATGTCCATACAATTTCTGTCCTTTACTGTGTCCATCTTTGCATGAAAAATTCCTTTGGTATCTTTAATTTTCTTGAAGAGGTCTCTAGTCTTTCCCACTTTATTTTTTCCCTCTATTTCTTTGCACTGATCACTGAGGAAGGCTTTCTTATCTCTCCTTGCTATTCTTTGGAAATGTGCTTTGAGAGGGATATATCTTTTCTTTTCTCCTTTGCCTTTAGCTTCTCTTCTTTTTTCAGCTATTTGTAAGCCCTCCTCAGACAATCATTTTGCCTTTTTGCATTTCTTTTTCTTGGAGATAATTTTGATCACTGCCCCTTATGCAATGTTATGATCCTTTGTCCATAGTTCTTCAGGCACTGTGTCTGTCAGATCTAATCCCTGGAATCTATTTGCCACTTCCACTGTATGAAGTGAAGTCACTCAGTTGTGTCTGGCTCTTTGGAACCCCATGGACTGTAGCCTACCAGTCTCCTCCGTCCATGGAATTTTCCAGGCAAAAGTACTGGAGTGAGTCGCCATTTCCTTCTCCAGAGGATCTTCCCAACTCAGGGATCGAACCTGGGTCTCCCACATTGTAGGCAGACGCTTTACCATCTGAGCCACCAGGGAAGTCCCTTCCACTGTATAATTATAACAGTTCTGATTTAAATCATACCTGAATGGTCTCGTGGCTTTCTCTACTTTCTTTAAGCCTGAATGTTGCAATAAGGAGTTCATTATCTTATTCACAATCAGGTCCTGGTCTTGTTTTCACTGACTGTATAGAGTTTCTCCATCTTCAGCTGCAAAAAATAGAGTCAGTCTAATTTTGATATCGACCAACTGGTGATGTCCATGTGTAAAATCATCTCTTGTGTTGTTGGATGAGGGTTTTTGCTATAATCAAAGTATTTCCTTGGCAAAACTCTGCTACCCTTTGCCCTGCTTCATTTTGTACTCTAAGGCTAAACTTACATGCTATTCCAGGTATCTCTTGACTTCCTACTTTTGCATTCCATTCCCCTATCATGTAAAGGACATTTTTTTTTTTTTTTTTAGTGTTAGTTCTAGAAGGTCTTGTTGGTCTTCATAGAACTGTTCAGCTTCTTTGGAGTTAGTGGTTGGAGCATAGACTTGGATTACTGTGATACTGAGGGGTTTGCCTTGCAAATGAACAGGGATCATTCCATCATTTTTGAGATTGCACCCAGGTACTGCATTTTGGACTCTTTTTTTTTTTTTTTTTTTTAATTGAAGGCTACTCCATTTTTTCTAAGGGATTCTTGCCCACAGTAGTAGGCATAATGGTCATCTGAGTTAAATTCACCCATTCCACTCCATTTTATCTCACTGATTCCTAAAATGTTAATGTTCACTGTTGCCATCTCCTGTTTGACCACTTCCAATTTACCTTGATCCATGGACCTAACATTCCAGATTCCTATGCAATATTATTCTTTGCAGCATCAAACTTTACTTCTATCACCAGTCACATCCACAACTGGGCATTGTTTTTGCTTTGGCTCAGCCTCTTCATTCTTTCTGGAGTTATTTCTCCACTTTTCTCCAGTTAGTGTATTTGGCACTACCGACCTGGGGAGTTCATCTTTCAGTATCATATCTTTTTGCCTTTTCATACTGGAAAAAAGTATTCTATGCACACTGAAACAAAAAGAAAGCTGTGGTATCAACACTTATGTTAGGCAAAATAGACTTTAAAGCAAGGACTGTAACAAGAGACAAACAAAGATATTTTATACTGTTGAAGAGATCAATCCAAAAAGAAAATATAACAATTATAAATATATATATTTATTTACATAAATACAAATATATATTTATATATAAATATCAATCCAAAAGAAAATATATATATTTTATCTATACATATATATTATATATATATATATATATATAAATACAACACAGGAATGCTTGTATACATAAAACCTATATTAGCAAAATAAAGGAAAACTTGGCAGTAACACAATAGTAGTGAGGATTTTAAGACTTTACTTATATTAATGGACTCAGCTTCCAGACAGGAAATCAATAGGAAACACTGTCCTTAAATGATACATTACACCAAGTGGATTCATTGATATCTACAGAGCATTCCATCTAAAATAGCAGAAAACACATTCTCTTGAAGCACACATGTATTAGTCTCCAGGATAAACGACATGCTAGACCACAGCACAAATTTTTGAAGAATTAAATCATACTGAGCACTTTTCCAACTACAATGACTTAAGACTAGAAATCAACTACAAGATAAAAATTGCAAAAAAACACAAACACATGGATGGTAAACAATATACTAAAAAATAGCTAAAGGCTGGAGACTTCCCAGGCTGTCCAGTGGTTAAGAGTCCACGCTTCCAGTACAGGAGCTGTGGATTAGATCCCTGATCAAGAAACTAAGAGCCTGCACAGCCAGAAAATAAATAAAATGATTTTTTAAAAGAATGCATTGATCTGCTGATGTATGTTCATACTTGTATGCTAAGTTGCTTCACTTGTATCTGACTCTTGTGACCCTATGGACTGTAACCTACTAGGTTCCTCTGTCTATGAGATTCTCCAGGCAAGGATACTGGAGTGGGTTGCCATGCCCTCCTCCAGGGGATGTTCTCACCCCAGGGATCAAACCCATGTCTCTTATGTCTCCTGCATTGGCTGGCAGGTCTTTACCACTAGTTCCACCTCAGAAGTCCAAAAATTTAAAGGTGTGTGAACACCTATTCTTCTTAAACTATCCAAAAAATTGAGAGATAAAGACACTTCTAAAATCATTCTATGAGGGAAGCATCACCTTGATTTCAAAACTAGATAAAGACAATACAGAAAAGAAAAATATATGCCAATATCACTGATGAACACATTCAAAAATCTTCAATATTAACAAGCTGAATTTAACAATGCATAAATAGAATCACATGCCAAAATCAAGTGGGGTTTATACCAGGAATGCAAAGATGATCCAATATTCCCATATCAATCTTTGTAATATATAATACATTAAAAAATTGAAGAATAAAAGTCATATAATCATCAAAATAGGTAAGAAAAACTTTTGACAAAATTCAACATTCATTTATGACAAAAATTCTCAACAAAATAGCTATAGAGGAAATATGCCTCAACATAGTAAAATCTGTATATGACAAGCCCACAGCTAACATCAAATTCAGTGGTGGAAATCTGAAAGCATTTCTTCTAAGATCAGGAACAAACCAAGAATGCCACTTATATCACCTTTATGGAAGTCCTAGCCATAACAATCAGGCAAAAAATTAAATGTAAGGAATCCAAATTGGAAAGGACGTAAAACTCAGTTTTCAGATGACATGAAAGAAAGAAAGTGAAGTCTCTTAGTTGTGTCCGACTCTTTGCAACCCCATGGACTGTAGCCTACCAGGCTCCTCAATCCGTGGGATTTTCCAGGCAAGAGTACTGGAGTGGGTTGCCATTTCCTTCTTCAGATGACACTATACTATACATAGAAAATGATTTAATGAAAGAATTAATATTGTTAAAATAACCAAACTACCTAAGGCAATCTACAGATTCAATCCAGTATCTATCAAAATACCAATGGCATTTTTCATAGATCTAGAACAAATAACTTCTAAAATTTATATGGAAACACAAAGCATCCAAATAGCCTAAACAATTGAACAAGAAAACAAAAGCTGGGGTATCATGTTCCTTGATTTCGAAATGTACTTCCAAGCTACAGTAATCAAAATAGTATGGAAATGAGAGCCCAGAAATAAACCCATATGCATATGGTCAATTAATCTATGATAAACAATGCAAGAATATAAAATGGGGAAAGAAAAACCTTTTCAATAAATAATGCTTGGAAAACTGAACAGCTTCATACAAAAGAATCAAATTGGACTACTTTCTCACACCATATTCAAAAAAATTAACTCAAAATGGATTAAAGACTTAAACGAAACCATAAAATTCCTAGAAGAAAATATAATATGCTCTTCATCATGAGACTTAATATTTTTGGGGATCTATCTTCTCAGGTAAGGGCAACAGAAGCAAAAATAAACAAATGGGACTACACTAAACTAAAAATTTTAGCATAACAAAGGAAACTATCAACAAAACAAAAAGGTAGTCTACTGAAATATTTGAAGATCTTCGCAAATCATACATCTAATAAGGGGTTAATATACAAAATATACAAAGAACTCATACAACTCATCATCAACAACGTCAAACTTAATTTAAAAATAGGCAGAGAATCTGAATAGACATTTTTCCAAAGAAGACATAGAGATGGGCACTGATACATGAAAAGATGCTCATCATCACTAATCACAGAGAAATGCATGTCAAAACTGCAATGAGCTATTACTTCACACCTATGAGAATTGTTTTTATTGAAAAGGCAATAAATAAGAAATGCTGATGAGCATATGGAAAAAAGAAAAACCCTGTGCACTCTTCATAGGAACATAAGTTGGTATAGCCACTATGGAAATAGTGATAACTTTCACAAAATAATTAAGAAATTGAATTACTAAACAGTCCAGCAATCCTACTTTGGGGTATTTATCCAAATAAAATAAAAACACTAGCTCAAAAAGATGTATGCATTCCAATATTCATTGAAGCACTATTTACAATAGCCAAGATACAGAAGCAATCTAAGGGTTCATTGATAGATTGATAATGAATATTCTGTATACACACACAATGGAATATTTCTCAGCTATAATAAAAATGGAATCTTGCCATTTGACACAACATGGATGGGTTTGGTGGGTCTTACGCTAACAAAATAATCAAATATCATATGATCTCACTTATATGTGAAATTCACCAAACAAACAAACAAAACAAAATGAAAACAGACTCTTAGATATAGAGAATAGACTGGTGTTATCAGAAGGTTGGGCTTGGGGGATGTAAAGTAGGTGAAGGAGATTAAGTGGTACAAACCTTCAATTATAAATAAACAAGTTACAAGCATGTAATATACAGCATAAGAGTAACAGTATGGTTAGTAATATTGTAATATATTTGTTTGGGGACAGATGGTTGCTAGATATACTATGACAGTCATTTCAGAATGTACTCAAAGGTCAAATCATTATGTAGTACACCTGAAATCTAACATAGTGTTGTACATCAAATGTATTTTAAAAAATTATTTAAATTTTAAAATATTTTAAATCACCACCTGCCTGCTTTGGACTGTGTCTCCCCAAAATTAGTATGTCAAAACCCTAGCCCTTGTATAACCGTACTTGGAGACTAGGCCTTTATGGAGATCAAAGGGCACCTAGATGTATGAGACTGGAGTTTAAGAGTGAGGTTTAGAATGAAGATATAAATTAGGAAATTATTGGCATATAAATTGCATTTAATGCCATAAGACTGCATGCACTCTCCAAGGATATAAGCATAAAACAAAGAAAAAAGGAGTATGAAAATTGAGCCCTCAAGCATTCCAATAGTAAGGGGTTATGGAAAAGAGTATTCAACCAAAAGATATAGAGAGTAAGCAGCCATTTAGTTTTAGAAAAAGACAATGTGATATCCTAAGAGGAAAAGAATAAAATCTAGCAAGGAAGAGAAAGTAATCAACTGGGTCAAATGATGCTGACTTGGCAACTATTATGAGGAAATGAGACTTGATCATTGATTTAAGCAAACCAGAGGTTATTCATGATCTTGATACTAGAAGCTACAGTAAAATTTTAAGGACTAAAGACTCATAAGAATTGGCTTAAGAGAAAATGGGAGAAAAGTTAATATAGACAACTCTTTTAAGAAGTCTTATTGCAAGTGGAAGTGGAGAAATCAGAATACTCTGAAGTCAGAGATGTCATAATTTGCTTATGAATTGGAGTGGGACAAGAGAAAAAAGTAGAAATACAGGATGGCTTCAAAGTTTGGGATATAGCAATTGTCATTCACTGAATAAGGAATACTGCAGAAGTAGGGGAGGAAATTAAGATTAACTCTATCTAAATGGAAATGTTTAATAGATTATAGGGCATATGAATTTGGAGTCTAGGGAGGAAGTTCATGGCTGAAAATGTTACAGCCATCAGCATACAGAAGGTATTTAGAACCATGAGACTGGATAAGATCACCTTAGAGTACAATAAAAAAGAAAAGGCAGTTAGTAGAATTGTGGTGCATCTGGAAGATAAAAAGAAAGTAGCAATGCAGACTGAAGAGGTATAATTGGAAACAAGAAGAGCGGAAGTTTTGAAAAGCATTTCAAAGAGCAGAGAATGATTAACTGTGTCGAAGCATGATGTTGGAACAATTAAAATAAGGACAGAAACGCGGGCACAGCGTTTTAGAATTTGAGGTCGCTGGTGATCTCGACGGGAGCAGTTATGGTGGATTGCTGGAGGTGAGAGCCTGGCTGCAGTGAGTCCGAGAGTGAATGTGTGTGTGTGTATGTGTGTGTGTTCAGTCAGGTCTGACTCTTTGTGACCCCATGAACTGTAGTCTGCCAGGCTCCTCTGTCCATGGAATTTTCCAGTTAAGAATATTTGAGTGGGTAGCCATTCCCTCCTCCAGGGGATCTTCCCCACCCAGGGATCAAACCTATGTCTCCTGCATCTCCTGCTTTAGCAGGGAGATTCTTTACCTCTGCACCACTTAGGAAGCTTCAAGAGTGAATTAAAAGAGAATAAATGGGGACAGCAAATAAGGGACAAATATTAATGACTCTCAAGAAGCTTTGCTGTAAAAGAAACATAGAGAATGGGTGAAGGTTGGAAGGCAAGAAAAATTTAAAAGAATTTTGTTTTGTTTTTAAGTGGAAAAATATCGGCATGCCTGTATTAGAGACCTTGGCAGGGGAAGGGAGTGGGTAGGAGAGAGACACAACTGAGCTGTACTGGTTACTCTTCTATACAGTATTTTAAGAGGGCTACCCCTTGAGAGGCATGCAGTTGCCTCAGAGGGGACTCAGTTTTCTCCTGGAGTAAAACGTTGGAAGCAAGTTGAGGAAGAAGGATGCAGACAAGGGGATTTTGCTAGTGATGGATTACGAATTCCAAAGATCATAGTCACAGGCTTTTATTTTATTTATTTATTTATTTATTTTACTTTACAATATTGTATTTGTTTTGCCATACATCAACATGAATCTGCCACGGGTATACACGTGTTCCCCGTCCTGAACCCCCCTCCCTCCTCCCTCCCTGTACCATCCCTCTGAGTCATCCCAGTGCACCAGCCCCAAGCATCCTGCATCATGCATTGAACCTGGACTGGCAACTCGTTTCATATATGATATTATACATGTTTCAATGCCATTCTCCCAAATCATCCTACCCTCTCCCTCTCCCACAGAGTCCAAAAGACTGTCCTATACATCTGCGTCTCTTTTGCTGTCTCCTATACAAGGTTATCATTACCATATTTCTAAATTCCATATATATGTTTTAGTATAATCTGTATTGGTGGTTTTCTTTCAGGCTTACTTCACTCTGTATAATCGGCTCCAATTTCATCCTCCTCATTAGAACTGATTCAAATGTATTATTTTTTAATGGCTGAGTAATACTCCCTTGTGTATATGTACCACAGCTTTCTTATCCATTCACCTGCTGATGGACATCTAGGTTGCTTCCATGTCCTGGCTATTCTAAACAGTGCTGCGATGAACATTGGGGTACACATGTCTCTTTCAATTCTGGTTTCCTCGGTGTGTATGCCCAGTAGTGGGATGTTAGGGAAGGATGTCAATTGAGACAGACAGAGTTCTACAGGGATTAGAGTAAAGGATGAGGGATGACCTCTATGTCTGGAGTTGCTTGGAGTGACAGACATAAACAGAAGTCAATGAAACAGTAGGTCCTGATGGACCCAAGGCAAGTACTGGTGAATCAGTTTGTTCTTGGGTCTCAGGAGAGCTGAGTGTCTTGGTATCTCTTCTTCCCACCTTTATGTTTGGCAGACACAGCTCAGCATTCTGCCAAATGGTGTACTGAACAGTGGCCTTAATCCTTTACCACTCAGACTTCAAAGATGCTGCTCATTTGCCAGTGCAGCAAAAGAGGACAGACTTTTTTTTTTTTTTTTCCATGTTTTCACTTCACTGCTTTAAAAAGTCAGCTCTGTAGGTCTGTGAGATTGGTCAGGCAGCCCACACTGCCTATGTTCTGAACATTCACCTTTCATGGAATTGATTATTTGGTAATATTCTCTTGTTGCATTTCAAGAGAGATTTTCATGGGAAATGCAAGATGCATTTTATTTCACCTTGTTGTAGTAAAAGTCTACAGCATCATCAAATGAAAAGCCTCTCCCCTCCCCAACACTGCCCTGCCATGCTTAAACAGAAATCAGGGCAGCTATAAATTCAGAGGATGTTTGCACTTCATAGGGAGGTTTTGCACTTTCCTCACTTTCACCTCTGGAACAAATGTTCTTCCAGAAATATTTCCTAGACAGCAGAGATGAGGGAACAAGAAAAGCAGTCCCAGATAGAGCATAAACACTATGTAAAAATGCTTTACTATGTGGTAATTATATTGACACACAGTTTTATGTTTTAATAAAAATCTAAATGTAGTACAAAAGTCACTCCAAGGAGAGTTCAGAGCTTCCACTTTGAAACCACAAACTGGAGTTTTTAAATTAAAGAGATATATTCTTAAACCACTGCTTGGAACTGCCAAGTGGCTGAGCATGTTTGCCAGAACTGGGAGAGGCAAACTGCTCAAGAAATTTCCCTAGAAATGTAAGAACTGTTTGCTTAAATTGGAGCTCTGGTTGGCATCTTTTCTGGGGTTGAAGGGTTGACAAAATATTTTAGTGGCAAGTTGTGTTGTGTCAATCTATGTGTAAAGATGAGTTGAAAGATTTCTAACTATAACGGACTTTGACATGTGCAACTGCTTACTTATGAAGACTGATTTTTGTTTTACTAATGAGACTGGAAGTGACACATGACCACGTGATATAAGGGTATATGCAGAAGCCTGCCCTGTCTATCAGGGCCTAATATCTTTGATTGCAATCTATAAGCATTTCCAGTTCACCTCAGTTCAACTCAGTTCAGTCCCTCAGTTGTGTCTAATTCTTTGGGACCCCAGGGACTGCAGCACACCAGGCTTTCCTGTCCATGACCAGCTCTTGGAGCTTGCTCAAGCTCATGTTCAGCATGTCAGTGATGCTCTCCAACCGTCTCATCCTCTGTCATCCTCTTCTCCTCCTGCCCCCAATCCCTCCCAGTGTCAAGGTCTTTTCCAATGAATCAGTTATTTGCATCAGATGGCCAAAGTATTAGAGCTTCAGCTTCAGCATCAGTCCTTCCAATGAATATTCAGGGCTAATTTCCTTTAGGATTGACTGGATTGATTTCCTTGCTGTCCAAGGGACTCTCAAGAGTCTTCTCCAACACCACAGTTTAAAAACATCAATTCTTTGGCACTCAGCTTTCTTTACGGGCCAACTCTCACATCCATACATGACTACTGGAAAAAACACAGCTTTGACTAGATGGAACTTTGTTGGCAAAGTAATGTCTCTGCTTTTCAATATGCTAACTGGTCATTAATTTCCTTCCAAGGAGGAAGAGTCTTTTAATTTCATGGCTGCAGTCACAATTTGCAGTGATTTTGGAGCCCAAGAAAATAAAGTTCGCCTAATGACATGAAATTTCTTTCCTCTCCCTAGTCCCAGAAATCATAACAGGGGACATGGAATCAGCCATGGCAGTGGACCTGAACCCCTGGGTAGAATATGAATTCAGAGTGGTGGCCACCAATCCAATTGGGACTGGAGACCCAAGCACTCCATCTCGAATGATCCGCACAAATGAAGCAGGTAAGAATATTAGAGAGTCAGAATTCTATTGGGTATGCCCCTTAATCGCTTTTCTAAAATTTATTTTTAATTAAAGGATAATTGCTTTATAATATTGTGTTGGCTTCTGCCATACATCAACATGGATCAGTCATACGTGTATATATATATTTATCCCTTCCCTTTTGAATCTTCCTCCCACCTCCCAATCCATGCCACTGCTCTAGGTTGTCACAGAGCCCTGGTTTTTGTTCCCTGAGTAATACAGCAAATAATCACTTTTAAAGCAATTTGAATTAACCATTATTGCTTTACTGTAATTTTTCCAAATTCATTTACCTGGACATCATAAAACTATTTCCTTTAAGATAATTATTTCATTTTATTTGTTTTCAGAGCTTTTTCTCCTTTTATCCACAAATACAGGTCTAGATGCTTCAATTTTCCTCCTTGCACTTATCTTCAAGTTAAATTGAAGATGTTAGTTTCTTCTAATTATGTACTTATTCAATATAGCAGGTCCATAAAATTCAGAATAGATTGGCTTACCCTTTTTCTCCAGTGTTAGCAGTTACCTCTAATTATAGGCACTTTCTTAAAATTCTTTATGTTGTCTTCACCATCTGGCCTGCTATAAATTATACTTTGAAAAGACAAATTTTGCCTTAACTTCACCAATTTATAAAACACCAGCATGCTTCCAGTCTTCTAGAATAATGTGTCTCTGAAAGAATGTTTATAAAGACCACATAAGGAAAATTAACAGCTTTATTTAAAAACAAATTTTAAGGTATCTTGTTTATCACTTGAAAGAAGCAAAATTGAAAAGTTGTTAATAGAGTTTTGACTACTTTGGACAAAGTCTTATTGAGATTTATCCTTTATGACCCTATCAAATTGTATGTAAAACATATTTGGTAAGGGACTAGTTTAGGCAAACACAAATATCAACAATGTTGATGAGAATAATTAAAACAATAGAGAACTGTAGAGGTGGTAGATTACAGATACAAGAGGGAGGAACATGAATGTCTTTACACTCAATGATAACGTGAATCTCAATCATTACAGTATAAGTACAGTAAGGATGAGAATCTTGTCTTTTTTGTTCACTGTTTTATTGTTCACCTTGAACAATGTCTGGCACTGGTAGTATGTCTTTGTTGAAAGATTTAAAGAGACTGTTAGTTTCTTTTCCTTTATATGCTGCTACCCACACCAGGATCGAGGTCAGAGAAACATGTACATAGAGGACTAAGAATGAAATGTGTACATTTTGTATCACAATTATTGAATTGGACCAAAAAATGTGATTTGTGACTTCTTGGAAATTGAATGCAGTTTATAGTAATTAAACTATTGAAAGTGTTGGTTCTTTCTCTAAAACACACTCAGTCTCATTCTTTAAAAATAGAAAAGAATCAGAAAGTGAAAATAATCATTACATAATGTGAGAATTATAATTCTCATAAAGTGAGAATAATAATTAAAATTGTTTTCATATAAAAATTAAGAACCAAAAAAATTAAAAATAGAGTAGCCTAATACATTGGAGAGTACATCATGAGAAATGCTGGGCTGGAAGAAACACAAGCTGGAATCAAGATTGCTGGAAGAAATATCAATAATCTCAGATATGCAGATGACACCACCCTTATCACAGAAAGTGAAGAGGAACTAAAAAGCCTCTTGATGAAAGTGAAAGAGGAGAGTGAAAAAGTTGGCTTAAAGCTCAACATTCAGAAAACGAAGATCATGACATCTGGTCCCATCACTTCATGGGAAATAGATGGAGTAACAGTGGAAACAGTGTCAGACTTTATTTTTATGGGCTCCAAAATCACTGCAGATGGTGATTGCAGCCATGAAACTAAAAGACGCTTACTCCTTGGAAGGAAAGTTATGACCAACCTAGATAGCATATTCAAAAGCAGAGACATTACTTTGCCAACAAAGGTCTGTCTGGTCAAGGCTATGGTTTTTCCAGGGGTCATGTATGGATGTGAGAGTTGGACTGCGAAGAAAGCTGAGCACCAAAGAATTGATGTTTTTGAACTGTGGTGTTGGAGAAGACTCTTGAGAGTCCCTTGGACTGCAAGGAGATCCAACCAGTCCATTCTGAAGGAGATCAACCCTGGGATTTCTTTGGAAGGAATGATGCTAAAGCTGAAACTAGTACTTTGGCCACCTGATGTGAAGAGTTGACTCATTGGAAAAAACCGTAATGCTGGGAGGGATTGGGGGCAGGAGGAGAAGGGGACGACAGAGGATGAGATGGCTGGATGGCATCACCAACTCGATGGATGTGAGTTTGAGTGAACTCCAGGAGTTGGTTATGGACAGGGAGGCCTGGCGTGCTGGAATTCATGGGGTCACAAAAAGTCGGACACGACTGAGCGACTGAACTGAATACATTGGAAAAGATTCATTCATAGAAAAATCCAACTTTCTGCTTTTGTGCTTTGCCAATTACAAGTTGTTTTTTCTTGCTCCATTTTCAATAGTGTGAATTTTAAATTAAGCATTAATTGCTTGGTTGTATTTCCATGCATTCATAAAAGCAGCAATGCTTTCATTGTGTACAGGTGTTCATTAATTAAGAGTATAACAGGTTAGTTGTTCCTCATTTTATGTACTCACTCTGCAGATACTGAAATGACTGCCAACATTAGTACTTAGAATCACATATTTTCTAAAAAGCACTGCCTTACTTTGCATATTGTTAATTGTGTTTAAACAAAGGCAAAGATTACTGCCTAATTCAGATGCTCTCTATAAATATTCATTTCAAAAATAAATAATCCATTTGGGATGACTAATCCTTTTAGATTTTCAATAGTATAAATCTCTTTGTGCTATTAAAAAGTACTTTAACAAAAACATTGTCACATTTCAAGCTAAATCATATTCAGATGATGCATTTTAATAGACTTGCCCCTCATCTTTTTCTGCTGCTACTTCCATCATATAATGCCTGTCTCTCCATTTTACCATGAGTTCTATATACATGACATACTCTCGTCCATTAAAATCTTATGGAAGGGAAGAGAAATAGCATGAAAATGCATGAAATACTCTTTTTTGAAACTGAATTGAGGAAGGCTGTACTGTGCACTTCATGCTTCTTGTGCTTTGGTAACACTCAAGGCTAGAGCTACTAATGGTGTTGAACCAAGTGTTGAGTTTTGTCCCTGTTTTGTCAGGCAGCACAGATTAAAAGGGACACCAACATCCTGAGACATCTTCTCAAGTGATGCACTCTGCCTCTATTGAGTACATGTCCTGTATTTTAAAAGATGACACTGTTCTAATGGACCAAGTAATCTTTGAAAAGCAGTGGAGCTGCTTGGAAGAGAAAAGGTCTCACACTCAGGATATTGAGTTGAAAGCTTTATATCCCTTTAAATTCTCCTCTTTACTAGAATATTCTAAACCCAAAGCACTTTTAGTAAAGCATTTTTACCTTAGATTGTTTCTTGTCCACATGTCCCAAAAGGTTAAATTTTCTTTACAACATCCTATAGGATATATTTTTAATTTTATAGTCATCAAAATACTCTTAGTAGTCAATAAATATAAGATAAATTGGTTTAGTCAATTTATTATAATTAGGATGTCATAATAGTCATACAAATACAGGTTTCCCCAGCTATACAAAAGAAAGGCATTCCTATGAAAATTTTGTAAGTCAAAATGCCACCAAATGAAGAATTTTCATTTCATTTAGTGCTCAAGTTCTTTGAAATTTTCATTCAGTTTTCATTTTTCACCTTTTTTTCATAGAAGTGAAAATCTCTTCAGATTTCTTTCAGTTAGTGAAGCAGTTACTAAAATGTATATAAAACAAAGTACTGTAAAGCAAACTTTTGAAAAGCAAGGGATACCTGTATATATTTACACTTTAATGTGTGTTTATATTTATTTATTTATAGTTCAATTTTCTTACAAGCTTTAGTGAGTTAGCAACAGAGAGAGAGAGAGAGAGAAAGGGGTAGATATAACTCTGTGTTATTTTGGAAATGTGTTACAATCTTTAAATTACTATGTAAGTTTGTATTGAATAGTGGGAATCTTTTTCTACCATTTAAAAAGATAATCAAGAGAGAAAAATCATACTTTAAGAAATTAATTTGAAATATATATTCTCATAGACATAACAAAATATGTAAATGTGAATTTAGCAACAGCAATTCTCATTTATCTGAACAATTCTCTTATTTAATTGAACCTTAATATTCTGTAAGTTACATATTTATAACAGCAATTATTGAAAGATAGATGCAAAGGGGAGAAGATTGTGTTCACTATGTAACGTACAATTTAGAAAGATTTGGTTTTCTTTGTTGTATAAAATTTCTATTATCAAAGCTCTTGATGTAAATCTCAATACTTGCTTTTTTATTTCAAATTGTGATGAATTGATAGAGAAAGAAATAAAAGAAGGTGCTGCCTAATACCTATAAATAATAGTTTCAAGTTCAGAGTTAGGCAGATCTAGATTAATGGTCTTCTCTGCCACTTACTAGCAATAAACATAGGTAAGCTGTATGCACTGTTCAAAGCTCAATTTTCTCACTTGTAAAATAGAAATAATATAGCAATCTACTTCCTTCAACTATTGTATTAAATAAGATAATACAGGTGAAAAGCTTGGCACACATGGTAAGTGCTTAATACTAGCGAGTTATTACTATTACTCTTTATCATGAATTTAAATATTATTACTTTGAAACACAAGCTGGAATCAAGATTGCCGGGAGAAATATCAATAACCTCAGATATGCAGATGACACCACCCTTATGGCAGAAAGTGAAGAGGAGCTAAAAGGCCTCTTGATGAAAGTGAAAGAGGAGAGTGAAAAAGTTGGCTTAAAGCTCAACATTCGGAAAACGAAGATCATGGCATCTGGTCCCATCACTTCATGGGAAATAGATGGGAAAACAGTGGAAACAGTGCCAGACTTTATTTTTTTGGGCTCCAAAATCACTGCTGATGGTGACTGCAGCCATGAAATTAGAAGACGCTTACTCCTTGGAAGAAAAGTTATGTCCAACCTAGATAGCATTTTCAAAAGCAGAGACATTACTTTGCCGACTAAGGTCCGTCTAGTCAAGGCTATGGTTTTTCCTGTGGTCATGTATGGACAGGGAGGCCTGGCGTGCTGCGATTCATGGGGTCGCAAAGAGTCGGACACGACTGAGCGACTGAACTGAACTGAACTTTATTCAATAGAAATTTAGACAATAGTGATCATACATGAGTTGCCATTTTCATATAGAGGAAAATTTTCAGATTAAATATATGTTTGTCAACATAGTAAGAGTCATCTAGTCTCTTGGCTTGTAGTGGGTTTCTTCAAGACACCATCCTGTTGAGAAGTCTCCACAGTAGATTGCACCATCCAGCCTGGGCCCTCAACCCACCTGAGTGGTCAGAGAGTCAAGAGAGACTTTCAAAGTGTGGTGCACAGTACAGGGTGCGTCTTTGCTACAAGCCCCTCCTCACCTCCATGTAAGGCCTCTCCATGCTGCTTTTTTTATCTAGCTAGGGAAAGATTGAAGGCAGGAGGAGAAGGGGACAACAGAGGATGAGATGGTTGGATGGCATCACCGACTCAATGGACACGAGTTTGCGTAAAGTCCAGGAGTTGGTGATAGACAGGGAGGCCTGGCGTGCAGCAGTCCACGGGGTCACAAAGAGTCAGACACAGCTGAGGGACTGAAGGGAACTGAACTGAGCCTCATCCATAGTGGATTGTGATACTGTTGCAACATGTAGCCTTTTTTTCAGGGGGAGGGGGTTCTTATAGCAAAAGGAAATGAAACAACTTGCTTAAGCAAATTGTTGCAAATTCAATAACTTTCCAGTTTCTTATTGCATTATATTCTGTCCTGTCATTCTCTTTGGATGTTAATATGGAAAATGTCACATATATTTTTGGCCAAAGAGG
The DNA here is from genome assembly GCA_006410635.1 of Cephalophus harveyi. Classification (NCBI taxonomy): domain Eukaryota; kingdom Metazoa; phylum Chordata; class Mammalia; order Artiodactyla; family Bovidae; genus Cephalophus; species Cephalophus harveyi. The sequence goes on from SJYT01083336.1 coordinate 82,477, forward strand.
GGTTACCTGATGGTTCAGTGGTACAGAATCCACCTGCCAATGCAGGAGACGAGGGTTTGATTCCTGGTGTTGGGAATATCCCTGGAGAAGGAAATGGCAACCCACTCCAATATTCTTGCCTGGAGAATCCCATCAACAGAGAAGCCTGGCAGGTTACACTCCATGGGGTCACAAAGAGTTGGACACGACTGAGCAACTAAACAACAATTTTTGGCCAAATAAGAAAAATATATGCTTACATTTAAAAGGCTAATGCTCAACCAAATAAATGTGAGTATCAAGTAAACAATCAGATGAATATATTTTCTAGCCTTAGCAGTTTTTGTACTATATCATGCTACAGCTAGGTAACTGGTTTATTAAACATGCTGAACTCGGTAGAGTTTAAACATATTAATAAGTTTTATTCTTCTCCCACCATTGTTCTCCAGTATGCTTCATCTCAAGTCTGTCTTCAGGCCCACCTATTAATTTATCTAAAGTTTTTTAGGTATTAGGACAGCCTCATTTTTCAGGTATTAAAGAATTCCATTTTAACTTAATAAAAACTTGCATCTCATATCTAGTTCTATGCTTCTGTCCCTCTATCCTAGTGCAGGCTTGACTAAAGGGTTGTGACTTCTCTTTTCTTGCTTCTTTCTGCTTCCTCTCTGACCTCCAAATTCTTTTCCAACTCCCAGGTCAGAAAAGAAGAAGGTGGACATCTACCTCAGGTGTTGCGGTTTGTGGTTCTCAAGCAAATATTGAGTGCCCCGCGAGATGGCATTTGTCCATATCCTGTTTCTTTCTCTCATGAGTACTTTGGGTTCTTTGGAGAGTATCCTGTCTCCTACTAGCAGGCAGCTTTATCAGCTCTGAATCCAGCAAGCCTATTCAAACCTACCTTCTGTAGTGTCTGCTTTGCCCACAATATTATTTCACATTTCTGATCCATCAAGTTTTAGAAGTACAGTCTGTCTTCAAAAACTATTTTGGTCTCTGCTCTAGTAGCATAGTGTGGGACTGGGTCATCCTACAAAATTCTGAAGCTCAACAGCATCCAGCTAGGATGTGAGAAGTAAGCATCTGTACTCTGCAGCAGCTGTTTTGCTTCTCATGCTACTTAGCTCGAGGGGGAAATGACACTCCCACTTCGCTCCTAGTGACAGCCGAGGCTGGAGGGCCATGCCACAGCACATCCATCTGCTAAGCTGACAGCCTCTTCCAACACATTCCTTGTGCTAAATAATCTCACAAAGATGCCTAGAGGAGAGTAATAGGAAAGGGTCAGAAAATTGGTTTTCTCCATTTCCTAATAGTTCTGTGGTTTTAGCTAGGCAACCTCACTTTAGCATCTGAGGTTACATGTGTCTCATTCCAAGTCCAAAAAAGACTCGTTAAGCTTCCTACTACAATTTCTTTCCATGTACATTATCTTTCTACTTCTGATAGGCTCTTGTTTTGTTTGTATTCTTATTTTCGCGGTTCTTGTCCATGATAATTACTTAGAAAATTCATTGAGTTCAAAAGTTTTGGAATGAACACAATAGAATACTACTGTAAGATGGAGCTGAATTAGTTTTCTCAGGGCCATGTGGGTTGGCCTTTTAAATGGCATTTAATGTGGATTTGAAGGCCAGACCAAATGGGACTCAGGTGGAATTATTTATAGGGGCAATTAAAAAATCTACGTACTATTGTCAGGCACTGGAGTGTACAGAGAAAGGGCATAAAGCTGTGAGTGTTTTAAAGGTCTCTCCAGCCTCTGTTTCTAAAAAAAAATATATGATATAAAAAAAACAAAAGCATTCAACTGAAATAATTGGGGAAATCTCAAAGAAAATACTATTAAGTGAACATTATAGCTTTCTTCAACTGAGTAATTTAATTATATTAAATATAAGAAATGGTTCTCAGTAACACTAAGAGAAGATGAAGATCGTATTAAGAGCAAGCAACAGACCTCTAGGACCAAATCTCAATATTCAGGAAAAAAGACGCTAATAGTAAAGCAGACAGTATTTTAAAATCATGAAACGACTTTTTTAAATCATGAAATCTTTTTTACAAAATGTTTTCAAAAAATATATCTTCAGTTTCAGAGGCACTTTGCAAACAAAGATGGTGATTTTAACAAATGCCTTTCTAAATGAAACATGAGTAATTGTTAGGCATGTCCATTTCTGATTAATAGCAAGGTGAGGGAAGAGCACTGGAAGATTGGAGCAAGAAAGACAAAAGGGCAGGGAGAGGATATCAGCCCAGGAGTAAATGTGAAACACTTAAGTTAGATTTCTCCTGTCTCCTTAGTCCCTATCATACTATATGCCAGTCAAAAATCATGAAGCATGTTCCAAGTCCAATGTTGAGCACATGTTCTGCGTTATAGCATTTAAATCTTATATCAACACTGTAAAGCAGGAAGGTTTAGTCCCATCTTACAGATGAGAAAACAAAATAGGAGAATCTTAAAAACTTACACAAAGTTACCTAGTCAGTAAGTGGCAGACCTGAAATTCTAATCTTAAGCCCCAAATGATGATTCCCAAGTTATCTTCTCTTGTGTTGTTGGAAGAGGATGTTTGCTATGACCAGTGTGTTCCCTTGGCAAAACTCTATTAGTCTTTGCCCTGCTTCATTCAGTACTCCAAGGCCAAATTTGCCTGTTACTCCAGGTGTTTCTTGACTTCCTACTTTTGCATTCCAGTCCCCTATAATGAAAAGGACATCTTTTTTGGGGGGTGTTAGTTCTAAAAGGTCTTGTAGGTCTTCATAGAACTGTTCAACTTCAGCTTCTCAGTGTTACTGGTTGGGGCATAGACTTGGATTACCGTGATATTGAATGGTTTGCCTTGGATATGAACAGAGATCATTCTGTTGTTTTGAGATTACATCCAAGTACTGCATCTCGGACTCTTGTTGACTATGATAGCTACTTCATTTCTTCTAAGGGATTCCTGCCCACAGTAGTAGATATAATGGTCATCTGAGTTAAATTCACCCACTCAGTCCATCTTAGTTTGCTGATTCCTAGAAGGTCAACGTTCACTCTTGCCATCTCCTGTTTGACCACTTCCAATTTGCCTTGATTCATGGACCTAACATTCCAGGTTCCTATACAATATTGCTCTTTACAGCATCGGACCTTGCTTCTATCACCAGTCACATCCACAACTGGGTGTTGTTTTTGCTTTGGCTCCATCCCTTCATTCTTTCTGGAGTTATTTCTCCACTAATCTCCAGTAGCATATTGGGCACCTACCACCCTGTGGAGTTCATCTACCCATCTCATCCTCTGCCGCCCCTTTTTCTTTTGCTTTCAATCTTTCCCAGCATCAGGGTCTTTTCCACTGAGTCAGCTCTTTGTATCAGGTAACCAAAGTATTGGAGCTTCGGTTTCAGTATCACTCCTTCCAATGAATATTCGGGGTTGATTTCCTTTAGGATTGACTGGTTTGATCTTCTTGCTATCCAAGGGACTCTCAAGAGTCTTCTTCACTACAATTCAAAAGCATCAGTTCTTTGGCATTCATCCTTCTTTGTGGCTCAACTATCACATCCATACATTACTACTGGAAAAACCATAGATTTGGCTATAAGTACCTTTGTCAACAAAGTGATGTTTTTGATTTTTAATACACTGTCTACATTTGTCATAGCTTTTCTTCCAAAGAGCAAGCGTCTTTTGATTTCATGGATGCAGTCACCAGCTGCAGTAATTTGGAAGCCCGAGAAAATAAAATCTGTCACTGTTTCCACTTTTTCCCCATCTATTTGCTATGGAGTAATGGACTAGAAGAAGCACAAGCTGGAATCAAGATTGCTGGGAGAAATATCAGTAACCTCAGATATGCAGATGACACCACGCTTATGGCAGAAGGTGAAGAGGAATTAAAAAGCCTTTTGATGAGAGTGAAAGAGGAGAGTGAAAAAGTTGGCTTAGAGCTCAACACTCAGAAAACAAAGATCATGGCATCTAGTCTCATCACTTCATGGGAAATAGATGGGGAAACAGTGGAAACAGTGTCAGACTTTACTTTTTTGGGAGCTCCAAAATCACTGCAGATGGTGACTGCAGCCATGAAATTAAAAGATGCTTACTCCTTGGAAGAAAAGTTATGACCAACCTAGATAGTATATTCAAAAGCAGAGACATTACTTTGCTGACTAAGGTCCGTCTAGTCAAGGCTATGGTTTTTCCAGTGGTCACGTATGGATGTGAGAGTTGGACTGTGAAGAAAGCTGAGCACCAAAGAATTGATGCTTTTGAACTGTGGTGTTGGAGAAGACTCTTGAGAGTCCCTTGGACTGCAAGGAGATCCAACCAGTCTATCCTAAAGGAGATCAGTCCTGGGATTTCTTTGGAAGGAATGATGCTAAAGCTGAAATTCCAGTACTTTGGCCACCTCATGCAAAGAGTTGACTCATTGGAAAAGACTCTGATGCTGGGAGGGATTGGGGGCAGGAGGAGAAGGGGATGACAGAGGATGAGATGGCTGGATGGCATCACTGACTCGGTGGACGTGAGTTTGAGTGAACTCCGGGAGCTGGTGATGGACAGGGAGGCCTGGCATGCTGCGAATCATGGGGTCGCAAAGAGTTGGACATGACTGAGTGACTGAACTGAACTGAATAGGACTGGATGCCATGATCTTAGCTTTTTGAATGTTGAGTGTTAAGCCAGCTTTTTCACTCTCCTCTTTCACCCTCACCAAGAGGCTGTTTAGTTCCTCTTCACTTTCTGCCATTAGAGTCATATCATCTGCATTCTGAGATTGTTACTATTTCTCCCTGCAATCTTGATTTCAGCCTGTGACTCATCCAGCCTGGCATTTTGCATGATATAAACTCTGCATAGAAGTTGAATTTATAAATTACATTTCTAGGCACTGTGATATATAATTTTGAAAACCTTAAAAAGTAGGTACTATTATTATCTCCATGAGGAAACTAAAGGACAAAGAAATTAAGAAGTCTTTCAACCAACCAGCTAGAACAGTAAAACTGTTATTAGGTTTTATGATCTTTCTTGGTCCCAGAAGAACACATTATTACTACTTACATGTACCACTTTATCTACACTATTGATAGGCATAACAGCATTATTTGAACTCCTTAGGAAACACCACTGATTTTTCCTTTTTAAATTTTGGAAACTCTAACTCTTCTAATAAAGTAGGCTTAAGTGATAATCAGTTAACTGAAATACTTGTATGTTATATAGCTCAATTCAGGTAGAAACTTTTGTTGTTATTGCTTGATTTCTCTCCTGACCTCACCCTCACCGTGTAAGTAACCTCTATTCTTTCTTCCTTTCTTCTGCACTTTTCTGTCCAAAGCAGCTGCTGGATTATGCTCCTAATTTTGTGACTTCTCTCAGATCTCTAGCAAAGCTGTATTATTTAATGAGCCATGTGAACATCTACTCTAGTAGATCTGGAAATTTTTCATGGAAAAAAAAGAGATTGGTAGATGATTTCATCTGTATTCTTTTATTAGTTGAGTGTTAATTAAAGCATATTTTTAGTGTGACAGACTTTGTTCAGATTACTACACTTAGGAAGAGTTCTTTGAAGCGCAAGCTTAACTTTATGCATGCTTAAACTAAGGTAGTATAATATATTTTGGTTTCTCTGAGGATTTGCAACCAAACATATAAAATGAAAAGGGACAAAAGTCTACATTTTAACATGCCAGACAAGGCACTAAAACAGCAAGGCATTTACAGATTGTTGGAAAAATGTTAATCACATTATTTAGTCATGGAAGAGTAATGTTCAAAAAGAAATTCAGAAAAATCAGTGAAAGTGTTAGTCCTTCAGTGGTGTCTGATTCTTTGCGACCCCATTGACTGTAGCCCACCAGGCTCCTCAGTCCATGGAATTCTCCAGGCAAGAATGCTGGAATGAGTTGCCATGCCCTCCTCCAGGGAATCTTCCCAAACCAGGGATCAAATCTCTGGGTCTCCTGCAATGCAGGCCAATTCTTTAACATTTGAGTGACCAGGGAAGCCCAGAGTGAACCCATTAACAATGCATGTAAGCTTGATTCTCTGAACTAATAATTTCATGGCATTTATCAGTAGCCAACCGAGGGAGAGAGGAATCTAGCTGCATAAATATAAATCAGAATTTGACTATATTTAAATATATTTGGTTTTAAGTAAATGTGTATTTCTCTGAACTCAATGAAAGCATTTATTACATGTTTGATCATATTAATTTTTGCTTCTAACAAGAATTATAGAACTTTCACAACAGAAGGACTCTGAAAAATTAAGGCATATCTCTACATATCATAAGCATGTTGTTTTATAAATAAAGGATATAATTAAAATCAGTGGACTCCAAAGTGTTGACTGCAGAGATAATAACTGTGTGCCATCAACTTGAAAAAGAAATAAATGAGCATGGGTTTCACTGATCATCTGCATGTAATTAGGAAATTTAAGCTAATTAGAATGAGAGTGTTCATTTCAAACATTGTGATCCTGACAGCAGAACACATTGCCTGAGTTATATCTATTAAAGCCTTAGGTTTTCTTTTTTGTTTGTTTTTCCAGTTTTATTGAGATATAATTGATATATTAAAAGTGAAAAACATAATGATTTTATGTATTTGTATATTACAAGATGATTATCATAATAAATTTAGTTAATATTAATCACCTCACACAGTTTTGTTTTTCCTTATGATGAGAACTTTTAAGATATGCTCTCAGCAATATTCAAATATATGATAACAGTATTTTTATCTATAGTCACCATGTCTTCCCAGAATTTATTTATCTTGTATCCGGAAGTTTGTACCTTTGTACCATATTTGCCCATTTCTTCAAGCCCTGTCCTCACCTCTGGCGATTACCAATCCATTCCCTGTTCTTACCAGTGCCATTTTTTTTAAGATTCCATGTGTAAGTGAGATCAAACAATGTTTGTCATCCCCTGTCCAGCTTATTTCACTTAATGCAATGCCCTCCATGTCCATCCATGTTTCCTCAAATGGTCGGGTTACTTTCTTTGTATGGCTGAATAGTATTTCATTGTATTATAATACACTATATGTTTTTTATCCATTCATCGATCAATGCATTTAGGTTATTACCCTATCTTTAAAGCCTCAAGTTTTCTGTTACCATTTCAGTTACTATTTTCTGTTACTATTTCCTATTATATTTAACAAGCCTGTTGTAGAAAGAACAGTTCATGCTTATACACTAACTTATATACTTATACATAACTTATAACATATACTTATACGTAAACTATTAAAACACAATGCTCTATAATGCCTCTTTTGTATCATTTATTATACATTAAAGGCCTTCTCTTGTGGCTCAGCTGGTAAAGAATACACCTGCAATGTGGGAGACTTGGGTGCAAGATCCCCTGGAGAAGGGAAAGGCTACCCACTGCAGTATTCTGGCCTGGAGAATTCCATGGACTAGGTAGTCTATTGGGTTGCAAAAAGTTGGACATGACTGAGTGACTTTCACTTTCATTATGCATTAAAATTGGATAAACTTAACATGAAGCTGAATATGGGTTTCTCTGGTAACTGAGATGGTAGAGAATCCAACTGCAATGTGGGAGACCTGGCTTTGATCTCTGGGTTGGGAAGATCCCCTGGAGAAGTGAATAGTTACCCACTCCAGTATTCTTGCCTGGAGAATTCCATGGACAGAGGAGCCTGGCAGGCAGAGTCAGACACTACTGAGTGACTTTCATTACACTACCTTAAAAGAAACTGATAGCAGTAGGAAGACTTCAAAAACTAATTTTATATGATAAAAGAAATTTTACAAAATCTAGGTCAATTGCGATTAATTTGACAAGGATGTTTCCCATACAAAAGCAAATTAAATTTTGCTTTCTTGGTTTCTCAAAGTGGAAATTTTCCCCACACTTTTCATTAGTTTTTTTTTTTTTTTTACTCAAAAAGTTAAAATCTTTGAAAATCTCAATATGTTTTCTAAAAAAAACAAAAACATTAATAGACTATGGGACAATACTACCAAAAGAAGAAAGTTTTGACATCAAACCATCGCTTGTATTTTATCCTACTCATGTTTCTTTAATGAACTTCAAGAAATATTCACAAAAGAGTCTACAGCCTGCTCTCAAACCCTAAGCTAGAGGTTCTAAGCATTCTCTTTTTAGATGATGACTGAGGGCTGAATAAAACAGAAAAAGACTTTCAGTGCCTAGTGTTTCCACAAAATCCATGCTTGTGGGGAGAATATCTTCAAAGAAAAATATGCAAGATCCTAAATCTGGGTATAAATAAGTAATTCCAATATAATAGAAGAAGCAGGTGGCTCTGGTAGCTATTAGTTGAATATTATTTAGCTATTAATTGTCAGAGATGAATGTGAAACATATTTGTGTGTGGATAACTGTTTATTTTTTATAAACAAATGATACTAAGAGAAGCCATAGTGGCACAATATCAACAAATTAACTTGTTTACGCAGTTTATTTGACCATGCATTGATGGTCACAGTATTCAGAACTCTGACATTAGCCACTGATGTATATTTGGAATTGTGTATCCCTGTCCTTTTACACATACAGTTAAACCAGTTCTTTTCTTGTGTGCCTTATCCATACCATACACCAGAAAAAAAAAAAAAGGAACTTTGAATTAGTACTGTATAACAGTGATTTGGAGACCTGGTATCAAGAAACACTGTCATGTCATAAGTTGCTACACGCAGCAATAACTTTTGACTATTAGTAAAAAGCTCAAGTCATCTGCCTGTTCTTCATATAAATCAGGATGTATTTACTGACATTGCTCCAATGCCATCATTTTTCTTAGTTGAATCACTTGAAACTTCCTGACTGAGAGACAAAGAGGTATCCAGTTCCATATAATTCTGAGGGAGTCCATAAGCATGAACTCCACATGTGAATAATTTTTTACATGTATGTAACTGTGAAAGAAGAAAGAAAAATTGGTCACTGCTTCTGTATATATCCTTCTACATGAACAAGACAAGAACTGACATTCATGGCAAACATGGCCTAGGAAATAACATTGGGACCCTGGTGACTTAAGGTCATTTAATTCAACAGACACAATGATAGTGCTCTTTCCCACCTCCATGGTCCAGGGAGAATTTTTTTTTTTTCCTTTCTATTAGTATATAAATTCTACATCAGTTTTTCTAGTATATGAAATGTTGTGTGAATATCTGCCAGTAATTAAAAGCCTTTCATCCAAGTAGGTAATATATGAAAGTTAATGTATTGTTTATGAGTATATCAAAATCATTTAAAAACTATCTGTTGAGATATAAAGGTAATACTGAAGTGTAATACTGCTAATGCAGTCTCATAGCCTGGAAAAGGCTTTCTTTTAATAGTTTTCTTCATTTAACAGTTATTCCTTTGATAATATAGCCTTTCAACTACAACATATTTTGTGGTTTGATGCAGTGAAGGGGAAATTTATTTCTGTAACACATTTATTCTTTTAATAATTACACATTTGTAAAACTTTTGCCAAGTATCTATATATTTTTCAGTTTGCAGAGAGATTCAGTCTTACATATATATTTTTTGTAATATGTAATCATTTAAATAGGTTCTCACTCCATGAAGCTATTGCTCAGATTTCTTTATAAGGACCTGCTATACAGCACAGGTGCTCTACTCACTACTCTGCAGTGGGAAAAGAATCTTAAAAAGACTGAATATATGTTTATGTATAACAGATTCACTTTGCAATACACCTGAAACTGACAGAATATTGTAAATAAGCTATGTGTGCTTAGTCCCTCGGTCCTGTCCAACTCCTTGTGACCCCATAGACTGTAGTCTGCCAGGTTCCTCTGTCCATGGAATTCTCCAGGCAGGAATACTGGAATAGGTTGCCATGCCCTCCTCCAAGGGATCTTTCCAACCCAGGGTTCGAACCCAGGTCTCCACTCCCATAAAAATATGAAAGAAAAAAAAGGAATTGCATTTACTCTTCTAAATAAACTATAATTGGCATTTTCCGTGGGGGGAAAAAAAAAGAATAAAGACTAGTTTTTAGCTGGGGGGAAAATTTCTTTAAACTGGAGCTTCCTGGGAGTTCTAGTAAAGCCCTAAGGCTAATGTCTACCTGTGGAATTTCCAGGCGCTCTGCAAGCCCTGGATCACAGAAGATTCACATGATTAGAAAGGAAAAAAATGTGTAGCATGAAGCTTAACTTATCATTAGTAGATGTCCTTGACTGTAGTGTTAATTATGATTTGGACCTTATAAACCAGAGAACATTTACAAGAGAATAATTAGTTTGGAGATGCAGTATATGGCCATGAAAAATATCTGTCCAACTCTCCCACAGAGATTTGAAAGCAGGGTATCCATCACAAATGTTTTGTTTTACTATTGAATAAGACCATCCTGACTTCAAACAAATTTTGATCTGTTTATTTGAAAATGTTACCCAACCAGGTAGAATTATGATGCATTCTTATTGTAAGGACACTTAAAGTGTGCATTTTCCTCACTCATGGCCCGTTTTTAACCACAGTTCCAAAGACAGCACCTACCAATGTAAGTGGAAGAAGTGGAAGAAGGCACGAGTTGGTCATCGCCTGGGAGGTAAGAAAGCCCACTCAGATGTCAGGACGTGTTGATTCCTTAAATAGAAAGCTACACATAGGGTATGAGTACCTGGTACAGAGTATCTGTGTAATTTTTGTTTAAGATTACAAATGAGATTACAAAACATTTTGAGCATCAATTACTCACATGAATATTTACAATGTGAACCTTTCATACCAAGTCTAAAGTCCCATCCCGTCATATGGGCTCTCTTAGAATAAAGATTGAATAATTAAAATATGTCCTCTCTCAAATTAGTTCAGATGCTTGTTTGGCTTAGTTTAATGTTTGATTACTTCACAGTTGATATTTTGTGGGCTAAACCCACTGAGGTTTTTCTAGAGTAGAGCCTGGGATATCTCATTTATCCCATACAATAATCCCACTAGTGGTGATAATTTTCCCTTTTTTCTAAATGATGAAACTGATACACAGTTTGAGTAATTTCCTGAGAAACAGTAGAATTGGGATTTTTATAACAAAATCCTTGTTCTTTTGTATCCCTCACCATCTGACCTCCAAAATTCTTTCTGTCAAAGGAAAGGAGTGGGGGTGAAAGCCTGAGAGAGGTACATTTATTTTACATACAGCCACTTTCCTCCTCTGATGTTAACTTGCTCTATTATCAAATATAGCTTTGTAGATCACAGATCAATGCCTTCAAAAGTGGAGATGGAAGTGCCTATTGGAGAAAACTGAACTAATCCCTGACCATCTCGAAGAACAGTGAAAGAATGTACAAAAATATACAGAAAAACTTCTTTCCCCTAGTAAATCTTCCATGAGCCCATCCTCTGACCTGTTCCTCTGTTCATTCTCTTCTTCTTCAATAAAACTTTATGTCTTGCTTTTGATTTCTGCAGAGGTATTAACTTCCCAATTCCTGACCTTCACTGAGATCATACCTCTTTAAATGGAATTGCCTTCCCTGTCGGTTTTGTCTCTTACTCAGCTTGGGCTACTGTAACAAAAATGCCATAGACTGGGTGGCTTATAAACAACAGAAATTTATTTCTCACAGTTTTGGATGCTGGAAGTCCATTTCTAGAATGCACAGGTGGGTTCAGGTCTAGTGAGGGCCTACTTCCTGGTGCTTATAGCACCATCTTCTCACTGTCCTCATCTGGCAGAGGGGCAGAAGAGCTCTTTAGAGTCTATTTTTAGGGCACTAATCTGACTCATGAGTACTCCATCCTCATAACTAAATCACCTACCCCAAATCCATCTCCTAATACAATCACATGGGGGATTAGGAATTATCACATAAACTGGTGGGGTGGGGGTGGGGGAGAGGATATAAACATTTAGTATATAGTACTTTGATATGATAGATTTTGTCTCTTTTCCTCCATTCAACACATAGTTTTTCCTCGAATCAAAATATTTTTATAAAGTAACAACTATTTATGTGTTAAGTCACTTGAGTCATGTCCAACTCTGCAAGCCTACGGACTGTAGCCTTCCAGGCTCCTCTGTCCATGGGATTCTCCAGTCAAGAATACTAGGGTGGGTAACCATGCCCTCCTCTGGGGGATCTTCCTGACTCAGGGATCAAACTTTCAGCTCTTGAGACTCCTGCACTACCGGCAGATTCTTTACTGCTAAGCCACTGTCTATTGGATATCTGTTTGTCAAACATTGTCCTAGGCAATGGTTGGTAACTGCTCCATTGACTAACTAGTTAATCACAATTGCACAGTGCAATTCATGCCTATTTAACAAATTTAGATGTGGGAATTCTCTTGCAGTCCAGTGGTTAGGGCTCCAGTCTTCCACTAAAGAGGACATGGATTGTGGAACTATGATCTGGTATAAGAGGCCATGTGACCAAAAAAATAAAAATTAAAGAATCTAAATATAAATCATATAGTACAAGCTTCTTGAGCATATACTATATTCTAATTATTCTAATATTTTATATGTTAGTAAAGCACAAAAGTAATTAAGAAAAATACTAAAAAAAGAAAAACAAAAAGGTCTTACATTAATTTCTCCTAAATTTTCTGAGCAAAGACCTTTGCAGAGCATTACCAGTGACAAGATTTTCCCAACCACCAGACCATATGACAATTTTCACCAACATGTTAAATTCTAGTGTGGACTCCAAGGACCTTTGTTTCATATACATGACTAATTGGAGTAAAGTTGTCTCACTTCAAGAGTTTTTAATACTCTTGATAATTTTCTTAAATATCAACTGATACCATTTAATTTTTAAACTTTTACCTTTAAAGCCTTTTAAATTTGCAACAACTGCCAAGTGATTATGCTACATTGGCTTTCAATGTACTAGAAAGTTTGGAGAATCTCTTTTGTTCTAGTTATCTATAATTTTTAAAGGTTAAAGACTAGAATAAATAGGTTTCTTAACCAGTTATTTTGCTGATAATTAATTGTATTTTTTCTTCTCTAGCCAGTATCTGAAGAGTTTCAGAATGGGGAAGGCTTTGGCTATATTGTGGCTTTCAGGCCCAATGGAACACGTGGCTGGAAGGAAAAAATGGTGACATCCTCTGAAGCTTCAAAATTCATCTATCGAGATGAAAGTGTCCCTCCTCTTACCCCCTTTGAAGTGAAGGTTGGCGTTTATAACAATAAAGGGGATGGACCTTTCAGTCAAATTGTTGTCATATGTTCAGCTGAAGGAGGTCAGTTTTATCATCCTTATTTTCATTTAACATTTTAATATTTATTTTGGTAACTGAATGTGACATTATTGTATTATTAGAAAATACAGATATGCCCGAAGAGAAAATAAAAAAACCCATAAAACAAAACTTACCCGTAAACTCACTAAACTTTTTAGATATATTTTTCCAAAATTTTTCCAAATAAATTTTATTGAAAAAAGTTGATAATTCCATATATTAATACTTTTCTTTATGTTCTTCATGCCCCACTGATATATGGCAAATATCTTTCCATGATAATAACAATATTAGTAATGCCTGTTATGTAGTCTATTCTGTGAACGTATGGACATTTAACTATTCTTCTTTGGTTTGAAATTTAGATCATTTTCCCTTTTAATCCACAAAAATTTAAATTTATATCAAATGAATTTAAATAAATACTCCAATAAATATTTGTTACATCATACTCAAAATATTGTACTGATAAAGAAGTATTGGACAGGATTTTTTTGTTGAAAGCTTTTCACACATGGTATCATTAAATCCTCACAACAATCTTGACTAATAGGCATTATAATCCCCATTAAAGGGAAAGAGAAGTTGAAGCTCAGGAAAATTAAGAAACTTGCTGAAAAAGTTACATAGTTTGTAGTTGAGAATTAAACCCATTGCTGCCAATCAGTAAATCCTTGATTTGTCTATAGCAAGCTGCTATCATATGCATAACCTTGTTCAATCTCAATGTAAAACTACTATGTAGTGAAACTTATAAACATCTTTTACTACTGTGATTATGTAACTATTATTCACTTAATACCAGTGTATCATGATTAGTCAACAGAAAATAATAGAATTCTGTATCATTAAAGCTACCATTTAATAGGAAAACAGAAAAAGGTTGCCAGATAAGCAGGACCTGGGAAGTATGTCCATTTCATAGACTGTAAGACATTGTGTTTACTTGCAGGGCCAACTGAAATTCTGCCCTTGAATTGAAGAAAGACTGATGTTATTCATGGCTATTGGTAGTAATGCTAGAATGCCAACTCAGCTTTCTACATCAAAATCTCTGGTTCTTTCAAGGTTTAGTACAAAAATGCATCTTCTACTAAATGTATAGGAAGCTTGACATTGAGAGGAAGCTTGACAGAACTAACTCCCCAAAGTTAGCTATTCCACATAGTCTTTCTTCAATTCAAGCGCAGAATTTCACTTGGCCCTGAAAGAAAATACAATGCCTTATAGTCCCTAAACTTGACAGCCAGCTGAGCTAATGCTCCACCAGAGACAGCACAGATTTGTCCTTCCAAATAATTACTGCTTTTATAAACTGACCTTTTTATTTCCTTTGTGCCCACATGTGTGACTTGAATAGCTCAAGAGGATTATCAGTCTTTTTGGTACTGGGCATTCATGGGGGTAAATAAATAACTTCTTTTGAATATTGAAATACAAAGGTAGTGTTTGATTTATGAAAAATGTAGTTTTTCATTACCAGGTCCTTTGTATTTTGTGACATAGAGGAAAATTTTGAAGAAGTAGAAAATTTATCCTAGTATTAGAATGACCAAGGAAGTGAAGAGTCAAGTAATACCAAACAACCATAAGTGTCCTGATGAGATATTCACACACTTATTGTTGTTTAGTCACTAAGTTGTGTCCAACTCTTTGTGACCCCGTGGACTGTAGCCCACCAGGCTCCTCTGACCATGAGATTTTCCAGGCAAGAGTACTAGAGTGGGTTGTCATTTCCTTTTCCAGGGGATCTTCCTGACCTGGGAATTGAACCTACTTATCTTTCACTGGCAGATGGATCCTTTACCTTTGAGCCACTGGGGAAGCCCATTCATGCACTTTGCATCTCAAATTTGTGATGTGTTTTCAGATAGTATATACAGTCTCCATATTACTTATATTAACTCTTACAATCAAACGTGAGGTAGGAATATCAAGTTGTAATTTACTAGGAAACTGAGGCTCAGAGGCTGAGTAACATGCTAAATTCAACCCAGTAAAGGACAATAGTTTTAACTTTTGTAACTCTAGTAACTCAGTAAGTTACTTAAGTAAGCTACTTGAGTGTGGTAAGTAATAGGAGTGGGGTTTGAACCCAGGTGTGTACATGACTCCAAAGCTAATGCTTTTAGTCACAACCCTGTATCATCTCATCAGGAATGTTTTTAATAATAATATTTTGCTACTGTTATATGTTATTGTGCATATTATTTTGTATCATTTGTCATGCACATGGCCCAAAAGGTCACGTGAGATGAATTGTAGAGGTTTATGAACATGATTTGCATGGTAACACCAGTGCTGCCTTAAAAAAATCCAAATTTATACATTCCTTGTCAACATTTGCTTTGAAATTAAATTATAGTAGCCACCATGGGTTGTTTACCCTATTTCCTTAAACTTGAAATGGTTTGCCTTTAGAGATTCCTCTTTCTAGCCAGATAGAAAATATGCACATTTTCAAAGACACTGAAGCTGTTGCTGTAACGTATTTCATAGTAACACTTCATTTATTTTTGTTGACTGAAATGTGAAAGATATAAGGAAAATTAAATCTGGATAGAGTCTGCCTTTGTTCTGACAACAAAATTAAAACATATATTTAGCATTTGCTCACTAATTAATTTTACTAACGTGGAACTTCATGTGTAAATATTAATAGAGCTTTAGCACCATTACATTTGTCAACCAGGAAAAGCAGGATAATGGAAGGAAGAGAGTATCTGCCTGGCGTGGGCAGAGCTTCAGATGGAAGCTCAAATTAACTTGAAAGCCTTTGGCAGTTTTTTTCACCTCTCTGAGCCTTGCCTTCTTCCACTTTAAAAGTGGAAATCTATATTATCTCTGGGAGTCATTACAAATCTAAGGCTGAAATTCTGTTATTCTATTTTCTGAAAAATTCTTTTACATTTTAGTTGTCCCAGAATAGGCAGTAATAATAGATTCATTTTTGTTCTAGAATAAAATCAGGGAAGGGACTTCCCTGGTGGTTCAGTGGCTAAGGCTCTGAGTTCCCAATGCAGGGGGTCCAGGGTTCAATTCCTCATCAGGCAGCTAGATCCCACGTGTTGCAACCAAGAACCAGCAAGGTCTAATGGTGACTTTGGGCTTCCCAGCCAGCACAGTGGTAAAGAATCTGCCTGCCAAAGCAGAAGAAGCAAGAGACATGAGTTTGATACCTGGGTCTGTAAGATCCCCTGAAGTAGGAAATGGCAGCCCACTCCAGTTTTCTGGCCTGGAGAATCCCAGGGACAGAGGAGCCTGGTTGGCTATAGTCCATGATGTGGTAGCAAAGAGTCAGATACGATTGAGCACACACACACACAAACAGGGAAATCAACATCCTTTTTAGTCACTTGACAAACTATTGGAAAAGGAGTGCACATTTTCAAGATTGGACAATTTTAAAAAGAGTAAAGGGCTGTTCAGTTCAGTTCAGTTCAGTCGCTCAGTCGTGTCCGACTCTTAGCAACTCCATTAATCGCAGCACGCCAGGCCTCCCTGTCCATCACGAACTCCCGGAGTTCACTCAGACTCACTTCCATTGAGTCAGTGATTAATAAACTAATAAAAATAGAATATAGTACTCATGCCAGAGCAGATTCCTCTTGTCCATGTCTGTGACGTTCACAGAGATTCACGGTGAGCCCTTGTCATCATACTCTTGCCCAAAGCCCAAATATCTGATTGAGATTGCATTTCTCCATAAGACAAACTCTGTTTCTTTGTTTTTCCATTAACCTAGTCCACCTGTTTATCACCTCAAAAGCCCTCTTTATTCTTAAATAAAATGAAGAACAAGAGCAGGGGGACTAGTTTTCTATCCCCTTTTATGGGCATAGTTTCTTCCCTTCGTTCATGACACAGCTACTCAGCTAGGGCAGCGGGAAGAAGGTATCGCCTTTTCAGAGCTGACACTGAGCCCTGAAGAGAAACGTGCCAGGTGCCGTATCCAGCGCAGCCACCAGATTTTGCGTTGATGGAGGGAAGCACGGAACTCGAGGGCTTCAAGGCACACCTGACAGTACTAGCTCTCAACCCAGTTCCCCTGGCACATCGACAGAGGATGGCATTCACATCCAGAACACACTTCCATAAATGCTTGTGTGCATTTGCCACGTGCTTCATTTTTTTTCTTTTCTCTCAAGAAACCTATTGGAATGTGAGTGAGGCACACATTACTGAAGGCAAAACATTGAATATGATCTGTTATAGAAGGAATCATCCTTTATACACACAGATGCTTAGTAAATCACTTAGGAAATGACTCTCACCACTCGAAGGTTGGCTATTGCCCTAAAGTACCATCAGGAATTACTGGGCTTCCCTGGTGGCTCAGAAGGTAAAGAGTCCACCTGTAATGCAGGAGATCTGGGTTTGACCCCTGGGTAGTGGGGATCCCCTGGAGAAGGGAATGGCAACCCACTCCAGTGTTCTTGCCTGGAGAATTCCATGGACAGAGGAGCCTGCTGGGCTACAGTCCATGGAGTCACAAAGAGTTGGATGCGACTGAGTAACTAACACTTTCACTGTCAGAGAACCTCCGATGTTTGTTGTTGTTTTTTTTCCTGTTAACACCCTTGAGACGTTGAAATCTTTCAAGATTTACACAATGGAAGTAACCCTGAATGACTCTTTCAGTGACAGGCAGCATCCGATATAAAGCCAGAGGAAAGAGGTTTACCTGCTAGGACTTCCATGCATCGTAGACATGTATCCGTTATCTATATCCTTTGAACCAAGCAAAAGTTATGTGCATTCCAACCCTGATTTGACTTCAGGTCTCAGAGTGTGGTATAATCCAGGGGTCCCCCACCTCCAGGATCTAATACCTGATGATTTGAGATGGAGCTGATGTAATAGTAATAAAAAGAATAAAGTGCACAATAGACATAAGGCCCTTGAATCATCCTGAAACCATCCCCGACCCTGTCTTTAAAACCACTGTCTTCCATAAAATGGGTCCCTGATACCAAAAATGTGGGGGACCACTCCATACAATACCCTCATATTGGAAATAATCCTATTTTTTTTAAAGAATAGCAAAGTTCCAACATAACTGATTTTAAAGTGCATAGTACAAATGATAAAAAGCAATTTTTTTCCAACATGAGAAATCAAATCAGCCTTAATTTCTGCATTTCTAGAAATACCTTTTAATTAAAGTTATATCTGTTTTCCACTTATTTCTTGTTACTATAGCTTTGGAAAGAAACTGAGAATTCAATACATCTGATAGAAAATTAGAGGGAACTTTAATATAGATTAATTGTAGGTTGAAAGGTTTATTTTTACATAATGTGTGTTAGCCTTTTCTAGTTTTTTTTTTTTTTCTTTTGGGGGGGTGTCTTTTTCCTTGTATGGAAAAAATGTGTGGCTTTTACTTTTTATTAAAGTCAGAAGCTTCTTCTATCTTGCAGAAAATGATATGCAATTATCCTCTTGCAAATTGAGTTACTACACCTCAAATTAAAACCTGACTTTCATGGGATATCACTCTGCAGATCAGTCCTGAGCTGAAACTGAGCTCAGTGGGATTTATGTGAACTTGAAAATTAATAAATTGGCATATTAGTTGTAAAATACAAGGAATAATTTCCTGACTTTGCCAGATTATCCATTTGGATTAGTGCCTATAAAAGTTCAACTACAGCTGTCTTCACTCAATTTTTAAATAATAAAGCCATAGCCCTTCTCCCAAGGAGTTTATTAAACTGTCCTTTGATTAATGGTATTGCCCACCCCTCCTGGGAAGTCAAATGTATAATCAATATTGCAAGCTCATCCCCCCATATTATTTGGAGAACTCAAGCTGCTAGGTCATTTAACACAAATGCATCGTCTAAATTCATGAACATGGTAATGCTCTACAATATTTTTAATATAACTCAGTTCAGTTCAATTTAGTCACTCAGTTGTGTCCAATTCTTTGCAACCCCATAGACTGCAGCACGCCAGGCTTTCCTGTCCATCACCAACTCCTGGAGCTTACTCAAACTCATATCCATCAAGTCGGTGATACATTTTTCCCAGCATCAGGGTCTTTCCAATGAGTCAGCTCTTCACATCAGGTGGCCAAAATATTGGAGCTTCAGCTTCAGCATCAGTCCTTCTAATGAACACTCGGGAAATTTCCTTTAGGATGGGGTGGCTGGATCTCCTTGCAGTCCAAGGGACTCTCAAGAGTCTTCAACACCACATTTCAAAAGCATCAGTTCTTCAGCACTCAGCTTTCTTTATAGTCCAACTCTCACATTCATACATGACTACTGGACAAACCATAGCTTTGACTAGATGGATCTTTAGTCAGCCTTTCCACTTCATATCCCAAGACTGGAGTGAAGGAGCCAGCCATGGTCTAATTAATATCATCATAAGTGAAAAAAAATTTTTTTAAATCTTTGAATTGTTAGACATAATGCTAATATAATCTCAGAAATAAGTCCCTAAATTTTCATCAAATTTTCCAAGTATATCAGACAGAAGCAAGAGTGGCAAGAAACATCCTGTCATTTACAGATCAGGAGAGTTTCAGAGATGCCTGAATATAAGATCTATGAGGAGCAGTGTAGCTGCGATGCAAAAGTATTAAAAAAAAAATTCCAGGAAATAGGAATAAAAGGAGTTGAAAGTAAGTCTGTACCAGGATTAAATAAGAGATGATAGGGGTTCAGGTGGGATTCCCAGATGACTCAGTGGTAAAGAATCTGCCTGCCAGTGCAGGAGACACGGGAGACGTTGGTTTGATCCCTGAGTCGGGAAGATCTCCTGGAGGAGATCTTGGCATGGCTGCCCATCCCAATATTCTGGCCTCATAGACAGAGGTGCTTGGTAGGCTACAGTTGCGAACAGTCCAACATGCCTGAAGCAACTGAGTACAAGCACAGGGGTTCAGGTAGTTTCTGGCAAGACCGAGAGAGGCCAAGTGGGGATTCCGATATCAGTATTTTTGAGATGGGTTAGGTGTGGAGGGCAAGGAGAAGAAAACATGTGAGGAAAAAGCACCCAGAGTGTAAACAGAGACGTGTGCACAGAAGCGAAAGAGTGTGATGGCCAGATCCCAGCTGACTGCCTTGCTTAGTTCCTAGCTCTACCTTCTAGCAGCTGTGCAATTTGGGGAAGTTGCTCAACCTTCTGCTCCTGGATTTCTCCTCTGAAAAGTGGTGGTCCTGATAGTAGGTGTTTTGGGAGGATTAATTGATACATAGAAAGAATTTTAAATAAGGCTTGGCATATATCAAAGCTTCAATCAGTGGCAGTTATTATTATTATCTTTGGTTATTCCCCCCTCCTCATCTATTTTGTTTGTTATTTTTTGTTTGTTTTAGTCTTATTCCATCCGTTCATCTGTCAGTTACTTGGAAATAGCTGTGCAGCAAGAGAGTGAACTATACATTCTCCCTGTAAAAATCTCTTCTGCCCCCCCCCCCAAATTACCCTAAGGGATAGAGAATGAGCCAGCTGCCTCCCTGGTGCAATGGAAAAACAACAAAAGACAGAGCACTTGAGATCTGAGTTCTTCTTGGAACTCTTTCAGATCTAGAAGTAGAGTTTAGATAAATCAGCCAGTTTCTATGCCACTTTTTTCATTTGCAAAATGAGAGCATGAATTTAAAACATAGATTCATAACTCAAAACCTAAAGAAATCACATAAGAAATATAAACAAGTGAAGTAGTCCCAGAAATTAGACCATAGGAAATGGTGGAAAATCTGGCAAACTGAAAAGAATATGCCCTAACTAATGGGACCAATTGATAGCTCTCATCTACCAATACCCAAGGAGTCAGACTTGGTATCACCCATTTTTCCTAAAATAAGCCACAAATTCTTATTTTAAATGAATTATTGGAATTATTCAATTTAATACATTACTTGGGCAAAGAAAATATGGCTGAAGACCCTTTGGTCATCCATATGTGAGCAAAGATCCAAGGGACTTTCTAAAATTCTTCCTGATTGTCACTTCCTATCATTCAAATACAATGGGATGCCCAAACAGGACATCTAGTTTCAATCCAAACCAAATATCCTATGATCTAGTCAGCTACTTTTTAAATTTTTAGCTTAACTGGAGAATAATTGTTTTATACTGTTGTGCTGATTTCTGCCATATAGCATGCATAAGCTACACGTATACACACATCCCCTGCTTTGGCGTCTCCCTCTCACCCCCATGTCTTACCCCTATAGATTGTCACAGAGTACCAATCTGAGCTCCTTGTGTTATATAGCAACTTCCCACTAACTATCTGATAGATGGTAATATGTATCTTTCAATGCTACTGTCTCAGTCAGTCCCACCTTCTTCTGTCCCTGCTGTGCTCACAAGTTCATTCTCTACACCTGTGTCTCTATTCCTGCCCTGCAGATAGGTTCATCAGTACCATTTTTCTAGATTCCACATATATGTGCTAATATATGATATTTGTTTTTCTCTTTCTGACATACTTCACTCTGTACAACAGGCTCTAGGTTCATCCACCTCAACTGAATTGACTCAAATTCATTCTTTTTTATTTGTACCACTACTTCTTTATCCATTCACCTTGTTTGCAGACAAACTTTTTGATACAAATGAAAATGTTCACTGACTAATAAATGGGGCAAACTGAAACTTTTGGAAGTAAATTGAATGAGGTCACATTTTTACATGCTTTAATTTTCAGTGTAGGTCAGCATGGTTATGTTTGATACTGGCCAGAATACTGGAGTGGGTAGCCTTTCCCTTCTCCAGGGAATCAAAGCCAGGTCTACCACATTGCAGGTGGATTCTTTACCAGTTGAGCCACAAAGGAAGCTCAACAATATTGGAGTGATTTGCCTACCCCTTCTCCAGTGGATCTTCCAAACCCAGGAATCGAACCAGGGTCTCCTGCATTACAAGAGCTATCAGGGAAGCCCCAGTGT
The DNA here is from genome assembly GCA_006410635.1 of Cephalophus harveyi. NCBI lineage: Eukaryota > Metazoa > Chordata > Mammalia > Artiodactyla > Bovidae > Cephalophus > Cephalophus harveyi. The sequence goes on from SJYT01083336.1 coordinate 104,612, forward strand.
TTGATATTATTTATATCTAGAAAGTGAAACAAGTAAAAATTTACTGTTCAATTCTTGTTTCATTGACCCTCATTCAATTAGATGTGACCATTGATCCAAGTGACTTTCTAATATTTCATAATATTTAGCCTCTGTGAGTGCAATTGTGGAATGTCTTTTAATGTCTGACATTGATTTAAAAACCTTAGAGCTTTTAAACAGAAATTAGGGTGATAGTTTGGGAAATAATTTTCTGAATATTTTTCTTTATTTCTTACTTTTTGAAAACTTCCATCATTCTATTTTAAAAAGTACTTAAACTTGTATAGTGCTACAGAAAGCTGAGACAGAAATTTCTTTCTCTAGAGGTAGAGATATAAATCGAACCACATATCTTGTGCTTCTGAAATTATTTATCCCCCTGCAATCATCTTTGGCAAAGATATAATTACCTCAATTAAAAAAAAAAAGTTGAAAAAGGAATTTGGCACACAAATCTCTGCAGTGCATTCACTGAAAAGATAAGTAAAACTCCTTCTAAATAACTAATGATATTTAAAGAGTGGCTTTCTTTGAAATAAGTCATATCCCAAATCCGGGAGATCAGATTATACACATTTAAGAACATGAGAATTTCCTTTCATTTACTTGCAAAATCAAGAATTTTAGCTCGTATTAAATAACAATGAAAAAAATTGTTGCAAGTTTGCTGATAAGAATTCTAGAATAGAATAAAATTAGAAGCTTTTCCCATAGTTTTTGTTGTTGTTGTTATTGTTAATGCTAGATGCACAAATAATATACAGTTGGAAAGTGGGATGTGGGAAACCACTTAGCAAAATAAAATAAAAGATATTTAAAGGACAGAATGAGAAATTGCAAATTATACCATGACAGAAACTAATGTCAGCTTCTGTGTAAAGATTAATGTGAATTTATCAAAGTACTTTGAATTAATGCAAATATAATATGTAATTTTAATTAAAGCTTTACCAAAAGAAAAACTATTGCTTAGTACAAACTTTGAAAAAGTCTTTTGTGGACTTCTTTTATAGTAACAAGGCAGATGTTTTTTATTTTTATTTTTTCAGTTAATAATATATGAAGGCTCTCCAGGTAGGCATGTGGCCACCTTCCATCAGAAAGTGAAATATTCTCAGCAAATGGCTATAATTCCCTTTATATGTCTAAAACACAAAAATCTTATTTAGAACTCTGCCTTTGCCATCTGGTTGATTGAATCTAAATAGATTCATCTGAAGTCTTAGTAATGATAAGCTTCATCTGAAATCTTGGCAGTGATATGGGGTTAGAATTAAAGTCTCTACAATTTTCATGGGGTAGGAGTTTTTGACATCGACTGTGTACAGATTGGCTGAACTAATGTATGGCCTTTATTCTGCCATTTCATTTAACGTGTGTTTGTGACACAGTATTTATGATTCAGCAATGTCAAAGCTGAAAATATTTTGTTCCTCACATACAGTACAACCTCAAATAAAGTGCACCTCTTGATGGATGCCAGTCAGACATGATGTATTTGAAAAAAAAAAAAAGCAAAAACTAAAACAGTGCAAAAGGTCACTGAGCACAGAAACGAATGAAAAGGTGGTTTAGAGCAACAGCACCGAGACCTCCAGGGACTTTGCTTTTCAGCTCATACCAGTCTTAAAAGTCAATGCATGCCTTTTAAATATCATGATTCATAACACATTCTTTACACAATCATGGAAATGTGGCTTTGTGGTTGAAACAACAACAAAAGAAATCAAATGAAACTTAGATCCTGTTTGCACCTTCACAAGGTAAAAGGTAAAATAGGTAATATTTTCTGAATAGATGTTTTAAGTGCCAAGAACTATGCTTAGTATATATGTATTGTTCCAAATGAAACTAACCTTAAAAACCTATGAGCTAAGTATTCTCAATATGCCCAATGACAGATGATGGGACTAGAGCTAGGAAGAAGTAAAGTAACTTGCCTGAAGGTAAATAATTTTCTGAAAGGCAAAAAACAACCTTAGCAAGAAAAAAAGCCAAGCCTGACTCCTAGTCCATTCTTTTGATCATTATGCTAGTCTGGCAGACAATTTAAGTCAGATAATTTAACTTCTTCAGAAACATCCTAGTTAATCCAAGGATGAAGATCTTCTTCGCTTGTCTTGCTAGATTTATTTGTCATTGGTAAGGTACTGATGAGACTTGACCTCGGAGAAATCCAAAAAGATCATCTTTTTATCTTGTGTTTTTCATAATCACCAGAGTCCTTCATTTAAAAAATCAGGGAGAAGGAGGTAACACCTGTCATGTTCAGGTACAATGCTTTGGAAGGCATAACTTGTTACCCCCGTGGTTTATTATTTCCATTTTCCTTCATACAGAACCCACTGCTGCTCCCACAGATGTCAAGGCTACAAGTGTATCTGTGTCAGAGATTCTTGTTGCATGGAAACATATTAAAGAGAGTCTAGGAAGACCACAGGGATTTGAGGTATGAATAGAATTCTTGATAATAACCCTTATTATTTCTGTTGCCATTGTTTTCTCCTGAAGAGATGGTTTGGTGACACTTTAACAAGATTACAATCCTTTGAAATTTTGCTCTATGGAAAATAAGAAATATACTATTTTACTGACATATATTATCCTGCTCATTAGCTGGCTTATTTTTCAGGATAGTAGTTTCCACAGCACCAGGCAAAGGTTTTTAAAAAATGAAAATAAATAAACCTTAAGATAAAAACCAGGACCTACCAGCTGCTATTTACCGGTATCTAATTCCAGTTAAAAATATTCTTGTGTATTTGCGGTTAAAAATATTCTTGTATATTTCTATCTTATAATTTAGTGTATGAAACAAGTTTTCCTACTATATTGTTCATGGCACATCTTACCTCCTATACTAACTTCTCAAATTTGCTTGAAAGTTGGTAACCTGTACCTATTTACTCAAATGGCTTTTTGCCCTTCCAACTGTGTTGTTTTTAAACATAGTTATGCCAGCCTTATAACAGTGAACATTTTATAACAATTCATTGACTTCAGTGAAATTTTAGCCTCCACATGGACTCAAGGTCTGCGGACAGTTTGTGAACTGGAGTGTGCCACAAAAACAAGATCCCACACTTTCATCCTGCTCTTATTCTTCCCTTTGTCAGTGAGGCATAGGCATAGGTAGCTTATAAAATGCAAAGAAGTAACATCCGATCCAAGATCTTAACTGTCTTTAAACTTTTAATGTTAACTTTTCCTCTGTTTAAACTCCCACTTACAGAAAATCATCTTGAGTTTTGAACAATGACGTAATATAGGACTTGTATACTAACATAGTTTCCAGGCTAAAAATCACCTTTCTTTACTCCATTTGTGTTTTCAAATAATGCCTAAGAGCTATTTGATTAATATACAACTAGCTTTTGATAAAGATTACTGTGATTCGGAGTTTATGCAATTTTACTAAGAGTTCCAGCAAAGGACATTTATAGAAAAACAGTACTTATAAGTATCGTGGATTTATTTCTATAATTTTGCTTCAATTCATTATTTGGCAATAATTCAATATGTATCATACCAGGATCACATGTTTGTTTTATTAAAATCTCTTTTTCTCACTATCCACACTGCAGGGACCATGTCTGTTTACCAGTGAATCTCAGGACTGTGAATACAATAAGTATTTGTTGAATGAGTGAATATCTATGCTTCACAGTCAACCCCTTTTTGTCCCTCTGTAGAAGACATGGGAGTGGCCTGCCCAGCTCCCCTTCACTGGACCAGGGCAACATCCGCCAACTGTTGAGAACATTGGCTGTATACTGAGAATTGTCCTCCACTGTTATTACCTGAAAAGATACCTTCCTCATAATCAGGCAACCCTAGGTCAATTACACTGATTGAAACTCGTTCCTTGATTCCGGGAGGAAACAACTTAATGGTGCACATTATTATCCGGAGCCTTTGTCATGCTCATGAGACCAAGGCTAGATTATCTGGGACCCCATTCTTGCTCAGTTCCCTCTCTTTCTCCATCCTCTTCTCCTCCCTTCCTTATAGATATTTACCTGCAAGCCTTCTCAATAAATCACAATGATCAAATCATTGTCTCGGGGTCTGCTTCTATGGAACCCAATCTAAAACAACTACACAACCATAGGTCCAACAAGAACACTGAATCAGAACATCTGGTGTACATACTTATAGAAAGTCACAGTGTATTCTGTTGTACAGAACAGTGAGGATTCAGGCTTTTACATCTCAAAGTGGTGCTCCTCTCACACAGCCAGATCTTCAACTTTTTTCCCCTGTCTGTACTAATAGTGTGACATTCATATTCACACCACGATTCACCTGTAATAATAGCTATTATCAGCGCTTCCCTGATAGCTCAGTTGGTTAAGAATCTGCCTGCAGTGCAGGGGACCCTGGTTCGATTGGTGGGTTGGAAAGATATACTGGAGGAGGGGTAGGCTACCCACTCAAATATTCTTGGGCTTCCCTTGTGACTCAGCTGGCAAAGAATCTACCTGCAGTGTGGGAGACCTGGGTTTGATCCCTGGGTTGGGAAGATCTCCTGGAGAAGGGAAAGGCTACCCACTCCAGTATTCTAGCCTGGAGAATTCCATGGACTCCATGCATCCATGGGGTCACAAAGAGTCGGACACGAATGAGTGATTTTCACTTTCAGCTTTTTCATATTCCCACCATGATTCACCTGTAATAACAGCTTCTCCAGAGACCACATAAGATCTAGATTTGTGCACAATCCTTCTCTTTATAACTATAAATCACCATTCATTCAACAAATATTTATTGGAGGCCTACTAAGTAACAGACACTCAGCTAGATGCTAGGGATAAAACAATGAGCAATTTGAAGTCCCTATCTTCATGAAGTTTATGTTATAGTAGGGAACGCAAACAATAAAGACGTGAACAAATAAATATGTGGTATAATTTCAGTTGCTGATGTATACTGTGCAAAAAGAACTGCTCAAGAAGGTAGCATCAACTCTGTTGACTATAGCGGTTTGAAGAATCACAGTTCCTGAGGTTGTGACATTTGACATGATCGTATGAGAGATATAGGGTGGGGGGCAGAGAGAATAGCGAACTCAAAGACTCTTACTTAAAAGCATCCTGACCTTGTTCAAAGAACAGAACAGGAGAAGTATTGGTGAGATAGCAGTGAACAATAGGGAAAGTGGTAGCATGATGAAGAAAAATGGCCAGGACAAGAACAGGTTAGGTGGAGTCAGTCTTGGGAACCAAAGGGAGTTTAGATTTTATCTTCAGTATAAGGAAAAACCATGAAAGGATTATGAACAAAGAAAGTCAAGTCAGGATCTGACTCATATTTTAAAAGGGTCTCTTGGTCTATAGGGTAAAGAATAGACTCTAGAGAGGACCTCAGGAGATCAGTTGAAAAACAGTCCTTCCAACCTAGTGGATGATGACTTTGCTTTTAACTAGAACAGTAGCAATGGAATCAATGAAACATGACCTTTTAAGATATATTTTGAGTGGAAGTATGACAAGATTTGATTATGAATTGGGTGTGGACTATGAAAAAGAGAGAAGTCAAAGGTAATTCCAGAACTATCTGACCCAAGAAACCGGGTGAATGACAAATCACTCACATACATAAGGAAGTCACGGAGAAGAGCATATTTTAGAGAAAAAAAGATACTAAAGATTCTGGGTTTGATTTGATAAATTTTATAGACATTTTTATTTCAAAAAAAGTTATCAATTAAGACTTGTTTTAAGAGAAAGTTTAGAGATAGAGCTATCACTCTGAGGATTCATCAGTATATTAATGGTTTTTATACATGTGCTAGCCAAGATCATTGAGTATTGATACAAATGTCTGAGGATTGAGCCCTACAGTCTCTCACCATTTGGAACAGAAGAAAGAAAGAGGATATGGCCAAAGAAAGTACAGGAGGCACGAACAAGTTCAAAAGCCAGGAAAAGAATTTTAAGATGGCATGTTCTACTGAGTCAAACAAAAGCTGCTAAGAAATTCAGAATGGTGAGGCCTGAGACTGTCCAATGGATATAGCAATGCAGACATCCTACTAACCACAATGATGCCAATGATCAAGTTTTGACTAAAGAATAAGGTCAAGATCACTCTGGAATTACACTCAAGAGTGTCAGAGCACAAAGTTTCTGTTAAATCTACCTTATTCAAAATGACAACTTACAAGCAAAAATGTAATATCCTTAAAGATATAAGTGAATAAGGATTAATCAAATTCAGAAGCAATCATCACACGACAGCATTTTTAATTAAAATCAATCAAGGCAAATTCTGACAACTAGTTTTATATGTAAAAATGACACAGAATCCATGGGCACAATAGCAGTTATACTATTTTATAGTACATTATAAATTGAAGTTTTAAAAAGATGGCATCTTATCACCAAAAATAATCAATATCTTGTTAATGGGAATATCAAATGTATGCTTTTATGATCAGAAAATAATTAAAACATTCAGGACCACCATGGTGGTTAAAAATCCATCGTACAGTGTGGAGTACATGGGTTCACTCCCTGATCAGGGAACTAAGTTCCCACATGCTTCAGAGCAGCTGGGCCCTTGCATGCTCACTACGGAGCCCCCACGCCACAACTAGAGGTGTATGCTCTGCAACTAAAGATTCACATGATTCAACAAAAGATCCTGTGTGTCACAACTAAGATCTACTTCAGCCAAATAAATAAAAGAAAATAATTGAAAACCTTATATAATTCAATGGCCAAATATGACACTGTTATTTTGAACAATATATTGCAGCAAAGACTGCTTATAAATATATACTATCTCATAATTGCATAGATGCATGTAGATTTTAAAAATATGATGTAAGGAAACTTACATCCTTTCTTTTTCTGCACTCTCCCTCCCTTTAAAAAAATAACCCTACCTCTGTTCTTCATCCTACCACTTCAGAGCTTACTGTTGTCATTGACTCCTCATCTTTTTAAAAAAGAAATCCTCAACTAAATATTTATAAAACATACTAACTCCTAAAACTTAATGTTTCATCACCTCGTTGTCCCCCTCCTGTATTGCATCCCAATCACAATATTGTTATATTTACCAATAGTGTAATTCTGAGCATGGTGATAGTGAAGCAAGTACATGCTTTTGTCACTAAAGTAATGAAACTAGTTTTAAATGTTATATACTTATCCTGTCAGTCCTCTGGGTAATTTTTCTAGCTCTAATTGCAGTTTTACCTGCAATGTTTAAAGCAGTTAGTTACTTTAAAAGCACTAATGGTGTGCCATTTTGAAAATAGTGGAGACAGTGTTTTGGGCCAGCTCTCTTGTTTTTCCTGAATTGAATGTGTGAGTAAGAGAGAAAGGTTTTGCTGTTATGAATACTTCATCCTAACGGGAGAAAATAAACAAATAAATAAATACAAGTAAGTAAGTAATAATATATGTAGGTAACAGTATATATAGCTAACAATACATGCAGAAATGCAAAGTTCATTTAAGGAACAGAAGGAGATGGAGTAACTAGGCCTTGATGAACAGTGGTGTAAATAAAATTTAAAGCAGTCAGAATCAAGTGAGCAGACACAGATTATATAGGGATAAATAGATCATGAGAAGAGTTTGTATTTTATTTCAAATACAATGAAAAGCCATCAGGGCAATTTTAGGAAGAGACTGACAATGTCTGATTTACATTATTTAAGATATTACTCTGGCTGCTGTTCCATGCAGAATGAAAGGGCAAGGGGAGAAAGGTTAGGAGTCAAATCATGAGGTTATTGCAATAATCTATGCAAGAAATAATGATAACTTAGACTAAGGTTGTAAGAGTGAAGCAGGAGGAAAGTAGTCTTATTTTAGAGGCAGGGCTGGCAGAATTTCCTGATTGATCAGACATGGAGGGAAGGAAAATGATGATTCTCATATTAGGCTTGGTCAAATGAATGCACAGTGGTGCCATTTATCAAATAATAACAATAACAATACATTTTTAAAAGGGAAAACCTGGACAAAGAAGAGATTTGAAAGTGGGAAATAAAGAAGTGTGTTTCAGCTAAATCAGATTTGAGATGCCTAGTGGATATCTAAGAGAATAAGTCAAATAAGCAATAGGCTAAGTGAGTTTACAGTCTAATTAGGAGATCAGAGCTGAAGACACAAGGGGGCAATCACGGGGCTGGTATTTAAAACCATTCTACTACATGAATGGACAAAATTTCCAGAAAGGAGAAAGAAGAGGGAAAAAGAAGAGGTATGAAGGGACAGATTACCTGTGACCTGGTACACTTAGCATGTAGAAGTTTAGCTGAAGGAAAAGAATCATCAAAGAGAATAAAAAGGAGAGATCAGCTTGATGGGGGGAAAATCAGCTGTGTGAGGGGTCAAAGAAAGTAAAAGAGCTAATCAAAAAGAAGGAAACAGTCAGTTGTGTTTAAACTTGCTAAGAAATCAAGTGAGATCAAAGCAAAAAGTGTCTAATGAGTTTAGAGGTCACTGGTGATCTTCTAAAGGAAAAGAATCATCAAGGAGAATAGCAAGGAGAGATCAGCTTGATGGGGGGAAAATCAGGTGTGTGAGGGATCAAAGAAAGTAATTTCTGAAAAATTTCACAATTAAATGATCAACATCCCTTATGTTATCAATTTAGTTACATACGACCAGGCAATGATGGGGGGGGGGCTCTTTTTTTCAGATATAAAATACCCTTAAGATCAAGTATTACTAATGTCTAAATAATGATCAGTAGCAACAATTTGGGAAGAGAGTACATCAATATAGAACTCTCAGGCCAGCAACAGCTATATTTGTTTTAGAACCATTTGTCTCTTTTCAGAATACCAAGGTGTTTTAACATACATTAGAATCATAAACTGTCCGGTGTTGTTATCAGAAATGGTTGAGTCAGACTCAACCGCTAATATGTTTTTGCACCAGCCAATGACTATGAGAGTCTGATTGCCACTGCAGAAAACTATTTTAGCCTCAGAGAAAAACGGTTAAAAGAAGTCAAGATGAGACTTTTATATGGGAAAGTTCCCTTGATACACCAGGAATAATTGGGGGAGGGTGGTAAATGAGGAAAAAAAAATCATTTCTGAAGTTATGGGCACACATTTATTTCTTTCTAAGATATGGCTCCTCTCAAACATATACTCAACTATCAGTTTGATATTGAAAAGCTCTACTTCTAGAATGCATAGTGCAGTGTTAATTAATGATAACCCCTCAATGCACTCTTAATAAATAAGCAAACTTGAACCTATATGTAGTTCACTTGGCTCTGAAATGTTTGTGTTTTCTCTTCTACTAATCTTGGGAGGCTACCCCCAAGCAAGGGTCATTTAGAAGGAAGATGGAGCAATAGTCATCAAGGGCAATAAAATCCCTAAAGCCCTTATAGCATCACTCGATCTCCCCTGGTGAGTGTTCCTCACCGTGCTCTCCTTCCCCTGTTCTCACTCAATCCTCCTCGATCTCCCCTGGTGAGTGTTCCTCACCGTGCTCTCCTTCCCCTGTTCTCACTCAATCCTCCTCGGTTGACTCACAGCCTGACTCTGATTGTGACCCGGATTGTCAGACAGATCCAGATTTTGTTTGTCCCTGATCTGATTTTCTGTGTTTTGTCTGAATCTCAGTTATCATTTCTTACTCATTCATTTATTTATCCATGTGTAGTTGTTGAATACCTGCTTTGTTTTGGTGCAGTGCATGGGGTAAAGCAATAAGTAAAATAAACAAAGTCCCTGCCCTTAGGAAGCTCGCAGTCTAGCAAGGGAAATTCTTATTTCACTTTCTTTCACTTTTGTTTTTTGGGGATTTTGTTGTTGTTGTTGTTTGGTAAGTCCTGGCAGCTCCTTTTGTTTAATGAAATGGTTTTGACATTCTTTTTCCTGATGAAGCCAGACCTACAGGGCAGGAGTAAGGATCTCAGTAGGAGGCTTTCCCTGATACCATCTGTCAATTTCCTACCTATAGTTGGCATTTTTGTCTTTTACAAGGAAGCCTCCATTACATCTTATTTTAAGAAGTAATGAATCGAGCATTTTGACTTAAACTATAGTCATTGGCAACTAACACTTGCAAATACATTAACCAAGTAATTCAAATCAAACCGATTAATTTTTGTTATTAAAATGATTAATTTCTCTATCTAATAGAATGGTCAAAACAACTGATATAGTAGAAACAGCAATGCATAAAGACAGGGTCAGAATGATAACAGTCCCTAGCTCGACAGAAAATAAAATGACTTTATAGTAAAGGGCTTCAGGAAATTTTAGTAATGTCATCCCTTTTAATTTATAAGTGGGTCCACCCATGGAATTTATAAATGTCACAATTAGGCTAGATTATAACTCTGCTATGAGTTCTAATAGGTGGTCTTTTCACCTAGCTTTTAAGACTGCCTTCTATAAATCTAGTATTACCTCACAAAAATCGCCATCTGAGGGAAAGAGTATGAAATCACAAATATAGACACCAATCCATCTAATTATATTTTACAAATATTTGAACTATTTTGTTGACATTATCTTAAAACCACCCATTTGAGAAGTTCGATTACTTACATGGAAGTAGCTTGAAATTTCATGGCTACAGACACTAAATACAGAAATCATTGACATTGAGATATGTGAAATTTCTAGCTCTGACGTGCAGCATGATTGAAAATCAGAAGTGAGCTATATTTATTGAATGATTTTGATTTTTGAATTACAATGACTATCCCATCTGGATTGCCATCCCTGTCACTGGCTGGCCCATGCAAGTAAATTATTAGATTCAGTTTGGAATTTATGAAACCACCAGCCTTAAGTGTCCTGTGAACAGTAATTCCTGAATCGTAGAGCAGAACCTCTCAAGCTTTTCTGGGAAAATCAGTATTTTATGTGCATCCAAAATCAGAACAGATGCCAGTGTAGCCAGAAAAAAAAGGAAAGAGTCAGCCGCTCAGTACTGTCCGACTCTTTGTGACCCCACAGACTATATAGCCTACCAGGCTCCTCTGTCCATGGAATTCTCTAGGCAAAAATGCTTAGGTGGGTAGCCATTCACTTCTCCAGGGGATCTTCCTGACCCAGGGATCAAACCCATGTCTCCCACATGACAGGCAAATTCTTTACTGTCTGAGCCACCAGGGAAGCCCATTTTTTCCTCTGATTTTCCCAAATTGAGAGGAATGACAAAGGAAATTAAGTGCTAATGGAATGCTGAATGATTGCTTTTTATTTCTTCACTTAATAAGTGTTTATTTTAAAATTTAAAATTTTATTTTAAAATAAGTTTATTTAGTATCAGGCACTGTGCTAGGCAGTAGAAATGCAAAAATCATTAAAATCTAGTTCTTACTCTTAAAAAAGATCACAGTTTAATATTGTGGGGGTGTTTATGGAAAATATAAGTAAACAAATGGAAGCTTTTGAATCGTACTGGAGAAGACACTTGAGAGTCCCTTGGACAGCAAGGAGATCAAACCAGTCAATCCTAAAGGAAGTAAACCCTAAATGTTCATTGGAAGAACTGTTGCTGAAGCTAAGGTTCCAATACGCAGGCTACCTGATGCGAAAAGCTGACTCACTGGAAAAGACCATGATGCTGGGAAAGACTGAGGCAAAAGGAGGAGGGGGTGACAGGAGATGAGATGATTATATAGCATCACCAATTCAGTGGGAATGAATTTGAGCAAACTCTGGGAGACAGTGAAGGACAAGGCAGACTTGCATGCTGCAGTCCATGGGGTCGCAGAGTGAGACACGACTTGCTGCTGCTGCTGCTAAGTCGCTTCAGTCGTGTCCGACTCTGTGCGACCCCATAGACAGGAGCCCAACAGGCTCCCCCGTCCCTGGGATTCTCCAGGCAAGAACACTGGAGTGGGTTGCCATCTCCTTCTCCATTGTGTGAAAGCGAAAAGTGTAAGTGAAGTCGCTCAGCCGCATCCGACTTCCAGCGACCCCATGCTGACGTCGGATGGTCCGAGGGGGTCGGTACCCTGAGAGGTCCGTTCTCATGACCTCACCGAACGGTAACGGAAGAGGCTCTGTGCTGAATCGTTGACTTTTTGTTGTTTCATTTGTTTTCCGTCTCTCCTTCTTGTAACCTTGTTCTATTAAGAATACAGGTATTATTGAGACCCTAAGGAATCGTAGGACTATAAGACCTCTTTGTAAGGACTTTTATTTGGATACGGTTACGGAAAGTACTCATATTCAAAGACAAACGTACTCGTATACGAAGACAGGGACTTACAGGAGTTAAAAGGATTTTATTTTGTTATTTAATAATTATTTTTAAAATGACTTATTTGACTTTTTCCTTAAAATCTTTATAAAATACATAATATATTAAACGGACACTTTGTATTAAGGGGTACTAATAGTTCAATTGCCATAAGTATAAGTAACACCGGAAAAACTTTCTAAAAATAATTGACACATAAAAAAAAACACATGCTCCTTGCCTTTATTTTTTTATATAAATTTATTTTAATTGGAGGTTAATTACTTTACAATATTGTATTAGTTTTGCCATACATCAACGTGAATCCGCCACAGGTATACACATGTTCCCCATCCTGAACCCCCCTTCCTCCTGCCTCCCCGTACCATCCCTCTAGGTCATCTCAGTGCACCAGCTCCAAACATCCAGTATCATGCATCAACCCTGGACTGGTGATTCTTTTCATATATGATATTATACATGTTTCAATGCCATTCTCCCAAATCATCCCACCCTCGCCCTCTCCCACAGAGTCCAAAACACTGTTCTATACATCTGTATCTCTTTTGCTGCCTTGCATACAGGGTTATCGTTTCCATCTTTCCAAATTCCATATATATGCCTTAGTATACTGTACTGGTGTTTTTNTACATGATAGTATACATGTTTCAATGCCATTCTCCCAAATCATCCCACCCTCGCCCTCTCCCACAGAGTCCAAAACACTGTTCTATACATCTGTATCTCTTTTGCTGCCTTGCATACAGGGTTATCGTTTCCATCTTTCCAAATTCCATATATATGCCTTAGTATACTGTACTGGTGTTTTTCTTTCTGGCTTCCTTCACTCTGTATAATCGGCTCCTGTTTCATCCACCTCATTAGAACTGATTCAAATGTATTCTTTTTAGTGGATGAGTAATATTCCATTGTGTATATGTACCACTGCTTTCTTATCCATTCATCTGCTGATGGACATCTAGGTTGCTTCCATGTCCTGGCTATTCTAAACAGTGCTGCAATGAACATTGGGGTACATG
>SJYT01083336.1:117950-178621 GCA_006410635.1 Cephalophus harveyi
AAAAAATGGGCCAAAGAACTAAACAGACATTTCTCCAAAGAAGACATACGGATGGCTAACAAACACATGAAAAGATGCTCAACATCACTCATTATCAGGGAAATGCAAATCAAGACCACAATGAGGTACCATTTCACACCAGTCAGAATGGCTGCGATCCAAAAGTCTACAAGCAATAAATGCTGGAGAGGGTGTGGAGAAAAGGGAACCCTCTACACTGTTGGTGGGAATGCAAACTAGTACAGCCACTATGGAGAACAGTGTGAAGATTCCTTAAAAAATTGGAAATAGAACTGCCTTATGACCCAGCAATCCCACTGCTGGGCATACACACCAAGGAAACCAGAATTAACTATGTATTTTAATGGCTGGGTTCGTTTCAGCAATAAGCAACAATGTATTTTTATAGCAAGAAGAAAAGTACACAGTGTCTTGTTCAGATTTCGAAGTTTCATGCTTACTATTAAAAAGAATGAAAGGTAAAACAGCTTGTCCCATTTTACAATTCTCAATAAAAGACACCACTAGTGACTCCTTTTCCTGGGCTGTGTTCAAGACTTGCATGTATTTATTTCAGATCTTCCAGAGGATATGTAGCTCAGAAGTTCATTTTAGATGTGACACTAAAGCTATTTCCACTTATTGATTGCACTGAAAAGACACCAATTGTCTTTTGATCTATAAAATAATTTGTAGTGGAGATTTCTTAAGGCGAAAAGGGATGAGATTGTTCGTGTATTTTATTTTATGTTCTGACTCTAATCATCAGAGCAGGAGACCGAAAAAAAAAAAAAAAAGGTCTTCACTGTTGTCTGACAATAATTCTTACTAGGCAGATTGCATTTAACTGGTATAGCAGAGGGTGCAAGGGTATGTGTGTATGTGTGTGGAGAATGGAATTTCAGACATAAATTAAAGGAGGAAAAGAACCCAAAATGAAACCAGTTACTAAAAAGTAAAAACAAAGACTTGTTTTATTTTCCAAAAGATGGTGTGTAGCAGCTGTCTTTTGTAGATTCTCTTTAGTTTTTTGTCATTACTATATGATAATAAGGAAAAAAAAAATAAACAGTGAAAAGAAACTACTTCTACCCTTCCTTTTCTGAAATTCTGTGAACTCTGAAAAAAAAATCAAATAGCTTTTGTGTTTCTATCATTAGATTTCTTTCTTGGGTTATTTTCAGAGACTGGGAGGCTAACTAAAACTATTTATGTTTTTCAAAAATCAGCAGATTGAAGGAAATTGAAGAAGCAACATTTCAGTTACTTAACTTATTCTGTCTCTTGTCCTATTGAAAAGCTATCCTGTAGAGTTCTTTTAGAAAATAATGAATAACTCAGTTTATACTGTTTGTTTTTCACTTGCTTCTAGATACATTTATTGATGTAGAAAATTCTCTAACCCAAATCACTTTTCAAATTTTCCATTCTTAAACTTTTATAAATCATTTTATTTAAATAATATTAAAATATATACCCAAGTATATTGTCTTATCCACATAAAGAACCCAAGGGTATGAATTATATCTCTTATCAAAATCAGAAGCATTTCTTATTTTTTCACTTGTTGACACAAATGTGAATTTGTGCAACCTCAAAACAGGGTGTTTTCCTCACTCCTAAATCCATCCATCCTGAGCTCATCATGTGACCATCATCCACAGTTTTACTCTCTATCATATAATGCACATTCTTGCAAAAAATAAAATAGCAAACATGGATATCAACCCATGAATTTTACCAATACTGGGAACAGATTCTTTGAGATTCTCTTAGAATGACCCATATGAGATTTACCAAATTACAGCAAACTTTTCCTTTTGAGAGCTAGGTTTATAACTTAAATACCTGACAACATACTTGTAGCATACAGATCTTAATTCAGTGGGTGTTGAAGAGATACATACATACATGGACTTGCTGACTATACTAAGAAATAGAGAAATATCATGAAGTGTTTTTACACACACACACAAAGGAAGCTTTGCCAAAGATATACTAGCATTATAAAAACACCAATTACTAATTGACTAATTGTTAATTACAAAATGGCCAAGACTCTATTTTCAAAGGGGAAGATATTTTTTTAATCTACATACAGAAAAATGCATAAATCATAAATGCACAGCTGAATGAATTACCACAATGTGAACATACCAGTGTAAGCACATTCCAGGTCATGAAACAAACGTTAGTAAAAACTAGGGACTCATTTTCTTTCTCCTATAGTCACTATTCTTAATCCCCAACAACCCCAAAAAACAACATCTTGACTTCTGATTAATTTTTCTAGTTCTGGGAACCCTCAGTTCAGTTCAGTCGCTCAGTCGTGTCCGACTCTGCGACCCCATGAATCGCAGCACGCCAGGCCTCCCTGTTCATCACCATCTCCCGGAGTTTACTCAGACTCACGTCCATCGAGTCCGTGATGCCATCCAGCCATCTCATCCTCTGTCGTCCCCTTCTCCTCCTGCCCCCAATCCCTCCCAGCATCAGAGTCTTTTCCAATGAGTCAACTCTTCGCATGAGGTGGCCAAAGTACTGGAGTTTCAGCTTTAGCATCATTCCTTCCAAAGAAATCCCAGGGCTGATCTCCTTCAGAATGGACTGGGAACCCTAGGGAGTTTTTATATTTTGTGTTTTCCCCTCAACAGTATATTGGTAAGATTCATTTATATTATTACAGGCTTTCTCTTAAAAGTTCACTTGTGAGTATCCCACAATTTATTTATCATTCTTCCACTGATGGACATTAGGTTTGTTTACAGTTTGGGTATGTTATGAATAGAGCTGAGTATATAAAACAGTTTTGGTAGAATTATCTACTTGCCATATCAAATCTAATGATCATTATATAGCTTTCATTTTTTAGGTCTTCTTTGATCTTTTTCCCCCTGACCTTGCAGATCTTTTTTTGATTTATCCCTATTTAATCTTTTCATTGTAATATAACTGCAATCTTTGATTTTATCATATTTTTGTGTTGTAAAATATTTACACATGTGAAATATACAAAAGAGTACACTGAATTTCTACTCAACACTTGTCTTCAATAATTATGAATTAATGAATAAATGGGCTTAATAATGAATAATCTGTTTTATATATGTGTGTCTGTGTATGTTAGTTGCTCAGTCATGTCTGACTCTTTGCAGCTCCATGGACTGTAGCCCAACAGGCTTCTCTGTCCGTGGAATTCTCCAGGCAAACCTACTCCAGTAGGTTGCCATTTCCTTCTCCAGGGGATCTCCCTCACCCAGGGATTGAACCCAGGTCTCCTGAATTGCAGGAAGATTCTTTGTCTGAGACACCAGGGGAGCCACGTGAAACCGTATATAAATGGCAGGTAAAGAATCTGCCTGCCAATGTAGGAAACCAAGTTTCCATCCCTGAGTCAGGAAGATCCCCTGGGGAAGGGAATGGCAATCCACTCCAGTATTCTTGCCTGGAGAATTCCATGGACAGAGGAACCGGGTGGGCTACAGTCTTTGGAGTCAAAAAGAGTTGGACATGACTAAGCAACTATCATTTTCACTTTTAATCAATCCTAGGGCTTGCAGGACACAGAGCTTCAGTCCCTGAGTTGGGAAGATCCCCTGGAGAAGGAAATGGCAACCCACTCCAGTATTTTTGTCTGGAAGATCCCATGGACAGTGGAGCCTGGCAAGCTACAGTTCAAGGGATTGTGAAAGAATCAGACATGACTTAGTGACTGAACAGCAAAAGCAAGCAATCGTAGTGTTATTTTGAAGAAAATCTCTGTCATCATATCATTTTCATCCAAATTATTTCATAATAAGTTCCTAAGTAAGTGAAAGTTGCCCAGTCGTGTCCGAGTTTTTGTGACCCCATGGACTGTATGTCTGTGGGATTTTCCAGGCCAAAATACTGGAGTAGGTAGTCTTTCCCTCTCCAGGGGATCTTCCCGACCCAGGATCGAACCCAGGTCTCCTGCCTTTCTGGCAGATTCTTTACCAACTGAGCTATCAGGAAAGCCCCAATAAGTCTCTAAACACATGCTTTAAAGAACTGTCATTTTTCTGCATCTTGAAGTCAGGCAGATTAGAGAATACACTCAGTTAAAATTCAGCAAGCTCAAAAATCCCACCCATTGCAGCTCTTTTAAGAGTAGATTGCTCTTGGTCACTGCTTACATTTTTATCAGATGCCACAGTATTTATCCACAGGCAAGAATTGTTTATCATTTCACCAAAAATATGAAAAGTTTATACTTGGATTTCTGTCATTCTCTTACTTTTTAAATTGCCTTATGTTTCTAACTGCTTTTTCTTGCACTAAATTCTACCATTTGCTACTCCAGCTAGTAAAGCTGCAAACTCCTGGCATCATGCTTATATTCTCAGACAAAACATTCACAAACTTACCTGTCATAGTTGTAACTTGTCAAGAGTAAACTCTCCTTCAGATTCTGTCTGCTTTTGGATATTTGCCAAGACTTAAAATTCTCACCTAGGGCAGGATTTGCATTTCCACTTTACAAAGCATTTCCACTTTCTAGCATTGTCTTTTTAATATCTCTAAGATCCGTGGTATTATTTTCTTTCAATAATTTGGTGATGTCCTCTCCTTCTCTCTCTATTTTGATGACTCTTGATCAAAGGAGATTTATGAATTTTTTGGTCTTTTCAAAGAATTAACTTTGGCTCTATTCCTATATTTTGTTTCTCAATTCATTAAGTACTGCTGCCATCTCTATTATACCCTTCTTTCTAGTTTAATCGCACTTAAAATGTACTGTTTTTCAAACTCCATAAGATAGTTTTATCATTGATTTTTTGGCTTTTTGCCTTTTCTAATATATGCATTTAAAACTATACATTTCCAAAATTGCATTTCTAGCACCTTGTATGTGGTTAACCATATAATATTCTTGAGTACACAATACTTTTTTAAAAAAAATTAATACAGTTCTAGTTATATTAACTTTCATACTGTAACTTTTCTTTTTTCATTTAACTAGTATCTATTAAGGGACTCTTATGTTTACCCCTCATCAGACAAAGCATAAGATATAATATTCTTGAGTACACAATACTTTTTTAAAAAAAATTAATACAGTTCTAGTTATATTAACTTTCATACTGTAACTTTTCTTTTTTCATTTAACTAGTATCTATTAAGGGACTCTTATGTTTACCCCTCATCAGACAAAGCATTAAGGACCTTGGTTATATTAAAAAAAAATACTCCCATAATATTTTCTGTTTAATATATTGTATTTTAGAACACTTGAGTAAATAAAAAAGGGAAGGGAACTAACATTTGTAAAAGACCTACACTGAACTACACATATTAAGAACAAATTCAATTGTATTTGAAACCAGTTTTTAAGTGTAATTTTTAGATAGCAGTGACAGCTTATAGAGAAAATAGATACAATTTATTCAGTAAATTATATCCATCCTTATGTTCCTGCTACATTTCATACTTCCTCACCGCAGAGCCTCTAATCACTGTTGAACTGTCTCATAAATATTAAAAATCTTAACTACACATTGTTTATTTATCTTATTTGATTCATTAAATTGTATCCTTTATAGTAAAATTACCTCTGGGCACAAAGGAGCTAATTGTGCATGCAATCTAATAATGCTGACTGCCAGTGTATCTCAGAGTATTGATTGTGAATAGCCAATTTAATAACTATACCTGGTGCTAAGCTCAGGAGATTAGGAAACTGGAGATCAACTAAATAGAGGCAAGCAGAGACTCTTCTGACTGAAACAAATTCATTAGCCATGGGAAATGTGCTCTCTATATATAGAATTTCTGAAACTCAATAGAAACACATGGCTGAACTTAGGTGTTACATACAGTGAAAGTCGTTCAGTCATGTCCAACTTTTTGTGACCCCATGGACTATATAGTCCCTGGAATTCTCCAGACCAGAATACTAGAGTGAGTAGCCTTTCCCTTCTTCAAGTGAAGTGAAGTCGCTCAGTCATGTCTGACTCTTTGCGACCCGATGGACTGTAGCCCACCAGGCTCATTGGTCCATGGGATTTTCCAGGCATGAATACTGGAGTGGGTTGCCATTTCTTTCTCCAGGGGATCTTCCCAACCCAAGGATCAAACCCAGGTCTCCCGTATTGTAGGCAGATGCTTTACCGTCTGAGCTACCATCTCCCCAACCGAGGGATGGAACCCAGGTCTCCCGCATTGCAAGCGGATTCTTTACCAGATGAGCCACAGGGAAGCCCAAGAATACTGGCCTGCATGCTTAGTCACTCAGTGGTATCTGACTCTTGTGACCCCATGGACCATAGCCTATGAGGCTCCTCTGTCCATGGGATTCTCCAGGCAAGAATACTGGAGTGGCTTGCCATTTCCTCTTCCAGGGGATCTTCCCAACCCAGGAATTGAACTGGGGTCTTCTACATTGCAGGCAGACTCTTTACCAACTGTGCTATGAGGGAAACTCAATAGAAATACATGGCTGAATTTAGGAGGAACATAAAAGGAACTTAAGCATTATTCAGGAAAAGATTATAGTGTTTAATGTGTATCTGAAGGTGAAGAATCAGTAGAGAAAGCAGGGTAGTAATGAAGTTTCTGCCTTCTAACTGTCAGTTTAGTCACAATTTTTGAATTTAGGAATGGCTGTGAATTGAATGGAAACACGTAAAATCACCTTTTCTTACTTTCCCTTAAAGTAACCATGAAACCATGAGAAGAGAGAGACTCTTTTTTGCAGTCGTAATGAGGAGTATGAAACAAGAATTTTAGTAGGATTTTCTAAGGTTTTCTTTCCTTTCATCTTCATGCAATGACCCATCTTCAAAATTCCATTTTCTAGATTCAAGCAAGCAACAAAATAGCCTCTGGCCTCCTTCTTCTTTATCTTTTTCTTCATTGAAAAAACTGTAGTCACGAACATGAAGCTTTATCTCTCATCTCAAGCTTCTGAAAATTCTTTTGTGTTGTTTGGAAAATATGAGTGGAGGCTTGTACTAGCACAAAGTTTGGCCTCTATCTCACAGCATCAGCCACTGGGCTTGGATACACAGTCTAGAGATGGATATATCCTCATGCAAATGTAGAGCACCATTAAAAACAGGTTAAATCCTAGAATGATTTTAAACAAAGGAAACACTTTTCAAAAAGGAAAGAAATGATAGGGGAAAAATCTTTGGAATAAGAAAACAAATGATAAGGCTCAGTATGAATTCCTTTCCCATAAGAGATTTTCTAATAAATAAGAAGATAATTTTTAAACATTAAGTTTCTAGATATCAATGAGAGAAAATAAAATATTTCTTCTATCAATATATTAAAAGAACAATGCTGGTTATTAAAAAGAATGCAACAAATTCAAAGCCAAAGTAATTAAAATAAAATATTCATTAGGAACAATCAAGCAAATTTGATATTGCTAATTATTTAGGCCAGTGCTTTGGAGTACAAGCTTGAGAAGTAAACCCAGAATGCAAAGTACATGAATAAGGAAATTTTACTACAAGGTATGAGAGAAGAAGACAGATGTAAAGAACAAAAGAGGTTTGGTCCACAAACCAAATAGATATCTGCCAAGAAGACAGAATAGATGGAGCAAAGTCAGTGACAATAGCAGCAATAAGAATCCAAAGGTAACATCAATCCAAAAACAAAGTAACTGGAAAATATCCCTCCCTTAAAGTAGAGAATGCCCACAGAGTTTCTTGTCACACCTATAACTAGCCTGTCACCAAAGTCTGTTGGCTTTATCTTCTAAAGATCGCTCTACTGCATACCTGTCCCCATGTTCATAGCTAGCGTGCTAATCCAGGCCATCCGCATTTCTTGCCAAACTCAGGCATCACCTCCTAACTGCTCTCCTGTTTCTACTTCAGCCCCTTTCCAAACTGTCTTCATATTGCAACCATTTATTCACTAAGATAAATCATACAGTGTTCCTCAATGCCAATATGAAGCAAGCAATTAAACAGATAAGTTAGGATAGTTTCATATAGTGATTCATATAGGCATCCTGGTGGCTCAGATGGTAAAGTGTCTGCCTACCATGCAGGAGACCTGGGTTCAATCCCTTGGTTGGGAAGATCTCCTGGAGAAGGGAAAGGCCACCCACTCCAATAGTCTTGCATGGAAAATCCCATGGATGGAGGAGTCTGGCAGGCTACAGTCCATGGATCACAAAGAATCATGACTGAGCGACTTCACTTTCCTTTTCCTTTCATTTAGTGATAATAATAATCATAATAAAACTCAGAGTAATATAAAATAGAGTGACTAAGGGAGGGAAAGTTTCTTTAAGGAAGTGACCAAGGGAAGCTTTACAGTTTAGCTAAAACTTGGATGAAAAGGAGATGGCCATTTGGAGAAAGAAATGTAAAAAGGGCTTCTGGGTAAAAGGCACTAGAAGTTCAAAGGCTGTAAATTGAGAATGTGACTCAATGTTTGAGGCTGTTTTGCTGGAAGTTGGTGAACACAGTGATGTGAGATATAAGATGAGGTTGGAGAAGTACACAGCGATCTTGTTGGGTAAGCTGTGGTGAGCAGTCTGCAAGTTACTCTAAGCGCAATATGGATAGTTTTGGACAAAAGAGTGACCTAATTTATATGCTGAAAAAACAAAGCAAAAAATGTTTGACTGCTGCGTGTATCTTTTCAAAACAAAAATTTGATATCACATGTACATGTCACTTTCACCCCTGCTTCAGTCAGTCAGTCAGTTCAGTCACTCAGTCGTGTCCGACTCTTTGCGACCCCATGAATCACAGCACGCCAGGCCTCCCTGTCCATCACCATCTCCCGGAGTTCACTCACACTCACGTCCATCGAGTCCGTGATGCCATCCAGCCATCTCATCCTCTGTCGTCCCTTCTTCTCCTGCCCCCAATCCCTCCCAGCATCAAAGTCTTTTCCAATGAGTCAACTCTTCGCATGAGGTGGCCAAAGTACTGGAGTTTCAGCTTTAGCATCATTCCTTCCAAAGAAATCTCAGGGTTGATCTCCTTCAGAATGTGCCGGGATCCAGCCCCAGTGGAGCCAGGGAATTCCAAGGGTGGATGGCGTCGGCGAGGAAAGATTTATTTATTTATATTAGATTAGATTAGATTAGATTAGGAAGAAATAGTGTAGTAGGAAAATTAAGTGGAGAAAAGAGGCTGAATAACTTGGTTTACGGGGAAGGCCAATAAAGCTCCAGACAAGGAGCTTGCACCATCTACGTTAGGCCACCGGTGTCCGTTTGAATATCGGAGAGTGCCCCACCTTGGGCTCTCTCTCTCACAGATCTTAGAAGCCAGGGCAAGTAAGTAGACATGATGAGCTGCCCCACTCCAGATGGGAATTCAGCCTGAAATTAAAGTAAAGAGACACGGGGGATACCAGTCCAGCTACTGGTCCCAGCCCCTATTGTCTAGAATCTCCTTTTATACCTTTTTTTGTACACAGAGATCAATGGGTAATACAAAATTATGCAGTGTCAGCAGCCCTGACTCATCAAAACCAGGCTTTCCTTTCTGCATACCTAATTGTATACACAAGTCTTAGATAATTGACATCATCTTCCGGCCAAAGAGGGCCAATTAAAATTTTACAACCTTTTTCTGATAAGGGTTTGTCAACCAGAAGACTTATTTGTTTTGATCTTCCTAAGGTCTGGTGCCACTCTCAGAAAGCACTAAATAAAGTTACATTCTTACATAGCAAGGACACAAGAGGAGTGCAGTGATATACAACAAGGAAAAGTAATTAACTCAAAAGTCGAGTGTTGCTAACATCAAAACTACTATGTATTCCATTTGCATTGATTAACATCCTCCCAGGTGCCTAAAAGATAAAGAATATGGAGGCCTGGCAGCAGTCATTGAGTCAACAGTGAAAACCCTCTACCAATATAATTTTTAACTCTTTAGAAAAGGCTATGTTTCTTTAAGATGCTTTTAAGCTTTGTGCCTCTCGCGGTTGGGGGCTGTAAGCAATTCACAAGCTGTAAGAGGTTTGGGGAACTTGTTAGGCAAGCTAGAGAGCTATCAGAGGGGGTTTAACTGAAACATCCCTTTCAAATGCAGAAGACTAAAGCCCTGAGTTGACTTTTTCCCAGAGAATATCAGAAGAGTGGAAAAGCAGAGTACAAAAGCCGTCTGATTCTTATTTTTGGGGGGGGGTGGATGCTCAGGAAATTCCAGGGGGAACCCCTGAAACCTGATCACGTCGTTGCATTTGTCAGGCTTCCTTCTGCATGACCTTGTCACGGGCGGGATTCCTCACGCTGGCCCCCGACAAGAATGGACTGGTTGGATCTCCTTGCAGTCCAAGCGACTCTCAAGAGTCTTCTCCAACACCACACTTCAAAAGCATCAATTCTTCGGTGCTCAGCCTTCTTCACAGTCCAACTCTCACATCCATACATGACCACAGGAAAAACCATAGCCTTGACTAGACGGACCTTAGTCAGCAAAGTAATGTCTGTGCTTTGAATATACTATCTAGGTTAAGATCCTTCAATGTGTTGGCATAGCTCCAAACTGTTTAATCCAGCCAGTGCTAAGATTAGGCTCCATCCTTTGCCTCTAGGATCACATGGAGCCACATGCACCCTCAGACTTCACGTTGGCCTAAGTGGAGTTTTTTTCAGGTTCACATGTTCTCCACTTACCTCTCCACATTTGCACGTACTACTCCTCTGCCTTCCTTACTGACGCTTTCTCTAACCAGCCTCTCTCCACTGAGTCCTAGCCCACACTGTAGATCTCTAGCAATAGGCAGCTTGGCTGAACCACAATTGTACATTTGTGTGGTTTTTCATTCAATAACTATGTTGGCTAATATTTTTTTCCAATTAAGAAACTTTTTGAATCCACAGAAAAATTAAGCAGAAAAAAGGGCTCTCACGTACCCACTGTCTTCACACACTGAACCTTAACTCTTCCATGATCAACATCTCCCTCAGAGAACGACATTTGCTGCAGTCGATGAGCCTGCGGTGACACATCATTACCAGTCAAAATCCAGTGTTTAAATTAGTGTTCACTCTTTGCAACAACATGAATGGACCTGGAGATTATCATACTAAGTGAAGTAAGGCATAAAGAGGACACATACCATATGATATAACTTATATGTGTAATCTAAAATATGACACAAATGAACCTATTTACAAAACAAAATCAGAATCAAAAACAGAGATCAGACTGGTGGTTGCCAAAGGGAAGTGGGTTGGGGAATGAATACGGTGGGAGGTGAGGCTAGCAGATATAAACTTTTAAACATAGAATGGATAAATAAGAATGTCTTATGGTATAGCACAGCGAACCATAGTCAATATCCTATGATAAACCATATTGGAAAAGAACACACAAAAAAGGTATATAACTGAATCACTTTGCTGTACAGTAGTAATTAACACAACATTATAAGTCAACTATACTTCAA
This sequence comes from Cephalophus harveyi, assembly GCA_006410635.1. NCBI lineage: Eukaryota > Metazoa > Chordata > Mammalia > Artiodactyla > Bovidae > Cephalophus > Cephalophus harveyi. The sequence goes on from SJYT01083336.1 coordinate 129,348, forward strand.
TAAAAATAAAACAAATGAGGATTCACTGTTGATGTCTACATTCTGTGTCTTCTGACAAAATGTATCTACCATTGTAAATTGTACGTAATAGTTTCACAGTCCTAAAATTCCTCTGTATTCTGCCTATGCAATGTCTTTTTGGAATCACCATTAATCCCCAGTTGCCTGCAGGCACAGTGCTTGATAAATAATGCATATTCAAAAAAACTTTTGAATGAATAATTTAACAGTTTTGAAAAACTCAAAGTATGGTAAAATATTTACATTTCACTATGCATTTTGATTATTTTTTTAAAAAAAGCTAACCTTACTAGAGGATAAATTACTTTCAATGGTGCAGAAATTTTTGCAATATTAAATAACATCAGATAATAGAGCTGTGTTTATTAAATTTAGGAAGTACACTATTGAATGAGCAGTGACCATTGAGTGCAATTTAAATTATAAAACAAGGGAATACAGGAGGTAAGAATTATGCTTTTAAAAACTAACAGGTAACAAAAATTAGATAGGAAGAATCCTTCAATGATTGTAAATGTGACTAAATAAAGACTGGGAAATAGGGGGAAGTCCGTGGCTCATCCAGTAACCTTTGACTGCATACAGCAGCAGTGGTAGATTTAAATCCTATAACTTCATGTAAGGAAACTAGATTGTGTATGACATGAATATCTTAGAATCATCATATCAGATAACTGAGTATGTTATTTGCATAGTTAAAATTATTATCCTGGAGAATCAATTTTGGAAAAAATGGGTTATCTACTAAGAAAAGCAGCCTGCAGATTTAAGTTCAAATCTACATTCTTAAAGCTATTGGCTGACTCAGAATTCATGCTTCCTGCCTGCCACTATTTATATTACACATAAGTAAAAATAATTTTGAGGAATGAAGTCAGAAAATAAAACAATGTGAAGGATAGCAAAAAAAAAAAGGAAACAGACTCACAAGTTACAAGAATCAGAAATATTAAACCACCAAGAAACAAAATAGTTTAAGTAGATGGATGACAATAGGGGAGTTGTCTGAAAACAATTCATAAAACTTAAGTAAGTAGTATTTTAGCTGCTTTATAAATAAGGTTATAGAGATTCAGTGGTTAAGTAAACTGTCCCATTATATGAAACTTATTCATTTCAAAAATATGATTAAAATTTAGGCTTCTGAATCCACAACCATGATATGCATAGAGCTGGCAACAGTACAGTGTATCTCTAAGATTTATACACTGCTGTTGGAAATAAAAATTAGCACAAACTATTTGAAAATCAAGTGCAGCACTTTTGTTTCAAAAGTATAAAAATTTCAATAATTTGGGATCCTATAATCTCCTCTTTGGGATTCTGTTCTGGGGAATTACACCAATATGTGGAAAACAATATACATGAACGATGAACATACTCATGTCAACATTTTAAGTAAGAGAACAAATCTGGAAGCTACCAAAATGTTCCACAAAAGAACAGTGGTTAAATGATATTTGGTACACAAGACATTACTTTGCCAACAAAGGTCTATCTGGTCAAGGCTATGGTTTTTCCAGTGGTCATGTATGGATGTGAGAGTTGGACTGTGAAGAAAGCTGAGTGCCGAAGAGTTGATGCTTTTGAACTGTGGTGTTGGAGAAGACTCTTGAGAGTCCCTTGGACTGTAAGGAGATCCAACCAGTCCATTCTGAAGGAGATCAACCCTGGGATTTCTTTGGAAGGAATGATGCTAAAGCTGAAACTCTAGTACTTTGGCCACCTCATGCGAAGAGTTGACTCATTGGAAAAGACTCTGATGCTGGGAGGGATTGAGGGCTTGAGGAGAAGGGGATGACAGAGGATGAGATGGCTGGATGGCATCACTGACTTGAGGGATGTGAGTCTGAGTGAAATCTGGGAGTTGGTGATGGACAGGGAGGCCTGGCGTGCTGCGATTCATGGGGTCGCAAAGAGTCAGACACAACTGAGCGACTGAACTGAAGACAAAGGATATGATAAATTATTACTATAAAAATGGGAAAATATTCATATGTGACTATAGGTACATGATTTATTAGCTATATGTAATAAAAATATTGCTGCTGCTAAGTTGCTTCTGTCGTGTCCGACTCTGTGCAACCCCAGAGACGGCAGCCCACCAGGCTCCCCTGTCCTTGGGATTCTCCAGGCAAGAACACTGGAGTGAGTTGCCATTTTCTTCTCCAAGGCATGAAAGTGAAAAGTGAAAGTGAAGTCGCTCAGTCATGTCCGACTCTTAACGACCCCATGGACTGCACCCTACCATGCTCTTCCATCCATGGGATTTTCCAGGCAAGAGTACTGGAGTGGGTTGCCATTGCCTTCTCCAAATAAAAATACTAGAAGGGTATAATAATGTAATGTAATAAAAACACACCCATGAAAACCCCAATTGTGTGAGAGTTTTGTGTCTTTTAAAATATTTTAAACTTCATTTCAAGTGATCTCATAGAGAGTTCAAAATTTGTAGGTTGATGAAATTTATCATCAGGATAGAATTGAATCATGAAGAAATAAATTAAGAGGAAGTTTCAACTTTAAAAGGTATAGTGTGACTTATTGTGAATACTATGTTACTTCAATTCCAAGTTAAGAATCACTAGATAAGCATGATATTAGCAGTTAGCAGTTTATCACTCAGTCGTGTCCGACTCTTTGCGACCCCATGGACTGTAGCCTACCAGGCTCCTCCCTCCATGAGATCCTCCAGGCAAGAGTACTGGAGTGGGTTGCCATTTCCTTCTCCAGGGGATCTTCCCGACCCAGGGATCGAACCCAGGTCTCCAGCATTCCAGGCAGATGCTTTAACCTCTAAGCCACTAGGGAAACCCAAGCATGATATTAGACTCCATGTTTTTCTGCTTTTCTGATTCATCCTCTCCTCCATCAAATATGTAAGTAATAAAATTATTATTTCTCTGTAAAGGTAATGACTCTTCCAGCTCTTTTTTCTTTTTCAAAATTCTAGAAAGAGAAATAATGCTTTTTTAAAAAAATTTCAGATTTATGACAGCTTTTATCTGGTAGCGCTAGAATTATTTGTATTGGAATCTGTGTTTGTATCGAAATCGTAATCTGTTGAATTTAATCACACTAAACTCTCCCAAATATATATATTTAACTAACTTAAAATAATCCAGTCAATTAAAGAAAGTTGAAACAGAGATCTGAAAATCAGATATACCATTGGGAAGGAGAAAGATACACATTTGTTCATCCAACAACATGTCATTCAATTTTGTAGTTTGAAAATAGCTTAGATTTCTTCAGTCAAAAGTATGCTGAAAATCAAACAAGATAAGTTAGCTCTTGGAATTAGGAATAATGGGGCAAACATAATACAAAAGGTAGGGGTAGAGCATTTCAGCTTAATCAAACAATTTCTGAAGTTCATTCATTCAGCTGTATGCCAGTTCAAATCTGTGAAGAGACAAGGATGAGAAACAGGAATTTGATTGTGATTATCTTATTAACTATGTGAGTACATGGTTAGTTGCTTTAGTCATGTCTGACTCTTTGTGACCCTATGGACTGTAGCCTGCCATGCTTGTAAGTCCATGGGATTCTTCAGGCAAGAGTACTGGAGTAGGTTGCCAAGCCATCCTCCAGGGGATCTTCCCAATCCAGGGCTCAAAACATTACATTACAAAATGTGTCTCTTGCATTACAGGTGGATTGCTTAACACTGAGCCACTGGGGAAGTCCCTTATTAACTATATACACTTTTTTCCCCAAGAGCTGTGTAGGTGTGTCAGACAGTGTTTAATTGCAAAGAATTAAATTACTCTGGAGAAGGCAATGGCACCCCACTCCAGTACTCTTGCCTGGAAAGTTCCATGGATGGAGGAGCCTGGTAGGCTGCAGTCAATAGGGTCACTAAGAGTCGGATACAACTGAGCGACTTCACTTTCACTTTTCACTTTCATGCATTGGAGAAGGAAATGGCAACCCACTCCAGTGTTCTTGCCTGGAGAATCCCAGGGACAGGGGAGCCTAGTGGGCTGCCATCTCTGGGGTCGCACAGAGTTGGACACGACTGAAGTGACTTAGCAGCAGCAGCAGCAAATTACTCTAGCTTAAATAGGAAGTGTTTTATTATAAGTATTAAATTGTTTACAAAATTATTGAATTAAATTAACAGACTCCATGATCTTTGAAAAATGACTGTTAAAGCTAATCAATGGACCAAGACACAGAGGAAGACACTGATGTCTATCTACTAAAACCAGGAAATGTTCAGCCCTAGTCCCATACTCCACTGCTGTGGTTTGTTTGGAAGTCATCACAAATAGGACAGCTCCACATTCAAGAAGACTTTGTGATCTGGAAGCCTCTGATGTTACTGTCAGTTCCAGAATTCCACCATGTTCTATAATTTGCACCAACTAAATGGTTTTCTTGTGTGTGGCTTCTTAACTCCCATAAAGCTAACAGTTAGACAATGAGCCATTCAGTTTTGCTGCCACAGTCAGAGGGTGAAGGGGAAAGGAAAAATAATGTCTCTGTTACTATACTTGTAGGCAAAAAAGCAAACCAAAAAAATAAATGTTACTTTATTTTTTGTCCAGAATTGGTGGAAGTTCAATCTATATCTCCCCAATCTATATCTCACTATTACTTTCAAATATCAGGCATATGCATCTGACTGGCTATACCTAAAATATAGTCAGAGCCCTAACTGCAGAGGAGTCTTGGAAATATGGTGCTTATTTTTTCATCTCTTCAGTCCCAGGAAAACATGCTAGAATGAGGGTGAAATGGATGTTGAAAACTAAAGTACTATATCCCTTTCATTACTCAGCATCCATACACATTCTTCTCCCCATTCAGCAGTTCCCTGAAAGTAACAGTTGGCAGTGGAAATGTTCCATACTGACATTGTGCAAATATCTCTTAAACAAATGAAAATGTACTCATCATCTCCTTAAGATGGAGAGCCAAGAAACTTCTTTCAGTCATCCTGTCTGTCTCCTCTAACAAGCTACAATAGAAAGTTACCTATGCACAACAGTCTTTCACAAGGAAGGGACGCAGGCTATTTAATTTTTAGATACCGAACAATATAAAGAAGAAAATATGGCTGTTACAGTCTTCATGTCATAAGGCTGCAGTTATAATTTCTAACTTTCTTCCTCCTCTGGACATTTTTTACTCCCTCTGTCTTCAGCCAGCATCTAGGCTGGAAGAGGGATGGGAAAGGGACTCCAGTCCTTATTTTTCCTGGGAGACAGCAACCTCCAGTACCTCCCAATGGACCCAAGGAAGTGGGTGTCCAAAGTATAATCCAGAATATATCAAGTTTCAAACAAAGTCCTCACTGCCCAAATTTTGTACCAGAATCTGGAACTGTGATGTTTGACTTTCTAGCCTGTAGACAAAGTACTTGAAGGAGGTGCAATGGTTGTAGAAATACTCTTCTTTCACCACAGTAATTAACTGGAAAAAGAACTATTACTCTTCCTTTATTTTTACCAAGATAAAGAAGTAAGGGGGGAAACTACCCTGTTGCCTTCATGCATAATTAAGTTCTAATGTACAAACAGCGTTAAGCATTAGATATACACAGATAATTTTTGAATCTCATAAAGGGATCAAGTTTGGAATGAGACCAGCCACAAAGAGTATATAACCAGGAAAGATCATCTCAATACACAAAGTGTGCTTTGACAAAGAGCTATTCCCTTCTGCCACCCTCCCAAATCCTAGTAATGTTATTTTTATGTATTTCAGTTCATTCAGTTCAGTTCAGTCACTCAGTCATGTCTGACTCTTTACGACCCCATGAATCGCAGCACTCCAGGCCTCCAAATCTATATCTCCCCAATCTATATCTCACTATTACTTTCAAATATCAGGCATATGCATCTGACTGGCTATACCTAAAATATAGTCAGAGCCCTAACTGCAGAGGAGTCTTGGAAATATGGTGCTTATTTTTTCATCTCTTCAGTCCCAGGAAAACATGCTAGAATGAGGGTGAAATGGATGTTGAAAACTAAAGTACTATATCCCTTTCATTACTCAGCATCCATACACATTCTTCTCCCCATTCAGCAGTTCCCTGAAAGTAACAGTTGGCAGTGGAAATGTTCCATACTGACATTGTGCAAATATCTCTTAAACAAATGAAAATGTACTCATCATCTCCTTAAGATGGAGAGCCAAGAAACTTCTTTCAGTCATCCTGTCTGTCTCCTCTAACAAGCTACAATAGAAAGTTACCTATGCACAACAGTCTTTCACAAGGAAGGGACGCAGGCTATTTAATTTTTAGATACCGAACAATATAAAGAAGAAAATATGGCTGTTACAGTCTTCATGTCATAAGGCTGCAGTTATAATTTCTAACTTTCTTCCTCCTCTGGACATTTTTTACTCCCTCTGTCTTCAGCCAGCATCTAGGCTGGAAGAGGGATGGGAAAGGGACTCCAGTCCTTATTTTTCCTGGGAGACAGCAACCTCCAGTACCTCCCAATGGACCCAAGGAAGTGGGTGTCCAAAGTATAATCCAGAATATATCAAGTTTCAAACAAAGTCCTCACTGCCCAAATTTTGTACCAGAATCTGGAACTGTGATGTTTGACTTTCTAGCCTGTAGACAAAGTACTTGAAGGAGGTGCAATGGTTGTAGAAATACTCTTCTTTCACCACAGTAATTAACTGGAAAAAGAACTATTACTCTTCCTTTATTTTTACCAAGATAAAGAAGTAAGGGGGGAAACTACCCTGTTGCCTTCATGCATAATTAAGTTCTAATGTACAAACAGCGTTAAGCATTAGATATACACAGATAATTTTTGAATCTCATAAAGGGATCAAGTTTGGAATGAGACCAGCCACAAAGAGTATATAACCAGGAAAGATCATCTCAATACACAAAGTGTGCTTTGACAAAGAGCTATTCCCTTCTGCCACCCTCCCAAATCCTAGTAATGTTATTTTTATGTATTTCAGTTCATTCAGTTCAGTTCAGTCACTCAGTCATGTCTGACTCTTTACGACCCCATGAATCGCAGCACTCCAGGCCTCCCTGTCCATCACCAACTCCTGGAGTTCACCCAAACTCATGTGCATTGAGTCGGTGATGCCATCCAACCATCTCATCCTCTGTTGTCCCCTTCTCTTCCTGCCCCCAATCCTTCCCAGCATCAGCGTCTTTTCCAGTGAGTCAACTTTTTACATGAGGTGGCCAAAGTACTGGAGTTTCAGCTTCAGCATCAGTCCTTCCATGAACTCCCAGGACTGATCTCCTTTAGGATGGACTTGTTGGATCTCCTTGCAGTCCAAAAGACCGTTCCAAATTATGAGTGTTCTCTCACCTCTTCTCTTTTAAACTCATCCAGCTGTGTGATTCACCTCTCTGTGGGGCCGAGGAGGAAATATTCCTCATGTCTCTTTCTTAAATTTATATTTTAAAAAATTTTAAAAATAAAAAATTTAAACGATTAATTAAAAGCTAGATGGCTTTGAATGGGAAACGGTCCCGATGACGTATGAAAAAGGAATTTCTTCAACTTCATGAATGACTCTTGATGCTACCAGGCTACAAGGTAGCACCTTTCACTGCTTTGCTGAGTACTGTTAAGGTGCTATGGTTTACCCAGATGCAAATCAGGCAGCAGTTAAGACTGAGTTTGGCCTCATTAGTAGAACCTGTTCATTGGGTGGTACAGGAATAATTTCCCAGAGATGGGTTTGAGAAATCCAAGGGGTAAAAAAAAAGAAAAAAAAAATTCAACAGGGGAAACTTTAAAATTAATCTGTCATGTGATAATTTGTTGACAGATTGGTTATCGGAAAGACATGGAACAAGAAGATGCAGCAGAAACCGTCAAAACGAGGGGGAACGAGTCATCCATCATCCTGACAGGGTTAGAAGGAAATACGTTATATCACTTCACAGTGAGGGCTTATAATGGAGCTGGATACGGGCCACCCAGCAGTGAAGTGAGTGCAGCGACCAAGAAATCCCGTAAGTGACCTGGGCTTTGTGTTTGCTCAGACAAAAGGGAAACATCTTTTAACATTTCTGAAAGCCACGTGAGGTACATAATAAACTGAGCTGAAGAAGAGTTTTGATTCCTAGTCTCGCTTCAATGCTTAGATCTGAATTCTAAAACTAGCTCAGAAAATTTTGCATTCACAGTACATAAAGGTTATCTTCCTGTGAAACAAGGCTAAGCGATTTTTGACACAGAAGGGAGATAAAAGGATTTGGGTTCAAAAGCTCAGCAGAGTAGCTATTAAAATGATACTCCTGGAGCAAAACCCTCCTTATCTGATTCTCGTTGGAAGGAAGCCTATGGTGCCAGCCAACTACTGAACACAAGAAAAGATTGAAATACTCACAAGAATTTAAGTGAATAAAGGTATTCAAGATATCTTTTGCACTCACTTTTCTTTTCATTTTGCAGCACCCAGTCAAGCACCTGACAACCTCAGGTGGGAGCAACAGGGCTCTCAGCTTTCTCTGGGCTGGGACCCCGTAAGACCATTAGCCAATGAGTCTGAAGTCATGGGCTACAAGGTCAGTGTGTGTTCACTCTGTTGTATAGACACGCATCTCAAAAATTGCTATTGTGAGGATGTGCAATTAAAAAGGCATAAAAAGACCTATTAACATAGCTGTTTTTCCCCCCTCAATCATTGTTCTACCTATATTCTAGAAACTGCCTTCATGCAGTGGGGAAGTCAAGGCAATCAAAATCATTTTCAGCTACACAAGGAATAGGAAGCGAATGGGTAGAAAAGACAATTTGAACACAGGGTGAAGATGGCTCCATGATGCAGTGTCAGGACAAGCAAAACTTTGGCGGAGAGTCTTGGCATTCTCTCCCCAAAGACAAACTGTCCTGGCAGATGGAAAAGACTGGACCATTTAGTTTGAGTAGAAAGATTCTCCATTAGCAAAGAAACACAAGAAAAAAATGCTAGGGTCAGCACACGGGATATGAGAGAGACCATTGAGAGAGACAGCTGGCTCCAAAATAGATGCAACATTTCACATAAGTCATCCTGCTATGTGCCAACAAGAGATCTGAAAATATAAAAATGTTTAGACAGTTTGTTTTGAAAAACAACTTTGTCTCTGATTTTAAAAAATATATGGTCTAGGTATTGAATTGGCTGAACTTCAAATTCTTCTTCCATAATATTGGATTCTATTTCTTAAACTTATACAGAATCATTAATGGTTATTATTTATAATGGAATTTTAAAGTATTTCAATGATTATCTTTAGACTGAAAAGCATTATTTAGGTGGCTGTTCAATTATCTGAGATGGTAACGCAGTATTTGATGTACTAAGGGCTAAAATTCTGAAGCTAAAATATGAAATAGATATAAATGAAATACGTTTTTAAGTTAAATAATTCCCAAGAAGAATTTGTTCAGGTACAAACTGTAGTACTTCTTACAGACTAGAATTATGGATCATAAACACCCTCACACTAAACACTCTCTCAAATCTGTCCTAATCCTCAGGGACGTTGAATTTGATCTTTGGGGGAGAACAGGTGAGCCATTCATTCTCTCTGTATCCTTCCATAGTCCTCTTCTTTCCACACTATTCTCATCTTCACACCTTGTAGTCTAAGGCAAGTAGACCCTTCAATGATTAAGGGTAACAGTATGGTCAGAAATGGTAACAACCTGATCTCATTAAAACTGTGGCAAGCAGTCTCTCAAACTGGAGTGGAAAATAGATGGTAGATGAAAGCATATGACTGCCTGGAAGAGCCATTTGGCTTTGGGCACCTCTCAGCGAAAAAAAGAAGCACCATACAACCTGGAGATAACATGAAGCTGGGCATAGGGCTCCTGGTGAGATGACCCTCCTCCTTGCCCACGTTTGTCCCTTCTATCACACCACTGCTCACCCTCCTTACATGTCGCTGTATCCCTGCCCAGACTATACATGACTGAAGGCAAAGCCTCTGTCTTATTCATCTGTTTATGCTCAGTGCTTCTAGGAAGGATGAAAACATTCATTTTGACCCAACTAGAGGTATTTTATAGGAGAAGGCAATGGCACCCCACTCCAGTACTCTTGCCTGGAAAATCCCATGGATGGAGGAGCCTGGTGTGCTGCAGTCCATGGGGTCGCTGAGAGTTGGACACGACTCAGTGACTTCACTTTCACTTTTCACTTTCATGCATTGGAGAAGGAAATGGCAACCCACTCCAGTGTTCTTGCCTGGAGAATCCCAGGGACAGCAGAGCCTGGTGGGCTGCCGTCTATGGGGTCGCACAGAGTCGGACACGACTGAAGTGACTTAGCAGCAGCAGCAGCAGCAGAGGTATTTTATACAGTTAGTCACAAGTGTAAATTATCAGGTGTGTGATTTCCTAGCATGGTCTTCCCATTTGTTATGTGAAGTGGGGAAAGAGAATCGACCCTTAAGTCAGACAGACACCAGTTCAAATCCTAGTTCTGTAACTTTGAGCTAGTTACTTAAACTGAGTTTCATTTTAACTTCAAAAAAAAAAAAAGCTAAGATAAGGGATTTCCCTGGTGATACAGTTGTTAAGAATCACCTTGGAATGAAGGGGTGGTGGGTGGAATCCCAAGTCAGAAAACTAAGATCCCACCTGCCATGGAACAACAAAGCCTGCGTGCTGGAACAACAAAGCCTGCGTGCTGCAGCAACTGCTGAGCCCAAGAGCAACAAATGGAGTCTGTCTGCTGTGATGAGAAGATCCCACAGGAGAGCCTGTGTACTGCAGCTAAGATCTGATGTAGCCAAATAAAAAAAGATCAATATTTTTAAATGCAAAAATAGCATCATAGAGGATTGTTTTAAGGATTAAATAAGACAATTTGTGTAAAATGTTTAGTATATAGAAAGTGCACTTTCTAAAAAAAGTAGTGCACTCACTAAAAAAAAAAATGGCTACTATTTTTCTTATGTTATTGGAAGAATTTTACCCAGTAGGTAGAACTTTTTAATATTTTAACAGAAAATTTGATCCTTAAAAGTTGCCTGCCAGTTCTATCTCAATGAAAACAGCACAAAACCCCTTGGAACACCTTGCTGCGGGAGAAGAATCTCTAATGTTGTCCATCTTAGTTGTGGAAATAGTGCCAAGTAGGCACACATTGACAGAGGTCTTTTCTTCTTTTATTCCTTGAAATGGCCTCACCTCCTGATGTCCCCAAGAGGGAAAATCTAGTTTCTAAGAAAGGAGCTTGCTGGTAACAAATAGAGTTAGACCTTATTAGACCTTCTGATAGATGGGCTAATCCCCAGTGGGAAACCTACTGGCAGGAATGAGGCAAAGGGACCCTTGAGGGAAGGGGACTTCAGACTGATGACTGAGGTAGAGCCTGGGTTCCCTACAAAGGTCTGGTTTTCACAGGGCAGGTGACTAGGCATGAAAGCTCCTATTGACATAGGCACAATAGAACAGGAATGTGAATATAAGCTAAACGAAACAATAGCCATGAATATAAACTAATGAGATGGAACCTAGGGAACACAAGATTGGATCTTCCTTTTCAGAGCATGACTTGGAGAAGAACTACACAAAAGCTGCCTAGGCAAGGATCTACATGCAGTTAAAACACCCATACCATCTGGAGGGAGGTTCACACAAATATGGGGTGGACAGTATGATACTCAGAGGGAGAATATTTGATTCCTGCTGAAGTGAAGTGTTAGTTGCTCAGTCCTGTCTGATATTTTACAAATCCATGGATTGCAGCCCACCAGGAATGGAATTCTCCAGGCAAGAATACTGGCGTGGGTTGTCATTCCTTTCTCCAGGGGACCTTCCCAACCCAGGGCTCAAATCTGAGTCTCCTGCATTACAGGCAGATTCTTGACCATATCTGAGCCACCAGCAAAGAAGCCAAAATATTGAATCCCTATACTGCACATCTAAAACTGATATAATATTGAAAATCCACTGTTATCTATTGTAAGTCACATCTGACTCTTTGCAACCTCCTGGACTATAGCCCACCAGGCACCTCTGTCAGTGGGATTTCATAGGCAAGAATCCTGGAGTAGGTTGCCATTTGATTCCTACTACATCCCCAGAAAACTGCTACCAGACCAAAAATGGCACCAATGTAATAGTGAGCCCTCTTCTTAAACATAGTAGTGTGTAGCAGTCACAATACATTAACAAAACTAGGGGCATGTCAACACACTAATCATTTCTGTTTCTGTGAGTTAATTTGAGGTAGACTTGACCTAATAAGAGGCTTCCCTGGTGGCTCAGACAATAAGGAGTCTGCCTGCAATGCAGGAGACCTGGGTTCATTGCCTGCGTTAGGAAGGTCCTCTGAAGGAGGGAATGACTACCCACTCCAGGATTCTTGCCTGGGAAACCCCATGGACAGAGGAATCTAGTAGGATACAGTCCATGGGGTTGTAAAGATTCAGACCCATTAAGACTGAGTTCACCTCTTAGAATTCTTGGAAAATTTGTGGTAGAGGACTCCCTGCTAATCAAAGTAAGAGAGAACTTCCACAATTAATCACAATATCAAAAGGAAGGTAAATTTATTTTCGCTTTTTATCTTAACCAATTACTTGGCTTTTACAAGCGAAAGGGATCACTAGAAACATACATGGTATGTAAATTTGAGCCTGGAAACTAGAAGTAGGAGTCAGTGCCTGAATTTTAAAGTGCAGAGATGGTGCATTTTATCTTTTGCATCAATTCTAGCTTAAGGTGGATAAATTAAGGGAAAATCCTCATCTAGAAATTTCAAGATTGTGAAAATGATTGATAAGTGATAAATATGGGGAGAAATGGATTTGTTCCACAGACTTGATCCATAAGTGATCCACTGAACTCTGCTTTTTTATAGTTAAGATAGTATATACTAGGTGCAATTTATTCTCAACGATTTAGATCATGGACTCCCCTGGTGGTCCAGTGGTTGGGAGGGGACACCGGTTCAATCCTTGGTCTAGAAGGATTCTACATGCTGTTGCACAGCTAAGCCCATGCACCACAACTACTCAAGCCTATATGATCTAGAGATCATGCTCAGCAGCTAGAGAGTAGCCCCTGCTCACTGCAACCTGAGAGAGCCCGCGGGCAACAACAAAGACCCAGGGCAGCCAAAAACAAATAAATAAATACAAAAATAACATAAAATAGTATGATAAAACAATGAGTTTGGGGTTAGATCAGTCCATTTTCTAAGAAAGCATGGATCTTACTTCCCTATTCCAGAGACTGAGATGTCAGCAACATACATAAGGATGAGATATTACCAGAGAAATACACAATGATATGGAAAATGTCATTCAAATGTGTTAAGAAAAAGAAAAAAAAAATCAGTCTCCCCATCACAAAATTTATCAGGGACCTCAAAGTGAGCAAGAATATAGTGAGAGAAGGATGGAATTGAACTATTTATAATTGTGTCATAGGCAACACATTAACATTGGATCTATTCAGAAAAACGTTAAGCATTACCTATTTAGTGAAATTTCTCACTGCTCTTTGAGACTGTCCAAGAGAATTTGGACTTCTTGGGATTTTGTTTAAGAAGTCTAGATTTAATAGTAATACTTTTAAAACATCAGAGCTTTTATTAATAAGCAAGAGTAATAGAAGCATGAAGAACCAGAAAAATGCTGAAAAATAATTGTTTTTTGTAGACATGGCTAAAAATTATTTACCCTCAAACAAGACAGCTTTCCATATAAAAAATTGAGTCAAATGTGGGAGCTTATTTAGCATATTCATCATTTCTTCAGGTCAATTAATATGTGATTCATTTTACAGTTCCCAATTCAGAATCAAATTCATGTTTCCTTAATATACTGCATATCAGTTGTCAGAAAACTGGGGGAAAAAATTCAAAGAAGTTTCTTAATGTAACTTACTTTTTCCAAATAAGTATTTTCAAATGAAAAAAATCTTTGTTTTTAAAACTTCACTAGTTTGGGGTCTGGATCTAGAATACTTAGTACCTTTAACACATGTTGCATCTGTTACTGGCACTTCCAAAAAGGACAACATAACTCTGGATTGAAGTATCAGTTCAGTTCAGTCGCTCAGTCATATCCAACACTTTGTGATCCTATGGACTGCAGCACACCAGGCTTCCCTGTCCATCACCAGCTCCTGGAGCTTGCTCAGATTCATGCCTATCAAGTTGGTGATGCCATCCAAATATCTTGTGCTCTGTCATCCCCTTCTCCTGCCTTCAATCTTTTCCAACATCAGGGTCTTTTCTAATGAGTCAGTTCTTCATATCAGGTGGCCAAAGTATTGGAGCTTCAGCTTCAGCACCAGTCCTTCCAATGAATATTCAAGACTGATCTCCTTTAGGATGGACTGGCTGGATATCCCTGCAGTCCAAGGGACTCTCAAAAGTCTTCTCCACCACCAAAGTTCAAAAGCATCAATTCTTCAGGGCACAGCTTTCTTTATAGTCCAACTCTCAAATCCATACATGACTACTGGAAAGACCATAGCTCTGATTAGGGAAACTTTTGTTGGCAAAGTAAAGTGTCTGTTTTCTAATATGCTTCCAGGGTTTGTCATAGCTTTTCTTCAAAGGAGCAAGCATCTTTTAATTTCATGGCTGCAGTCTCACTGTTTTTTTGTTTCCCCATCTACTTGCCATGAAGTGGTGGGACCAGATGCCATGATCTTGGCTTTTAGAATATTAAGTTTTAAGCCAGCTGTTTCATACTCCTCTTTCACTTTCATCAAGATACTCTTTCCTTCCTCTTCACTTTCTGCCATAAGGGTGGTGTATCTGCATATCTGAGGTTATTGATATTTCTCCCAGCAAACTTGATTCCAACTGTGCTTCTTCCAGCCTGGTATTCTGCATGAAATACTCTGCATATAAGTTAAATAAGCAGGCTGACAATGTACAGCCTTGATGTATTCCTTTCCCAATTTGGAAGCAGTTCATTATTCCATGTCCAGTTCTAACTGTTGCTTCTTGACCTGCATACACATTTCTCAGGAGGCAGGCAAAGTGTTCTGGTAGTCCCATCTCTTTAAGAATTTTCCACAGTTTATTGTGATCCACACAGTCAAAGGCTTTGGCATAGTCAATAAAGCAGAAATAGATGTTTTTTCTGGAACTCTCTTGCTTTTTCGATGATCCAGCAGATGTTGGCAATTTGATCTCTAGTTCCTCTGCCTTTTCTATATCCAGCTTGAACATCTGGAAGTTCTCACTTCACATATTGCTGAAGCCTGGCTTGGAGAGTTTTGAGCATTACTTAACTAGCATGTGAGATGAGTGCAATTGTACGGTAGTTTGAACATCCTTTGGCATTGCCTTTCTTTGTGATTGGAATGAAAACTGACTTTTTCCAGTCTTGTGGCCACTGCTGAGTTTTCCAAATTTGCTGGCAGATTGAGTGCAGCACTTTCACAGCATCATCTTTTAGGATTTGAGATAGCTCAGCTGGAATTCCATCACCTCCACTAGCTTTGTTTGTAGTGATGCTTCCTAAGGCCCACTTGACTTCACATTCTAGGTGAGTGATCACACCATCATGATTATCTGAGTCATGAAGATCTTTTTTGTATAGTTCTTCTGCTTATTCTTACCATTGCTACTTAATACTGCTTCTGTTAGGTCCATACCATTTCTGTCCTTTATTGAGCCCATCCTTGCATGAAATGTTCCCTTGGTATCACTACTTTTCTTGAAAAGATCTCTAGTCTCTCCCATTCTATTGTTTTCCTCTATTCATTTGCATTGTTCACTTAGGAAGGCTTTCTTACCTCTCCTTGCAATTCTTTGGATCTCTGTAGTCAAATGGGTATATCTTTCCTTTTCTCCATTGCTTTTAGCTTCTCTTCTTTTCTCATCTATTGATATATTCTCTGCTTTTATATTCAGCCATAATCCTCCTTAATGATCTTGGGAGTGGGTTTTTTTTTTTTTTTCATTTTGCTGTGAAAGAAACTTCTCAAATTATCAAGTAGAACAGCCATTTTATACTTACCATATTCTCCTTGTACAGATTTAAACTTAAGTGGAAGAGAAAATAAATGCTAAATACCAAGGCCTATGCTTTCCCTAGAGCAAGTATCCCTCTCTCCACCAAGAGAAACTTCAGTCCACTCAGAAAAGACATGTGCAGTCAGGAGAAATTCAATATAAGGGCTTCAGGCTACATACCAAGAAACCAAGGCCTAATTTTTCAATCTACAGTGGAAATGTCCTTTCCCATTATGCAACCCCTTCACCTGTTCCGGTGGCTCAGATGGTAAAGAATCCACCTGTATGCAGGAGACCGAGATTCTATCCCCTAGAGAGGGGAATAGCTGGGCTACCCACTCCAGTATTTGTGCCTGGAGAATTCCATGAACAGAGGAGCTTGGTGGGCTACAGTCCATGGGGTTGCAAAAAGTCAGACATGTCTGAACAACTAACATTTCACCGTACATCTTCCCCTTTACCTCTGCTTTCTGCTATTTATAGAGCATGAGAAAGTATGGAGGGATCAGGCTCAAAGCTTACTACTTACTATATGATCCATCAATACATAGGAATTTTCATTTGTTTATTCCATTTAGCTACTAGTTAGAGTCTGCCAGACTCCTGAGACATAGGTACACTTGTATTGAAAATATATTCCACAGCCTATATAACGTGAAGCCCATCCATATATTTCTCCAGTTTTTCAGGGAGCTTAGGGTCTACGGCCATGCTAGCCTCCTTGATTGACTATATCCTGCATGCATGCTAAGTCACTTCAGTTGCATCAGACTCTCTGTTACCTTATGGACTCTAGTCCTCCAGGCTTCTCTGTCCATGGAATTCTCCAGGCAAGAATACTGGAGTGGATTTCCATGCTCTCCTCCAGGAGAGCTTCCTGTATCTTACAGCTGTTCTTTTATCTTATATTCACTCCAAATATGGATTCAGCCCTTTACTGTGATCCCTACAAGTTAAAATGACTCATACATAATAGTTTATACAATCATTTCTATATTTGATTATGCTTATGTTTTTCATCATATTTTAAAAATTAAGAAAGAAATGGCTTATATAACATGAACACGTGTATATGTATACCATGTATATATAACGTGACATATAATGTGTGTATGTATATATATGTATATATATAACATATACATATGGTCATAGCAAACAAACTGGTCATACCAAACACTCTCTTCCAACAACACAAGAGAAGACTCTACACATGGACATCACCGGATGGCCAATACCGAAATCAGATTGATTATATTCTTTGAAGCTAAAGATGGAGAAGCTCTATACAGTCAGCAAAAACAAGACTGGGAGCTGACTGTAGCTCAGATCATGAACTCCTTATTGCCAAATTGAGGCTTCAATTGAAGAAAGTGGGGAAAACCACTAGACCATTCAGATATGACCTAAATCTAATCCCTTAATATTATACAGTGGAAGTGAGAAATAAATGTAAGGACTAGATCTGATAGATAGAGTGCCTGATGAACTATGGATGGAGGTTTGTGACATTGTACAGGAGACAGGGATCAAGACCATCCTCAAGAAAAAGAAATGCAGAAAAGCAAAATGATTGTCTGAGGAGGCCTTACAAGTAGCTGTGAAAAGAAGAGACGTGAAAAGCAAAGGAGAAAAGGAAAGATATACCCGTTTGAATGCAGAGTTACAAAGAATAGCAAGGAGAGATAAGAAAGCCTTCTTCAGCGATCAATGCAAAGAAATAGAGGAAAACAATAGAATGGGAAAGACTAGAGAAGTCTTCAAGATAATTAGAGATACCAAGGGAACATTTCATGCAAATATGGGCTCTATAAAGGACAGAAATGGTATGGACCTAACAGAAGCAGAAGATATTAAGAAGAGGTGGTAAGAATACACAGAAGACCTGTAGGAAAAAAAGAGCTTCACGACCCAGATAATCACGATGGTGTGATCACTCATCTGGAGCCAGACATCCTGGAATGTGAAGTTAAGTGGGCCTTAGGAAGCATCACTACGAACAAAGCTAGTAGAGGTGATGGAATTCCAGTTGAGCTATTTCAAATCCTGAGATGATGCTGTGAAAGTGCTGCACTCAATATGCCAGCAAATTTGGAAAACTAAACAGTGGCCACAGGACTGGAAAAAGTCAGTTTTCATTCCAATCCCAGAGAAAAGCAATGGCAAAGAATGCTCAAACTACTGCACAATAGTACTCATCTCACACACTAGTAAAGTAATGCTCAAAATTCTCCAAACCAGGCTTCAGCAATACACGGACCATGAACTTCCAGATTTTCAAGCTGGATATAGAAAAGGCAGAGGAACCAGAGATAAAATTGCCAACATCTGCTGGATCATCGAAAAAGCAAGAGAGTTCCAGAAAAAACATCTATTTCTGCTGTGTTGACTATACCAAAGCCTTTGACTGTGTGGATCACAATAAACTAAGGAAAATTCTGAAAGAGATGAGAATACTAGACCACCTGACCTGCCTCTTGAGAAACCTGTGTACCAGTCAGAAAGCAACAGTAGGAACTGGACACAGAACAACAGACTGGTTCCAAATAGGAAAAGGAGTATGTCAAGGCTGTATATTGTCACCCTGCTTATTTAACATATGTGGAGAGTACATCATGAGAAACGCTGGAAGAAACACAAGGTGGAATCAAGATTGCCAGGAGAAATATCAATAACCTCAGATATGCAGATAACATCACCCTTATGGCAGAAAGTGAAGAAGAACTAGAGCCTCTTAATGAAAATGAAAGAGGAGAGTTAAAAAGTTGGCTTAAAGCTCAACATTCAAGAAACTTAAGATCATGGCCTCTGGTCCCATCACTTCATGGCAAGTAGATGGTGAAACAGTGGAAACAGTGGATGACTTTATTTTGGGGGGCATCAAAATCACTGCAGATGGTGATTGCAGCCATGAAATTAAAAGACGCTTACTCCTTGGAAGGAAAATTATGACCAAACTAGACAGCATATTAAAAAGCAGAGACATTACTTTGTCAACAGAGTTCCATCTAGTCAAGGCTATGCTTTTTCCAGTAGTCATGTATGGATGTGAGAGTTGGACTGTGAAGAAAGCTGAGCACCAAAGAATCAATCCTTTTGAACTGTGGTGTTGGAGAAGACTCTTGAGAGTCCCTTGGACTGCAAGGAAATCCAACCAGTCCATCCTAAAGAAGATCAGTCCTGGGTGTTCATTGCAAGGACTGATCTTGAAGCTGAAACTCCAATACTTTGGCTGCCTCATGCAAAGAGCTAGCAGATTTGAAAAGACTGTGATGCTGGGAGGGATTGGGGGCAGGAGGAGGAGAAGAGGATGACAGAGGATGAGATGATTGGATGGCATCATCGACTCAATGGACATGAGTTTGAGTATATTCCAGGAGTTGGTGATGGACAGGGAGGCCTGGTGTGCTGCATTTCATGGGGTTGCAAAGAGTTGTACACAATGAAGTGACTGAACTGAATAACATATACAAAGAAGACTTTATGGAAATGTCAGTAAGGGATAGTAGACTGAAAGGCATAACATGCAAACACATATATGAAATTGCCAACAGGAAATCCAGTTCTTAAAGGTCCTTGTAGTCATCTTACAGCTGAGGCTTCTCACTGGTACTTGTGCTCCCACTTTCTTTTCACCCAGATTCTACTATCTCACTGATTCCTCCTCACCCACCCATGGCCACTGGGACTTTGGGTTCATTACTCACTATTGTGAAGAGCAATTGTCCTCAAGATTCTCAGCTGGTGACTGTATGTGTGTTCTCAGTCACTCAGTTGTGTCCAACTCTTTGCAATCCCATGAACTATAGCCTGCCAGGTTCCTCTGTCCATGGAATTTTCCAGGCAAGAATACTGGAGCAGCTTGCCATTTCCTAACCCAGGGGATCTCACCTACTCAGAGATCAAACCTTTTGTCTCTCATTTTTTTTTTTTTTTTACTTTACAATATTCCATTGGTTTTGCCACACATCAACATGAATCTGCCACGGGTGTACACGTGCTCCCAATCCTGAACACCCTTCCCACCACCCCCCCAACACACCATCCCTCCAGGTGGGATGATTTGGGAAACCTTGTGTCTCTTATGTCTCCTGTATTGGCAGGCAGATTCTTTACTGCTGCACCACCTGAGAAGTACTAGTGGATAGCCCTTTTGTTTAATAAGATCCATCCTTCCAACGGCACTTGTGGGCAAAACTAACAAAAATTTATTCTGCTGTATTTTTAGACTTACTCACACCATTACTTTTACCATAAGATGTACAGATTAGCCAATACCATATCATGCCTTTAAGAATAGCAGTATAGCATTATTGTTTGTTTAGAATCATCTCTTTGGCTAACCCATGGTTCTCAGGTTTTTAAGTAGAATTTGAGAATAGTCTCGAAAATAGACACTTTATGTTTGGAGATAGTCATTATTGTAACAGTCAATCTATAAGTGTCCAGGTTCTCAAAGTACTCCCTGGTCTTGTTACTGTCAATAACTGTTTCTGACATGTCTTGATAATTCCTTAACCATCTCATATTTGTCATTTGTATTCATCTTTTCTAAATCAGGATTTTACAATGAATGACTATTCTCTAAATCACCTAAGACTAACCATTAATTTATTGTATCTTTTCACTTATTATACCTACTTACTCTCTTATAGCACTACATCTCCCTGAATATATTGATAAAAGCCACATTTAATCTCAAACTCCTTTTGCTGCCATTAACTGATTTTCCTGCCCTTGTCTTTTGTTCCTAAATCTCAACTGATCCACAAATTTTTCTTCAACTCTGGATTTTACAGCAACATTAGATATGCATTACTGGTTGCATTTTTCATTGTCATAAGAATTGTAATTTATTGAACCATAATAACAATGTCCTCTAAAATAGTTACTCCCCTGCCAATCCTCACCAATTTACATACTTTTTTGTTGCCATAAATTTGCTTTCTAATTATCTAATGTAGATGAACAGAATTCTAATTCTTTATGCTACTAGAGTCAAAATGAGAATCATAAATTCTGATACAATTGTCATTTCTTTTAAAGCCAAAAAAACCTGCCAGAGGCATCCTCCTAGAAGAACTTCTGATTCCCAAATCTGTACTGCTCTGTACATGGCTATAGCATCAAATATGTTTTCTATTGCAGTTCACAAAACACTTGATTGCATTGCTTGTCTCCACTGTAAATGCCATGAGAGCAGAACCATGTGTTCTTATTCTCTAAATTTCCAGTATATATCACTGTGCCTGACCTACATGAGATACCCAGAGAAATATTCCATGACTTTTTTTCATTTCCCTACTATGTTGAAGTTATGGCATCCTTCCTTCTAAGGATTTCAATGGATAGAATTATTGCACATGTTATATACTTTTACAGAGAATTTACTTCTCTCCCATGACCAGAAGTAAATTGAAATCCATGAAAGACAGAGGGAATAAAATGGAGGGAGCATATGCTACCAGAATGCAAAAAGGAGGATTAAGTACAAGCAGGCTTCAATATGTGAAACTTACATTTAATTTTCTTTTTCTTATATGTAGGTTAGTCAAGTTCAAACACATTTTTAATAAGAAAAATCTATTATAATTTTTCTAGTTTTCCAATGTAGTTAATCTTTTATGATGTAAATACTGACCACTGACAATGAACAATAATAGCAACAGAAGAAGTCACTTTCTCTTTAAGCTTACCAGATCCTGTGCTGGACATTTTTACATTGATTTTCTTTACAGTATAGGCACTTGAAATTTAGAAAGGTTATAACTTGCCCAAATTTGCTCAGACTGAAATGTGTAGGAAATTGCTTTTTGTTTTATTTTGTAGGAGACTGTTTTGAATACAGGTCTGTATGACTACAAAATCATTGTTCTCTTCATTACACAAAGAAATCATAATACTAACAATTATGAAAAACCACAAAAACAGTGAAACTGAATAAAAATACATTTAAAATCTTCATTGCTGCTACTTTACTATTATGCACACACAAGTTTACTGGGTGGCAAATGAGTAGAAACAGTATGATACTGTGAAACACCTCTGAACTGATCATCAGATTACTAATCTTCTAATGCAATTACTTTCACAACTGAACATATAATCTTGTATAAATTGTCTAATCTCTACAACCTTAGTTTACTGACCTATATACACAAGCCAATTCTGTGTCCTAATCTGTAGTTCTAAAACTCTGTTTACCATAAATATATGTTTAATTTTAGTACCATGAACAAATGTCAAAAAAGCCCTAACTTGGGACTTCCCTATTATACAGTGACTAAGACTCTATGGACCCAATGCAGGGGACCTAAGTTCAATTCCTTTTCAAAAACTAGATCCCACAAGCCACAACTAAGAGTGAGAGCAGCCAAATAAATTAAGTAAATATTTTTTAAAAAAGAAAAAGGCCTTAACTTGGCTACCCAATATATCCAAATGCCAATTCACCAAAAAGTAAATGCAAAGGTAAAACTAAAAATACTCTTTTGTTTTTAACTTTTCAGCCATCTTCTACATTGTTAAGGTTTTATTATTGATATATTTAACAAATTTTCTGATTACTCCTTTCAGATGATTTGAAGATAACAATTTTGAGTTCTTCCTCAGGATACTATTCACTTCATTAGCCAGGAATAAAACATTTTCAATGATCTGCCCCCCTCTAGCTTCAGTTTCCCACTATTCTCAACTGTCTTCTAATGCTATTGCTTTCTTATTACTTAGATGTTTTTTTTCATTTTCTCTTATCTCTGTAAAATTTTTCTGCTCTCCTTCTCCAACTTGTGAGCTCTACTTATCTCTCTCTCTCTCTCTTTTTTTTTTTTAATTTTAAATATTTAGCTCAGCACCACATTCTCTTAGGTGGTGGTTTAGTTGCTTAGGAGCCTTCCCTAAACCACCAGAGGGAAGGTGGTTAAACTCTCTTCTGAATTCCCGTAGCCTCTTGCATACACTTCCATTGCTGCATATAACATATACATTATATTGGCTTGCATATCTGCCTAAGCTGTAAGCTCCCTCTACTTAGCTCAGAATGTGATATACAGGAGGCAGAATGTGATATTTGGAATCCTTGATTGACTATCAAATGATTAAAAATCTGTCATCATTTCCAGGTTTTTTATAGGCAAGAGGGTCACAGCAACAGTCAAGTTATTGAAACGCAGAAACCTCAAGTAGTAGTCCCACTCCCTGATGCTGGAATCTATATCATTGAAGTGCGAGCATATGGTGAAGGAGGGGATGGAACCGCTAGTTCCCAAATCAGGGTCCCATCATATTCAGGTAAGTTTTGATACAGTAGGCTTAATTTGATAACCACTAACATTAACATCATGTAAACCTCATCAAAATTAACATGATGGATTACATGATTCAGAGGCTTTGAAGGTTCTCTACTCTTATCCTCTGATTGTTATATGCAAGTATGCTCCACTGCTCATTTGTGTCCAACTCTTTGCCACCCCATGGACTGTAGCCTGCCAGGCTCCTCTGTCCGTGGGATTTTTTCAGGCAAGAATAATAGACTTGGTTGCCCTTTCCTTCTCCAAGGGATCTTCCCAACCCAAGGATCAAACCCAAGTCTCCTGCATCTGCTGCAATGGCAAGCAGATTCTTTACTACCGAACCACCCAGGAAGCCAGATCTATATGATCTTCTGATTAATACAAACCATGGTGGCCCACCCACAACTGTGAAATTTCCACACATCTAGGAAGGAGTTAACAGTCTCATTAAAATATCTTATTTAAGAAATTCCCCAGTCTTCCCTGACCACAAGAAGTACACTGCCGGCCATGTGGGCTTTGCAATACTGCTTTTAAACCGGTTTTGCTCCTGTTAGTTGTAAAGTCATGTCCGACTCTGCAACCCCATGTACTGCAGTATGCCAGGCACCCCTATCCTTCCCTGTCCATCTCCCGAAGTTTACTCAAACTCATGTCTATTGAGTCGGTGGTGCCATCCAGCCATCTCATCCACTGTCATTCCCTCCTCCTCTTGCCTTCAACCTTTCCCAGCATCAGGGCTTTTTTTTTCAATAACCTGACACTTTGCATCAGGTGGCCAGAATATTGGAGCTTCAGCATCAGTCCTTCCAATGAGTTAATGGTTGATTTCCTTTCTAGAGTTGACTGGTTGGATCTCTTTGCTGTCCAAGGGACTCCCAAGTGTCTTCTTCAGCACCAAAGTTCAAATGCATAAATTCTTTGACATTCAGCTTTTTTTTTTATGGTTCAATGCTTGTATCCATACATGCCTACTGGAAAAATCATAGCTTTGACTAGATGGACCTTTGTTGGGAAAGTGATGTCTTTGATTTTTAAGGTACTGTCTGGGTTTGTCAGAGCTTTTATTCCAAAGAGCAAGCATCTTTTATTTGATTTTTTTTAATTTAAATTTATTTATTTCAATTGAAGGATAGTTACTTTACAATATTGTATTGGTTTTGCCATACATCTTCCATGGATGCAGTCACCATCTGAAGTGATTTTGGAGCCCAAGAAAATAGTCTGTCACTGTTTCCATTGTTTCCCCATCTATTTCCCATGAAGTGATGGAACCAGATACCATGATCTTAGTGTTTTGAATGCTGAATTTTAAGCCAGCTTTTTCACTATCCCCTTTCACCTTCTTCAAGAGGCTCTTTAGTTCCTCTTCATTTTCTGCCATTACAGTGGTATCATCTTCATATATGAGACTGTTGATATTTCTCCCAGCAATCTTGATTCCAGCTTCTGCTTCATCCACCAGGGCATTTCACATAATATATTCTGCATATAAGTTAAATAAGCAAGGTGACAATATATAGCCTTGGTGTACCCTTTCCCAATATTGAACCAGTCCGTTGTCCCATGTCCAGTTCTAACTGTTGCTTCTTGACTCACATACACATTTATCATAAGGCAGGTAAGATGGTCTGGTATTCCATCTCTTTAAGAATTTTCCACAGTTTGTTGTGATCCACACAATCAAAGGCTTTGGTGTAGTCAATGAAACAAAAGTAGATGTTTCTCTGGAATTCTCTCGCCTTTTCTATGATCCAGTGGATATTGGCAATTTGATCTCTTGTTCCTCTATCTGTTCTAAATCCAGCTTCTATATCTAGAAGTTCTTGGTTCATATACTGTAGACCTAGCTCGAAGGATTTTGAACAATACCTTGCTAGCATATGAAATGAGTGCAACTGCATGGTAGTATGAACATTTTTGGGCATTGCCCTTCTTTGGGGTTGGAATGAAAACTGACGTTTTACAGTCCTGTGGCCATTGCTGAGTTTTCCAAATTTCCTGACATATTGAGTGTAGCACTTTAACAGCATCATCTTTTAGGATTTGAAATAGTTCAGCTGGAATTCCATCATCTCCACTAGCTTTGTTCATAGTGCTGCTTCCTAAGGTCCACTTGACGTCACACTCCAGGATGTCTGGCTCTAGGTGAGTGACCACACCTTTGTGGTTGTCAGGGTCATTAAGACCTTTTTTGTATACTTCTTCTGTGCATTCCTGCCAACTCTTCTTAATCATTTCTGCTTCCATTATGTCCTTAACATTTCTGTCCCTTATTGTGCCCATCTTTGCATGAAATGTTCCCTTTGTATCTCTAATTTTCTTGAAGAGAAAATTAGTCTCTAGTCTTTCCCATTCTATCATTTTCCTCTATTTCTTTGCATTGTTCCTTTAAAAAGGGTTTCTTATCTCTCCTTGCTAATCTCTGGAACTCTGCATTCAGTTGGATTATCTTTCCCTTTCTCTTTTACTATCGCTCTAGCTTAATATATCTATTTCTCTATTGTAGTGACTGCTTTTATCATTAGATAGTGGACAGTGAGGGGCAGGAAATTTTAAAATGAAAGTTTTTAAAAATTAAAATATTGTTAGGTTTATTGATTTCAAAATATAAATTTCATTGCATTTTTTCTTTTTTCAGCTTTATTTTGAAATATAACTGAAATTTAACATTGTGTAAATTTAAGATGTACAAGAGTGGATATGATACATTTATATATTTTACATCTGTACACAAATATATAAAAAAAATATAGCTAATACCTCCATCAGACCATATAATTGCTAATTCTTTCTTGTGGTGAGAACATTTTGAATTTACATTCTTCAGTTCAGTTGCTCAGTAGTGTCCGACTCTGTGATCCCATGAATTGCAGTATGCCAGGCCTCCTTGTCCATCACCAACTCCTGGGGTTCACTCAAACTCACATCCATCAAGTCGGTGATGCCATCCAGCCATCTCATCCTCGGTCGTCCCCTTCTCCTCCTGCCCCCAATCCCTCCCAGCATCAGAGTCTTTTCCAATGAGTCAACTCTTCGCATGAGGTGGACAAAGTACTGGAGTTTTAGCTTTAGCATCATTCCTTCCAAAGAATACCCAGGACTGATCTCCTTTAGAATGGACTTATTGGATCTCCTTGCAGTCCAAGGGACTCTCAAGAGTCTTCTCCAGTACCACAGTTCAAAAACATCAATTCTTCGGTGCTCAGCTTTCTTCACAGTCCAACTCTCACATCCATACGTGACCACAGGAAAAATCATAGCCTTGACTAGATGGACCTTTGTTGGCAAAGTAATGTCTCTGCTTTTGAATATGCTATTCAGGTTGGTCATAACTTTCCCTCCAAGGAGTAAGTGTCTTTTAATTTCATGGCTGCAGTCACCATCTGCAGTGATTTTGGAGCCCCCCAAAATAAAGTCTGTCACCGTTTCCACTGTTTCCCCATCTATTTCCCATGAAGTGATCGGACCAGATGCCATGATCTTAGTTCTAGCAACCTTCAAATATATATTACATTTCATTAATTGCAATCATAATGCTGTTTATACTAGATCGCTAGAATTTATTTGAACATCATTATTATCAGCAATATAAAATAATTTCTAACTTTTATAGAAAAGATATAGAGCCCTTGCTATAAGTCTGACACAATCATAAATGCTTAACAATTTATTTAATTTTCTTAACAATCTATGAGGTAGGAGGCATTTTTTTTGTTTTATGGAGAAAATTTAAGTAATTTGCCTAAGATCATACTATTATTAATACTAAGAGGAAGAACTGGAATTCACACCCACTGCCACCATTATTATATCAGCAAGAGAAAAACTGGTTAAAAGAAGGGAGATTTTACAAATTCAGAAGAAAATAATCATTTCATTGAGTTTGTGAAAAGAAAATGCAAAAGATTACATTAAAGACATAAATCTCTCATTGAAAAAATATTAGGCAATTTTTATTAAAGCCTTAAATAAAAAATGTTTAATGTATATTTAATTAATGGGTAATTGGTAATTATGAGCATTATTATTTGGGCTTCTGTGGTGACTCAGACGTAAAGAATCTACCCGCAATGCGGCAGACCTAGGTTCTGCCTGCAATGCAGGAGACCTGGATTCGATCCCTGGGTCAGGAAGGTCCCCTGGAGAAAGGCATGGCAATCCACTCCAATATTCTTGCCTGGAGAATCCCATGGACAGAGAAGCCTGACAGGCTACAGTCCGTGGGGTCGCAAACAGACATGACTGACAAAGCACAGCACAGCACGTGAGCATTATTTATTGAGCAATCATTCTCAAGTGAAATTGTCAACTTTTATATTTCAGTTGATAATACTTCGTCCAGTCAACCCATTTCCTGAGCTTTAATAATGTTCAATCTCCTGGTATTAGACCCATAAAACAGGAGCAACAATAGGTTTCATTCTTATCTCTTTTCTAAAACCCTAAAGCCTAAGAAGCTAAATGGCCTGCTCAAGTGAAATAGTTAATTAGTTTCATATCTGAGACTAGAAATTGATTCAATGGTTTTTTGTTTGTTTGTTTGTTTTGCTTGTGTTGTGCTATGCTGAAATAGCATGGTTTTCTTTCATGGATTCTATATGGAATTTGAGATATAGACCCTACTTAACATTCTGAAAGTGAGGAGGTTTTTTTGTACAAGTGTCATGTAAGTTGATTTAACAAGCATGCAGCCACTCTCATATAAATAGAAAGAATGCTTTCATAGTTTTTATTTATTATGCATGCACACTCCAGTGAGGCTTTGCCATCAAACCTTTCTTATAGCTCACGTGTGGCCATGCACTTCACAATGACCCCATTTTGTACAAGTTGAAATATATGTAACGTTCTCCAATACGTTGAATAATAGATTTTATTAGCACCTTAGCTATAAAAATTTTCAAAGGAAAGAAGATTTGCTGCTTTGGGTGTATATATGTGTGGTTTACAAAACAAAGGTTTCTTCAGTTCTTAAATATGTCTGGAAAATAAACTGAGAATCTATCTTGTAAGAAAAATCACACCTAGAATTCTGTTACACTCAATCTGGCCAGAGAGGATAGCTTGACAGAAGGATGATTCCAAAAATTGGTTGGTACATTTTATTATTAATCTATCATTATGTTTTTAATTAAGGCCAATCATTGTTTTAATAGAGATAACACATAAAAGCATATCTTTCCCCTAATCCCTAATTCAATGACTTTAAATAAGTTTCTATGATCTTTTAAATCCCCAGTATCATCAGCTACACTGGGATAAACAATAGCACATACTGCATAGGAATGTTGTGAAGATCAAATAAGATAGTCTGTATAAAGGGCTTAGTACAGTACTTGGCATATAGTAAGCATTCACTAGAAATCAATCATGATGATGATATGTTCCAAGGCTTCTGGCTTGAATAACTGAAAATCTAAGAATGATACTTAGTTTGTGAATTTATGGTGCTTTCAAAACTACTTCACAAAACTCCATCCAAATTAGTGAGTTTAATCAAGCAGCCACCCCAATACATTAACTACATACAATGCTTTTGTGTCAAGATGAAAATCATGTCTGAATCTTTGCAACCCTATGGACTGTAGACTGCCAGTCTCCTTTGTTCATGACAGTCTCCAGGCAAGAATACTTGAAGAGGTTGTCATTTCCTCCTCCAGGGGATCTTCCCAACCCAGGGATCAAACCAGCATCTCTTATGTCTCCTGAATTGGCAGGCGGGTTCTTTCTCAGTTGCACCACCTGGGAAGCCCTGGCAAGAGTAATGAAAGATGCCTCTTCTTTGCCGAGTTTGGTGTGAGAATCTCCATTCAAACAAATCCAGAATTTAAGCCTGCTCATTGTAAAATCAATTAAAGACCCATATGTAAATTAAATATTTAATGATTAAATTTAAAATTTTACTTCATTGAATTATGAATTCCAGTTGCCACAAACTTTTGCTAATTATTTTTATTCCATTTCCTGAATTTTGCACTATAGAAATTATTTTATTCTCAGACCTGGAATTTGGGATGTTTTCCATCAGTTTCTCATTGTTGAAAGTCATACTTAGATATATTTGTTTTAGATATATTTGATTGATGTTTTATATATATTTGATTATATATATTTTTCAAGATGACACAGCCTTTTAAAGACACTATTCCATATATACTTCTGCCCTCAGTATATCTTTTGAGAACCCCAGACAACCTCTAGTTTCCTAAACACAAGGAATGCTCTCATCAGAAACAGGATTGATATTGCATTCATTTGTCTTAACATACCTAAAAAATGAGTTTATCCTAGCTCAGGCAAAGCCAAAGTAATTCTGTCCATTTAATGCTTCTCCTTTTCACAGGTGGGAAAATCACTAGTGCTCAGTCAGCCCTCCGCACTCTCTCCATGTCTTCATCAGTAATGTTGCTTTTGGCATTGATGATTCCTTCAACCCCTTGGTGAAAACTTCAGACTTAATTTGATTTTCTTTGCTTTAGCTTGATAACTACAGTGAATAGAGTAGTAATGTAACTGGAAACTCAGGACCTTGAGATGAGCGTTAAAAACTTGGAACTATACATGGTGCACTTACAGGAGATTGAGGGGAATATTACTTATCCATCAGGTTTATTTTGTTTTGGGTTTTGTAAATGGAGAGGACAGTTCTTGGTCCAATAAAAATATGCAGATTGTATGTAATGAATTTTTGTAAATAAAGTAATTTCTGTCAAATGTATTCTTTACTTTTTTAGTATGTTGGAATTTGATTTTATATCTGATGACCCTGAGTGTGTGCCATCCATTTGTTAAGTAAGTGGTCTCTAATAGATCTGTTTCAAACACAAATACAAAACAGAATGAAAAATTCACTTAATACTCCAAGTCTACTGTTTTTAATTTTTCTTTCATCTGACTATACCAATTGACAAGCCAGCAGGAGATATGAAAAAATATTTCAATTGTGTGGTCAATTATAGGATAGTACACAAAAATTTTCCCACAAAAATGTTGTATGATTGCATTATGAAATAGCAAAATTTGTCAAATGCTATTCTATATGCATCCCTAGAGCCAGTTATTAGGGTAGGGAGTAAGCCATTTATATTAGTGCAAGGTAAATAGAAAGTGAGTCCAAATGAACTGAAGTGCTATTGTTTTCATCAAGTACTATGTTATCTAGCTGAAAATATAATAAATGTTTATTTTTAATAACAAAAGATAATTTAAAGTCACTATATACACATGTATAGATGATCACTAAAGGCTGCAGATGCTGACATGCTGCCAAGGGTGCTAATTTGAAAATGAATAAAAGACAGAGCTTTCCCATTTCCCCACCTATTTCCAAATAAGGTGTCGAATTAGGCCCAAGGTTTTCTTCTAACTGCAAATAACTTTAAGGACAATGAAACTTTGTTCTGCAAGTAGTTTTACATACAGATCGTCTATGGATTAAAATGGTGAAGCAAAACAAATGTTGATTTTTTTAAAACAATTCCATGCATTACCTGCCATTAATAAAATCTTACTGACTATTAAAATAGAGGACCTCTTGGATAAATTGATTTTTTTTTAATTAAGCTGTGTGTGGAAACATGACCTCAGTACAGGGGCTCTGCTGTTTCTTCTGCTTGAGAGGTAATACCCGTTTACTATTTGAGAATCAACTTGAACATAAGTGATCTTCAGTAGGTTGTTGGAAAGCGAGGTGAAAGTTTTACATGTGATCATTTCTTACAGACATTCTAACAAATATGAGAACAGCCAGAGTTCACATTAGACTCAAGAAGATGCCTGAAAGGATAGTTATTGCAAAGTCATATGCCAAAAGAATAGCCTGGAGAAACTACCACTTTACAGGTGTTGTTAGTATGATAACAAAAGGTTGATTCCTTTCTTTGTAAATTCTAAACCTGTTAATTCTCACACGTTTAATAGCAAGCAAAATGAAGCAGTATGGAGCTCAAATTGCTGGCTTTAGAGGTTAATCTTTATATAATCAGAAGAAAGATTAGAGTTTCTGTTCTGAACATCCTCGGAGACTGGTTTCAGAGACACAAGACCACTGTTTGTGTTGCTTACTCACTCTCTTTGAGGGGAACTATGTCCAAGACACCCCTAAACAAACAAGAAGTGATTAATAAGACTCTTTTGGTTAATAGATTATTGTAGTATATTACCACAGTTGGTAGATATCCAAGCCTGTGAAAAATGACAACCAAGTGACCTTTCTTGAGCACCTCATTTGAAGTGGGAGAGACTGGACTTTGCATTTATAGAGAATGCTAATTGTTTAGCAGGCAAATATGTGCTTTCTCAAGTATGAGAAGCAGATTGTACATCTGAAAAATGCAGCAAAAATATTAAAGAATGGGCAATAACTTTTACTTCATATTTGATAAACCATTTTCTTCATTTCCCGTGGTGCTTCAAATGAGACAGTGGACTTTAAGAACTGAGTTATAAAACAAAGCCCAGTGAAATATAATGTCCGTGTATGGAAAATACAACCTAACCAATATTTCTGACTAGCTGATATATGGTGTATATCTGACAGAATACTTAAATGTAGAATGTCTGAGGTATTATAGGAATCAGTGATATGGAATGGTTTCACTCAATATTCACAGCATATATATTTTGGATCACGAAGCTATTAAAAAACAGGTTTTAAATGTTTACGTACTTATGTATTACATACTGTTACTTTGTAGAAAGCAGAACATCATTCCTTATCAAGGTACATTATGCTCAGTGAGCTTTTTCTTGGATGGAATAGCAACCACGCAGTCTTAAATCACTAAAGAGACTGTATTTTTGTATAATGTCAGTTGAATTATGAAGAAAAAAGACTCCCCATTATTAAAATTTTCATGAAACTGAATGTTTTGCATATCCAAATGAAGGTACTGTGGACCCCATGTCAAACCATTAAATATATTGTATACAGTCTGTATATATACTATATATAATGGTACATACCATGTGGAAGGCACAGTCAGATAATCGTTCTGTGTACTGTTCTTGTAACATTAGATCTTTTTAATAAATAATTCTCTTTTTATTGACTTTTATCTTCTCTCCTGTCAGCTACATGAATAACATTATTTATTTTATGAAGACCACACTATGGTCATGATTATGGTGGTGCTTTCACACTGAAAATATCATTATGTTAGGACTTTGCATGCTGTGATTATCTTAAATTGAAAAATCTTTATAGAGGTCCATAATAGTTCCAACTTGAAAACTGGAAGCTATGTCAAAGAATAAAACAAGGGAAGAAGAAGTACAAATGAGATAAATTCAGACTTAAACTCTTGATTTATTTCTTCTCAAGAAGAAGACTTCATTAAATGCGTTTTGTAAAGAGTTTGTTAAATGCACATTTCTGCTTTTTCAAAGAGCATTGTATCCAATCTGGGCTTCATTGGTAGCTCAACAGTAAAGAATCTGCCTGCAATGCAAGAGACCTGCGTTCAGTCCCTGGGTTGGGAAGATCCCCTGGAGAAGGGCATGGCAACCCACTCCAATACTCTTACCTAGATAATCCCACAGACAAAGGAGGCTGGTGGGTTGCAGTCTATAGGATTGCAGAACTGGACACAACTGAAGCGACTAAGCAGAAGCAGCATATCCAAATCTATACCAGGTACAATTCTCATAGTAGCTTTTATGCTCCCTGTTTTGTGCTTCCTTAGTACCATGTATACATCTCTGCTGCTGCTGCTGCTGAGTTGCTTCAGTCGTGTCTGACTCTGTGCTACCCCATAGACGGCAGCCCACTAGGCTCCCCTGTCCCTGGGATTTTCCAGGCAAGAACACTGGAGTGGGTACATACATCTCTATTATACCAATAATTTCATGATGTTACAATGATTTGTGTATAAATATGTCTTCTCTACTAACTAGGTTATGAAATCCTCCAAAAGAGACTAAATTATGCTCATTTTTTAAATTTCTCTCACTAGTGTCCAATATACCTAGCAAAGGACTTCTCTGGTGGCTCAGACGGTAAAGCGTCTGTCTACAATGCAGGAGACCCAGGTTCGAGCCCTGGGTTGGGAAGATCCCCTGGAGAAGGAAATGGCAATCCACTCCAGCACTATTGCCTGGAAAATCCCATGGACAGAGGAGCCTGGTGGGCTACAGTCCATGGGGTCGCAAAGAGTCAGACACGACTGAGTGACTTCATTCATTCATTCATTCATTCATTCATATATCAAGTGAGTAATTGATTGGATTTAGTTCCATGCTCAACTTTAAATTTGTTTAGAACAAGCTTCCAAAAGCCTGAGCAGTCATCCAAATCACCTGGGAACTCAAATCCTGGAGACTGATTCAGTAGGTCAGAGACAAGGGAATGCTTATTTTCAAAATCTTATGAAACACAGAATGATACAGTTCTATTGAAGGGAATTTGGCAATAACTAGTAAAATTTTATATGGATTTACCCTTTGACCTACCAGTCTCGTGTCTAGGGATCTATTTTTAAAATAGACTACAAAAAATAAGCAATTTTAGGTGAATAAACAAGGTGCAGACTGATGAACCTAGGCTCTCTGTTCTGGAAGAATTGGAAAAAATACAAACACAAATTTGCTAATATTCTTTAAAAGAAATAATGGAAGAATGAACTAAAAACTAATAAAAATTGTTACTTCCTAAGGAAGGGGAGAATGGGATATGGGCACAACTACACAGGTAAGCACTTTCTCAATGTACTTATTTCATAGTTTTAAGTTTGGAACTATTTAAATGTTTTACATTAATTTAAAAATCAAACAAAAAGGAAAAAACAAAGTAAACTTCAAAAAATAAGAATAAATGGAAAATAACTAAACTAAAATAACTATCATCAATTAGATGATAAAAAACTTAAAAATTTTTTCTTTGTAGGCGCATTACAACCACACAGATAAGTATTTCAATTCAGTATTTTGACAGTATGGGATCGTCATGTCCCATATCATGTCTCTAACAAGACATATACAAGGACAAAACATACACACACAAATCTTAATCTACGTTCATTGGTCTTCCTGTAAGTAGCATAATTAGTATCATTGGTTTTGAACTAGCCAATATATAAATTTAATGTTAAAATTATTAAAAGATTATACTTTCAATGCATGATACTGGATGCTTGGGGCTGGTGCACTGAGACGACCCAGAGGGATGGTACAGGGAGGGAGGAGGAAGGGGAGTTCAGGATGAGGAACATGTATATACCTGTGGCAGATACATGTTGATGTATGGCAAAACCAATACAATATTGTAAAGTAATTAACCTCCAATTAAAATAAATAAATTTAAAAAAAGATTATACTTTCAGAATTAAGAGTAGAAATACATACATACATAAAATAAGACCTTTAATTTTTGACTTAGAAATATAAGAATGAATTCACAGTTTATTTAACACTTTTCTTTAAAATGACCTGCTTATTATCTTTGTTCACTATAAAGGTTTATAAGAACAATGAACACCTGTAATGGACAAATAATATAAACAATGAATAAAAAATACACAACTTGTGGTCTCCAAATTCTATTCACCATTAAAAGAAACTTTCTTGAAGAAATAGCTGACTTAAGGTCTCAGTAGAATGTATATAAGATGAGATTGGGACTCCTTATCATTTCTATAGAGACTATCATTTAAGTGCAGACAATCACATTCCATTAGAAAAGAGGGTAACTTGAACTCATTAAGAACAAAGACAGCAGTGTATTGAAACATGTATAACATCTAAAAATGTATTATTTCACACTAATATATGCAAAATCATGATTATCATTGCTGAATTCAAGATTCACCATTCTGAGAATTGCTATAAAATACAAACAGGGAAAGAACTTTTTGC
The DNA here is from genome assembly GCA_006410635.1 of Cephalophus harveyi. Classification (NCBI taxonomy): domain Eukaryota; kingdom Metazoa; phylum Chordata; class Mammalia; order Artiodactyla; family Bovidae; genus Cephalophus; species Cephalophus harveyi. The sequence continues at coordinate 164,441 of SJYT01083336.1, forward strand.
CTTTCCTGTATGGACTGTTTCAGGACAATCAAATAATTCAGGAAGCATAGCTCTACTTTATAAAATAATCACAGTTAATAAATCCAAAAGGAATGATAAAATTAAAAAAGAATAAATACTTTACTCAGGCAATGTTCATCAGCAGATGTTAAAACCACTATGTAAATTGCTGATGAAGAACTTTTCAGTGAGAGTATCAGGCTGCCATCATCTGAACCCCACTGATTTAAACATCATTGAGAGGAAGAGTCACAGACATTTCCTACATTCTGATATGACAGAATAAGATGCATATAGCACTACATCTTATTTCTTTTCATAAAAGAATTTTTGCTCTCAGAAAAAAATATATTATGCCACATGGTATGTTCTACTTTGTTTTTCAATATTTATGTAACAGTAACAATACTGAATCATATCTTTATAAAATATGTAGTGATTCATAAATATGCAAGAATAAATTTTATATTGAAATACATTAAATGGATCAAAATAAAATTCACTTAATAGCTGATAGCTCTCACTACATAAAAATTAAACCAGTTTTAATAAGCAAATTAATTATTGCTATGTTGCCATTTCAACATTATAGAAGAGTAACAATATCCTCTTTACCTGAATGTTAGACTATATAAAAGAAATTAGCAACCTAAATTTTATCAACATGTGATTCAGGTATAGCATGATATAAATATTCTGAGCTGTCCAATTTTCTATCTTTATTGCTTCACTCTTTACTAATTTTGAATTAAATCCATGACAGTTACCAGAAAAGTCCTACATCTGGCCAAACATCTGTGAATTCTGTGACATATTGCAGATTAACCTCTAAAAAGAAATAATAACTACTTAAAAGACCATCGCTACAATACTTTAGAAATATTCCACTGTTAAATATTATCTATGTGACATAAACTGACTCTCCAAAACCAATTTACTTCTCTCCCCAGGAATACAGCTAAACCTTATTTCCCAGCCTCTCTTTAATTTAAATATGGTCAAAAAACTGAGTCTCAGCTCACAGAAAGTGGTGGAAGTTATGTGTTCTGTAGCAGTATCCTAACTCATATAGCCTACATTTTGCTTTCTATGAGTACCGCCTTTCTACTAAAGCATGAATCTTTTCAGATTGAAAAAAAAAAAAACAAACATTGCTTAAATTATATTTTAAAGTTATGAGCTTCTATCTCAAACGTATTGCGCATCTCTCCCCTGACACAGTTGGCCTCACCTAATTCCAAGGCCCTGGGCTGATTGTTCTACCTCAGTTGCCACCAAATTGCTAACTCCCTTCAGGTTCGCTCAGTTTCACTGCATGGGCCCAACCAATGCTTTGACCTAAGGCATCAGGTTCTACCGTTTGGTTGGCACTCTCAAAGCCAAGCCAATGAAGCATACCTCTAGGGTTCTGGTCCCTCTCACAACTTTTGTATGCAGATAAAATGTCTCAATGTGGGACATAGATTCTGACTTCCAAATTACTAGTCCCTGAAAGTTTTTGATGATGCAAAAATAAAGTGCAAAAACTAATTCCTAGGGATGAGCACTGACAAAGGGTGAATAAAAGAAGAATGAGCCACTCGGATGTACTTAATCCCCTCTTTTCTCTCCTGTATATGCCCCGAAGCATGACTTTTTAATAAAGCCTTTCTGGAAATTTCCACATGACCACACAGATGTATTTGGCAAGGATATGTCTCCAACTAAGCTTAGCGTAAAGCAAAAACCTGAGTAAACATTATCCTACCTTGAATCCCACTCTTTCCTGCTTCACTTTCCAGTGCTGCCCTAAGATTGTACCAAAATCTATTTACTAGGGAACCTGGGCTGAGACAGATTCTATTATCCATTAAAGAGAACCATGGCTTCTTGAAGAAATAGTTGATTTGTGGTCTGAGGAAAAACTTTTTACACAATAAGCCTTCATTGCTTAGTAGGTCCAGAAAACAATGAAATTTAAAAGATGAATAGGATCATGATAAATGGACACAGAATCCATCTTGAAAATGTTTCCAGGGGAACTTGTTAAATAAATAAGTATTGAAACATGGTGAAACTCACCAGTTTGCAACCCCTAGTGAAATATTTTCAGACAACATTTATCAATGGGTGCTAAAACAAACCTTTGCAAGAATGGTTGGCAAAGAATTAGACATCACACAATCAGCAGGGGAACCTATCAATTTATTTTAGCATCATTAAAGTGGTCCAGTCTTACATCGTTGACCATTTGTTGTGATGTAACACAAAATATATAATACTTCAGTGAAGTATTTGTGATAAAACAAAACTCCTGATTCCTGAAAGAAATCAACTTCCATATCTAACTACCAGTTTCAACAACATAGGAAATTAAAAAATCTGTTACATGAAACCATGAAAATGTAATTGACCAAAGCAAGAATGTTGAATACTCTTTAGGAAAATAATGACATTAATTTCAAAGGGCAATAACATGAAGAGATAGAAGGGAAGGAATGGGTGTTCCTTGCTAAATGAGACTTAGGAAGTGAAATAAAATGCAAAGACCTCATTTGAATTATGATTCAAACAAATCCTTCCTAATAAGTGATGTTTGTCTAAAAACTAGAAAAAATGGAATGAATGTGGACTAGATAGAATATGATATACTAATTTCTTTAGATGTGACAATGTAGTTATTTTAGACAAATTTTTTAGAAAAAGATGTGAGATGATGTGATGACAAGGATTTAAACTATTTGTTTATTTAAATTGAGATGTAGTTGATATATAATATTATGTTAGTTTCATGTGTATTATGCAACAATTTGACATTTGCATACATGATATTAAAATGATCACAAGTAAGTCTGTCTCACCTGTCCCCATAAGAAGTTATTACAATATTTTTGACCATATACCTTATGCTGTATATTACAACCCTGTGACTGATTTATTAAATAACTGAGGTTAGCAGCATTTCATTTCCTCCACCTATATGACAAAACTCCAAAAAACTCTCCCTTCTGTCTTATCACACATTTGTTTTCTGTATCTATGAGTCTATTTTTGTTTTATTTTGTTTATTGGTTTGTTTTGTTTTTATAATTGCATATATAAGTGAGATTATGTGGTATTTGTCTTTTTTGGCCTGACATTTCACTTAGCAGAACACTATCTAAATTTATCCACATTATCACAAATGGAAACTTTTCATTTTTATGGCTGAGTAATATTTCATTATATAAATATACCACATCATCCTTATCCATTTGTCTATTGATGGACATAAAGGTTGTTTCTATATCTTGGCTTTGGAACACATATACCTTTTAAAATTAGCATTTTTGTTATTTTGGGTAAATATTCAGAAGTAAAATTAGTGCATCATCTAGCAGTTTTATATATTCTCAATTTTTTTAGAAACCTTCATACTGTCTTCTCTCATGGTTGCACCAATTGTAATATCATCATCAGAACACAGAGATTCCCTTTTCTCCACAACCTCACCAATACTTGTTATCTGTCATCTTTTAGATGATGTCCATTCTGAAAGGTGTAAGATGGTACCTCATTGTGGTTTTGATTTTCATTTCCCTCATGATCAGTAATGTTTTGCATTTTTTCATGTGTCTGTTGGCTATCTGTATATTTTCTTTAGAAAAATGTCTATTCATGTACTCTCCCATTTTAACTCTGGTTGTTTTATTTGATGTTGTTATATAAACTCTTTGTATATTTTGTATATTAACAGCTCATTAGTCATAGTGCTTGTGAATATATTCCCCCATTCAGCAGGTGGCATTTTTGTTTAATAGTTTCATTCATTATGTAAAAACGTTTTTAGATTGAAGTAATCACTTTAGTTGTTTTTCCTTTTGCTTTCTTTGTCATAGGAGACATATCCAAAAAATACTGTTGCTATGACTGATGTCAAAGACACATTTTTGTCAAGATTAATGGTTTTAGGTCTTGCACTTAAGTCTCTAATCCATTTTGAGTTTATTAGTATACATATTCTGAGAAAGCAGTACACTTTGATTCTTTTATATGTAGCTGTCATGAAAAAGTTGGCTTAAAGCTCAACATTCAGAAAACGAAGATCATGGCATCCGGTCCTATCACTTCATGGGAAATAGATGGGGAACAGTAGAAACAGTGTCAGACTTTATTTTGGGGGGCTCCAAAGTCACTGCAGATGGTGACTGCAGCCATGAAATTAGAAGACGCTTACTCCTTGGAAGGAAAGTTATGACCAATGAAGATAGCATATTCAAAAGCAGACATTACTTTGCCGACTAAGGTCCGTCTAGTCAAGGCTATGGTTTTTCCTGTGGTCATGTATGGATGTGAGAGTTGGACTGTGAAGAAAGGTAAGTACCGAAGAATTGGAGCTTTTGTACTGTGATGTTGGAGAAGAATCTTGAGAGTCCCTTGGACTGCAAGGAGATCCAACCATTCCATTCTGAAGGAGATCAGCCCTGGGATTTCTTTGGAAGGAATGATGCTAAAACTGTCACTCCAGTACTTTGGCCACTTCATGTGAAGAGTTGACTCATTGGAAAAGACTCTGATGCTGGGAGGGATTGGGGGCAGGAGGAGAAGAGGACAACAGAGGATGAGATGACTGGACAGCATCACTGACTCAATGGATGTGAGTCTGAGTGAACTCCAGAAGTTGGTGATGGACAGGGAAGCCTGGCGTGCTGCAATTCATGGGGTTGCAAAGAGTCGGACATGACTGAGTGACTGAACTGAACTGTCCAGTTTTCCCAACATCACTTATTGAAAAGCCTCCCTTTTTCCATTGTATATTTTTGCCTCATTTTTCATAGACTAATTTACTACATGTGCATCTGTTTATTTCTGCAGTCTCTATTTTGTTCCACTCAACTATTTGTCTATTTTTTTGTCAGGAAAATGCTCTTTTCATTGCCGTAGATTTTCAGTATATTTTAAAATCAAAGAGCATGATACCCCAGCTTTTATTTCTTTCTCAAGACTTCATTTGGCTATCAGGGTCTTTAGTGTTTCCATACAAATTTAGAATTATTTTTTCTACTTCTGTGAAAATGGCAAGCCAAATTCAACAGAACATTAAGGGAATCATCATGATCAAGTGGGCTTTATATCTGGGATGCAAGCATGGTCCAACATATGCAAATTAGTAAAAGTGATATACCACATTAATATATTAATATAACAAAAGTTAAATATGTCTGATAATCTCAATAGTTGTATAGAAATCATTTGACACAACCTCTTTTCAGGATTAAAAACTCTCAATAAGTTGGTTATAAAAAGGAAAGCCACACCTCAATATATAGAAGACCACAGATGAAAATCCAACATCTAACATCATATTCAATTGTCAAATATTAAAAGCTTTTATTCTAAAAAGGGGCATAAGGATGCTCATTCTCATCACTCATGTTTAAACATAACATTGGAAGTCTTAGCAAGAGTATTCGGGGGAAAAAAAAGCAAGAAACAAATGGCACTCAAATTGGAAAGGAAGAAGTCAAATTGATTTTGTTGGCAAGCAATATGATCTCATGTATGGAAAATCCTAAAGACTACACACACACACTCACACAAACACACAAGCTATTAGAACTAATCAATGAGTTCAATAAAGCTTCAAAATACAATATTAGTATATGAAATAAAGAAAACTATTTCATTTACAATAGCATTTAAATCAATAAAAATACTTAGACAATCACATGTAGAAGAATAAAGTTGGACTCATACCTTACACCAATTATAAAAATTAACTATGAAGTGTATCAAAGATTTAAACAAAATATGAAACCACACAACTCCTAGAAGAAATCTTAGGAGAAAAAACTCCTTAGTGTTGTTCTTCACAGCAATATTTTGGCTACAACAGCAAAAGTACAAGCAACAGAAGCAAAAATAAAGAAATGGGACTATATCAAACTAAAAAAGATTCTTTAAAACAAAAGAAATTATTGATAAAATAAAAAGGAAATCTACAAAACAGGAGACATGCACAAACCAACTCTCTGCTAAGGAGTTAATATTCAAGTTACATAAGGAATTTACTATTTAATAGCAAAACAACAAATAATTCAATTAAAAATAGCAGAGGACCTAAAGAGACATTTTCCAAAGAAGATATACAAATGGCCAAAAGTTACCTGAGAAGATGCTCAACATCACTGATCATCAGGGAAATATAAATCAAAACAAAAATAAGAAATGTCTTCAAATGTATTTAATGGCTATCTTTAAAAAGACAATAGATAACAAGTTTTGGTGACGATGTAGAGAAAAAGAACCCTTGTACATTGTTCGTAGAAATGTAATTTGGTATAGCCACTATGAAAAAAGTATGAAGGGTCCTCAAAAGAGTGAAAATAGAATTACAATATGATCCAGAAACCCCACTTCTGGGTATATATCTAAAGGAAACGAGATCAGCATTTCAGGGGGGTGGAGTCAAGACAGTGGGCTAGGAGGACATAGAGATCGCATCTCCTCACAATTAGATCAAGAATACTTCGGAACAATTCTCACAAAGCATATACAGAAAACAAGTGAAGGACCTTGGACACCTAAGGGAACAAGAAAAATCACTGCACAACTGGGTAGCATATAAGAAAGAAGGAAAGGGGAAAGAAAACTGGAAAAAGGACAGATCAGTGCCCCTGAGGGGGTTCTGAAGGAAAGGAGAGGTTACACACTCAGAAAATCCCACTCATGGCAAGGGGGTCAGTGGGGACAGTGAGGAGTCTTTAGGGTTCCTGGTCAGAGTGAAATGCAGCAACCAGACTGTTGAAGGCAGGACAGAGTAAGACCTATGCACAGAGTCCGTGACCCAGCTTGAACTGTGTGTCTGCTAGTGAGGAAGAGAACTGGGTAGTGAACCAAGGCAAGGGTCAACTGTTGGTGTTGAGGAGAAGCAGCAGAAGAGAAGTGTTCCATAGCCAGGAAGGTTAACAGAGGAAGCCAGGGCCAACATGGAAGCAAGGAGCCATTGTTGACTGGTATGCAAAGGGCAGGGTCTCATTGCAAGGCCCCTCTCCACCCACTGGCCTAGCCACCTTGGGCAATAATAAGTGTGCATATATGAGCAGGATTACCTGCCCCTCAAGTTAGGGTATCTCCTACCCATTCAGGCTCCAGTGAGCTTGCAAGGGCCCTGAACCCAAGTCCTTCCACCTTGAAAGCCACATAGGGCCATACAGGTCCCAGGCTTGAGCCCTGCTTCTGCCAAAGCCTCTTCTGGCCATTCAGTCCAGGTGGATCTGAACACTACCCACCCCTGCAATTCTCCACAGACCAGTGGGTACAAATGGCTCACGTGTTACCCCTGACAAAACCTGTTCTGGCCACATGGGTCCAGGCCGTGCAAACATCACCCCCTCCAAAGCCTCCTCTGGCTAAGCTGTACCCTGCTGACACACCCTCTCCAAAGCCTGCACCTGAGCTGGCATGCATGGGCAGAAATGCTCTGGACCAGCTTCAGAAATACTTTAGTGTCTGAACCACTAGAGAAATCTTGGTGAAAGGAACACACTCAGAGATAGGGCTGACACAGCAGATACACAGACCTATCTGGAAGTCTTGGAGGTCTTTCTGGGGAGACCAAGGTTGGAAGTATCCCACCATGAAGGCAAGGACACTAATAGCAGAGGTATCAGGAAAATCTTTTTATTTTTTAATTTTCAATTTGTTTTATTTTTGGGGTATGGTGGTTTTTTTTGTTGTTGTTGTTGTTATTTTTTTCATTTTTTCTAATATATTTTGTCTTCTAATTTCATTTTATTTTTTAGTTATTATTCTCTATTTTTTTTAATTTTATTTTTACTTTATTTTACTTTACAATACCGTATTGGTTTTGCCATACATTGACATGAATCCACCATGGGTGTATATTAGCTCCCAATCCTGAATCCCATAAGCCAGAAAGAAAAACACCAATACAGTATATTCTCTATTTTGTCATCTAATTTTTTTTTCCTTTTTTTTAATTTTTGTTGCTGTCATTTGTTCTTTTGATTTTTTTGCGTTGTTTTCATTTTGTTTTTAATTTTCTGTGCTTTTTTCTTCTTTTTATTTTTGTTTTTCTCATTGTTATTGTCATTTTTGTTGTTTTTTCTTTTAGTTTCTTTTATTTCTCTTTTATGTTTTGCCTTCTGCTTGGGTTAGTTATGTTTTTATTATTGATTTTTATTTTGGGCTCACTTGTTTGTTTGGGTATTTTGTTTTTTTGCTTTCTTTGTTGTTATTGTTGTGTTAGCTTCCTGATTTTTTTTCCTTTTCTTGGGTTTATTTTATTATTTGTCTTGGGTGTTATTTGTCTGTTTTATTGTTTTTTTTTTTTTTTGGTGTGTGTTTGTTTCTTTTTATTTTTCTTTAGTCTCATTTTTATTATTTGCCTTGAGCTTTGTGGTGTTTGTGTGGGTTTCGTTTGTTTGTTTTGGTTTATTTGCTCTGCTGTATGACTTGCCATGTCATGCTTCCCAGGCAGGGGGTCAGGCCTAAGCACCTGTGGTGGATGTGCTGAGTACGAGTCACTAGACTACCAGAGAATTTCAGGCCCCAGGGAAAATTAATCAATGTGAGTTCTCCCAGAGGTCTTCATCTCAGCACCAAGACTCAACTCCACCCAATTGCCTGCAAGGCCCGGTTCTGGACACCTCAGACCAAATAACCAGCAAAAGAGAAACATAGCCTTACCCATCAACAAAAGCGAGATGACAGAGAAATATGTTCCAGAGGAATGAGCAAAGTAAAAACCTAAAAGACCAAATAAATGACAAGGAAAGAGGCAACCTACATGAAAAAGAATTCAGAATAGTAATAGTAAAGATCATCCAAAATCTTGGAAATAGAATGGAGGTACAGATCAAGAGAATATAAGAAATGTTTAACAAGGATCTAGAAGAACTAAAGAACAAACAGTAATGAACAACACAATAACTAAAATGACAAATATAGTAAAAGGAATCAATAGCAGGATAACTAAGAGAGAAAAATCAATAAGTGAGCTGAAAGATAAAACAGTGGAAATAAATGCCAAGGAGAAGAATAAACACACACAAAAAAAGAAAAGAAATGAGGACAGTCTCAGAGACCTCTGAAAAAATGTTAAACACAACAACATTTGAATTATAGGTATCCCAGAAAAAGAAGAGAAATAGAAAGGATCTGAGAAAATATTTGAAGATTATACCATTGAAAACTTCCCTAACATGTGACAGGAAATGGCTGCCCAAGTCCAGGAAGTGTAGATAGTTCCATACAGGATAAACCCAAGGAGGAATATGCCAATGTACATATTAATCAAACTAACAAAAATTAAATACAAAGAAAAAATATTAAAAAGCAGCAGGGGAAAAATCAACAAATAATATACAAATAAATATTTATAAGGCTACCATCTAATTTTTCAGCAGAAACTTTGCAGGTCAGAAGGGAGTGGTGGGATATATTTAGTGATGAAAGGAAAGCTTACAACCAAGATTACTCTACCCAGAAAGGATCTCATTCAGATTTGATGGAGAAATTGAAAGATTTACAGACAAGCAAATATAAGAGAATTCAACACCATCAAACAAGCTTTACAACAAATACTAAAGTAACTTCTCTAGATAGGAAACACCACAGAAGAAAAAGACCCACAAAAACAAACCCCAAACAATTAAGGAAATGGTGTTACAAGCACACATACTGTTAATTATCTTAAATATAAACGTATTAAATGTTCCAACCAAAGACAGAGACTGGTTGAATGGACACAGAAACAAGACCTGTATATATGCTATCTATAGGAGACCCACTTCAAACCTAGGGACACATACATAAACTGAAAGTAAGGAAGTAGAAAACGATATATCATACAAATGGAAATCAAAAGAAAGCTGGAGTAGCAATACTCATAAAAGACAAAATAGACTTTAAAATAAAGACTATTACAAGAGACAAGAAGGGAAACTACATAATGATCAAGATATCAATTTTAAATACAATAATTATAAACATTTATGCACCCAATATAGCAGAACCTCAATATAAGGGCAAATCATAACAGACACAAAAAGGAAATTGACAATAACACAATTATAGTGGAGAACTTGAACATCCCACTATACCAATGGACAGCTCATCCAGACAGAAAATTAATAAGGAGACGTAAACCTTTAGTGACACATTAAACCAGATAGACTTCCTTGATATTTACAGGACATTCTGGCTTCCAAGGTGTCTCAAAGGTAAATAATCCACTTTCCAATGCAGGAGAGGCTGAAAATGTGGGTTTCATCCCTGTGTAAGGAAGATCCTCTGGAGGTGGAAATGGACTCCAGTATTCTTGACTTAAAAATTCCATGGACAGAGGAGCCTGGTGTGATATAAACCATGGGGTCATAATGAATCAGACATGAGTGAGCAACTGAGTACACACACACATGAACATAGGTCACTCCATTTGAAAGCAGCAGAATATACTTCTTCTCAAATGAAGCATTCTCCAGGATAGATCACATTTTTTTGGCCACAATTCAAGCCTCAGTAAATGTGAGAAAATTGCAATAATATCAAGTATCTTTTCTGCCACAGTGCTATGAGATTAGAAATCCATTACAGACAAAAAAAAACCTAAAAACCACAAACACAGGGAAGCTAGACAGTATGCTACTAAAGAAAAAGAGAGTAACTGAAGAAATCAAAGAGAAAATATCTAGAAACAAATGACAACAAAAACATAACGACCCCAAACCAATCGGATGTAGCAAAAGCAATTCGAAGAAGGAATTTTACAGCAATACAATCCTACCTCAAGAAACAAGAAAAATCTCAAATAAAAACCAAACCTTACACCTAAACCAACTAGAGAAAGAAGAAGAAGAACAACAGCAAAAACTGAAGTTAATGAAAATAAATCACAAAGATTAGAGCAAAAATAAATGAAATAGAAATGAAGGAAAACAATAGCAAATATCAGTGAAACTAAAAGCTGGTTCTTCAAGAAGATAAAGAAAATTCATAAACCTTTGTCAGACTAATCAAAAAATGGAGATGACTAAAATCAATAAAATTGGAAATGAAAAAGGAGAAGTTACAATTGACACTGCAGAAATACAAAGGATCATAAGAGACTACTATAAACAATCATATGTCAAAACAATGGACAATATGGAAGAAATGTACAAATTCTTAGAAAGTTAAACCTTTCCAACAATAAACCAGGAAGAAGTAGAAAATATGAACAGATAAATCAAGAATACTGAAATTGAAACTGTGATTTAAAACCTTCCAATAAGCAAAAGTCCAGGAACAGATGGGGAGAAGGCAATGGCACCCTACTCCAGTACTCTTGCCTGGAAAATCCCATGGACGGAGGAGCCTGGTAGGCTGCAGCCTATGGGGTCACTAAGAGTTGGACACGACTGAGCAACTTCACTTTCACTTTTTACTTTCATGGATTGGAGAAGGAAATGGCAACCCACTCCAGTGTTCTTGCCTGGAGAATCCCAGGGACGGGGGAGCCTGGTGGGTTGCCATCTATGGGGTCGCACAGAGTCGGACACGACTGAAGCGACTTAGTAGTAGTAGTAGTAGTAGTAGGACCAGATGGATTCACAGGTAAATTCTATGAAACATTTAGAGAAGAGCTAATACAGTTCAGTTCAGTTCAGTCAGTCGTGTCCGACTCTTTGCGACCCCATGAATCCACAGCACGCCAGGCCTCCCTGTCCATCACCATCTCCTGGAGGTCACTCAGACTCACGTCCATCGAGTCCATGATGCCATCCAGCCATCTCATCCTCTTTTGTCCCCTTCTCCTCCTGCCCCCAATCCCTCCCAGCATCAGAGTCCTTTTCAATGAGTCAACTGTTCGCATCAGGTGGCCAAAGTACTGGAGTTTCAGCTTTAGCATCATTCCTTCCAAAGAAATCCCAGGGCTGATCTTCACAATGGACTGCTTGGATCTCCTTACAGTCCAAGGGACTCTCAAGAGTCTTTTCCAACACCACAGCTCAAAAGCATCAATTCTTTGGTGCTTGGCCTTCTTCACAGTCCAACTCTCACATCCATACATGACCACAGGAAAAACCATAGCCTTGACTAGCCGGATTTTAGTCAGCAAAGTAATGTCTCTGCTTTTGAATATGCTATCTAGGTTGGTCATAACTTTTCTTCCAAGGAGTAAGCGTCTTTTAATTTCATAGCTGCAGTCAACATCTGCAGTGATTAAATTCTTCCAAAAATTGCAAAGGAAAGAACACTCCCAAGCTCTTTCTATAAGGCCACAATCACCACAATACAAAAGCTATCAAATTTAGAGACTAATACCACTCATGAACATAGATCCAAAAATCCTCAACAAAATGCTAACAAAGAAAATCCAGTAACACATTAAAAGGATTATACACCATAATCAAATGGGATTCATCCCTAAGATGAATCATTTCATCCCTAAGATGAAATGATTCTTCACTATATGCAAATCAATGTGGTACATCATATTAATGAATTGAGAAAAAATATGATTATCTCAATAGATGCAGAAAAAGTTTCTGACAAAATTCAACACCCATTTATGACAAAAACTCTCCAAAAAGAGGCAAAGAGGAAAATTACCTCAACATACTGAGAGAGTCAATTCTTGGGTCCATATAAATAAGGCTATATTTTTTTCCATAGTCATGTATCGATGTGAGAGTTGGACCATAAAGAAGGCTGAGCACCAAAGAATTGATGCTTTTGAACTGTGGTGTTGAAGAAGACTCTTGAGAGTCCCTTGGAGCACAAGGAGATCTAGCTAGTCCATCATAAAGGAAACCAGTCCTGAATATTCATTGGAAGGACTGATGATGAAGCTGAAACTCCAATATTTTGGCCACCTGATGCAAATAACTGACTCGTTGGAAAAGACCAGGATGCTGTGAAAGATTGAAGGCAGGAGGAGAAGGGGGCAACAGAGGATGAGATGATTGGGTGGCATTACCAAGTCAAAGTACATGAGTTAGAGCAAACTCTGGGAGATAGTGAAGGACATGAAAGTCTGGCATGCTGCAGTCCATGGAGTCACAAAGAGTGGGACTTGACTTAGTGACTGAACAGCAACAAAAGAAAATAAGAAGGAAATAGCAAATAAGACTTGGAAGGAAGGATAACGTATGCAGATTCCCAAGGGCTCTAAAGGGGAAACAAAATATTAAGGATGGGTGATTAGGTAAAGTGGTGAAAAGCTTGATATTCCACTTCCAGGTATTAAAAACTTAAACACTGAGTTATACTGAGTTAATTTTTTTTATAAGTTATGAGTTTAACTGATGTTTATTTTCTGACCTACTATATGCGTGCATGTTCATTCATGTCCAACTCTTTTGCTATCTCATGCACTGTGGCCCTTCAGCTCCTCTGTCCATGGGAGTTTCCCAGCAAGTATCTAGAGAGGATTGCCATTTCCTTCTCCAGGAGGTCTTCCAGACCCAGGGATCAAACCCTCATCACCTGTGTTTCCTGCATTGCAGGTGGATGCTTTACCTCTGAGATGCTACCCTTCTATTAAATTATTTTGCACTGGAGTCGAATTTCAGTAGGGCATATCTATACAAATCTATTTTGGGAATTATCACACTGTTCTGTTGGTATATGTGTCTATCCCTATGTCAACACCATACTCTTGATTGTTGTAGCTCTATGATCAGATTAATTCTTCCCACTTTAGTCTTCTTTTCAAAATTATTTTAGTTATTATATTGCCTAAACATTTCCAGGTAAATTTTAAAATAATTTGGTCTACATTTGCAAAATATATGACTGGGGATTGATACAACTTTGATCTAGGAATTGAGCTGTGGGTTTCCCTATATATACTTTTAAAGAGAATACAAATATGTATAATGTTTAGTATCCCATTCCATGAAAACAAAATGTCTCTTTATGTCTTTGGTTCCTCTTTGATTTATTTAATCAGTGTTTTGTAGTTTATACAAGTCACATACATGTTGGGTTAACACCTAGGTTTTCATTTATTTGAGTGGTAGTTCATTTTTAAGTTCAGTGTCCACATATTCTACTGCAGTATCTAAAAATACAATTGATTTCTGTACTACATATATCCTGAATCCTGAAATATTTCTCAACTCATTTATTATTCTTAAGAACTTTTCTAGAGATTCATTGGGTTTTATTAATGTAGACAATCATGTCATTTGTAAATAGGGATAGTACAATATC